>JAJHZJ010000522.1:1200000-1556848 GCA_023548195.1 Bettongia penicillata ogilbyi | reverse complement strand
TTAGAATGATTTGTTTAAGAATCACAGCAAATTAGTAGTAGACCTGGAGGTCAAACCTACGTTTAGATTCAAAATTTAGTGTTCTCTCTGTGACACCATGTTGCCTCAACAAACAACTATTAAGAAGAAGGATATGGTTCTGTACCAAATACTAAGGGTGATATTAATATGATGGATCCTATATTATGGGGCAATAAAACCATCCGCAAATAGCAGTAATATCCTTAGATTAATTAAGTAATGAGTTATCCTTTCATGGCAAACGATTAAAAAAGGAATAATAATTCTAAAAGCATCCCCTAATTCTATGCTGCTTCTGCAGTGATGGTGATAGAGTTGGACAAAAGAACAGAAACATTAATTTTACTACAGTCACTTAATTTTAGATGTTTATTAAATGACTAATGGGTTGACATAATAGCAGAGGATCAGAACTGAATTATTATTAATAAACTTACTTTAATGGAAGGCCCAAAACATAACCAGCTAAATGGAATGATGGCTCATACATTTTCCAGGAAGAGGCAAATAAAGGATTGAAACAACTGGTTTTATTGCATGACCAAAGGCAACAAGAAACATTATTTAACTAAAAATTTGATTATTTCATCATGCAGTATGAAAATTTTAGTTTGTATACCAACATAAGATGCAGAGGATGAAAAGAAAGAAAAATTCCTTAAAGAAACTGAGCTTTTAAACTGTCATCATTTACATGATTTGATTTACATTTACATGCTCCTTGATTTCAGTGCAAAAGTGGGCACAATTGGAAAATATGGTTTAATATTCAGAATAAAAAAAATCACAAATGTGTGCATATGCTATTCAGAAGTTTCACAACTGTGCATCAAAAATGTATTGTTCAAGAAGAAAGGGGTTTTGGCTACAAGGAGTACTAAAAATCAATCTCAAAAATGAAATAAATGATGCATATTATCAAACAAGAAACCATAAGTTAATGATATGAGTATAACTTCATGAATATCTTTTGGTTCAGTCATTTTAGTCAGGTCCAATTATTCGTGACCCCATTTGGGGTTTTCTTGGCAAAGGTGCTAGAGTGGTTTGCCAATTTCTTTTCCAGCTCATTTTGCAGATGAAGACACTGAGGCAAACTGGGTTAAGTGACTTGTCCAGGGTAACACAGCAAGTAAATATGTGAAACCACCTTTGAATTCAGATTTTCCTGATTCCAGTCCTGGAGTTTTATCATTGCACCTTCTAGCTTCCCTATAGACTAACCATTTGCATTAGAGCAAAGGTGAAAATAAGTGCCACATTAAATAAAGAATAAATATAGGACACCGAATGCAAATAAAAACAACTCTAACAAGAACCAAGCAGATTATTGACACCCAAAATTGGGAATTGGTAATGGAAAATATGTAAAATCCAATTATCACCATTTCTTGCGGAACTTTAACAGGTGAAAAACAGTTACCAAAATAAGATGATAAAAAGCACTCAGAAAGTGCCATGTTCAACAAACATGATTTCCTTGCCTAAAAAGAAACGTTAGTCAAAATCAATACTAGCATAGAATAAAAACTCTTTTATAAAACCTTACAGGAGAATATGGTAGAATTTTACAAACAGTATTACTTCCCAAAAGAACAAATATTTGTGTCATCCTAGGCAATAAATTCTTTCTAGACAAGAATATAGAAAGCTTGGTGCGAAAGTCAAGCAAACCAGTTCATCCTAAGAATATTTATAGATAAAATACGAAAAAATGGATAGAAAAGGAAATTATTTGATAATGTTTCTACAGTAATCAATCAGCAAGCATTTATTATGTCTATTTTATGCCAGGCACCATGATATGTGGTAGTGATACAAAGATAAATATGATATATGCCCCAACCAACCACCAGGAGTATGTATAAAATGTGTGTATATGTGTGTGCATGCACGCGCACACATATACACACACATACATATAGTATAGAATAGTAATATATATACACATATATGCATATATAAATACCTGTGCAATATATACTTATACATACTTTCTCAGTTCTTAGTACCCTCATCATTCAAGTGACTCTGTGTGTATCTGTAAAAAACACAGAAATTATGGTGAAATATATACGTCCACACACGTATATATACATATGTATTATGCTGTACATATATATTTATATTATATATACACATATATGCATACACATAGATTACACAGTAATTTGAATGGAGAGGATACTAACATCTGGGAAAATCACTAAGGCCTTTTGAAGGAAGTGAAACTTAAGGTGAGCCTTGCCAGGATCAGGAGCTCAAAGAGGTAGAAAAGTGGAAGGAGACAATTCCAGGCATGGAGTAGAGCTTGCACAAAGACATAAGACGCTACAGGCCATTAGGTTTTTCTATCTTACTTGAAACTGAAATCTCCTATGTGTGTCATCACCCTCATTAAAACAAGCTCCTTGAGGACAGAACTTGTCTTACTTTTCTATTTGTGAGGCTAGCACGTAGCACAATGTTTTGCACATAATAAATAACTAAACTCTTTTTCATTCATTCATACATCTCTTTGAAAATGGCATAGTTTATATTAGCTAGTTGTGATATGATATCTATCTATAACATGGGGATAATGATATCACTTATCTCTCAAGGTTATTGTAAAGCTCAAATGAGGCAACAATTGTAAAGCATTTAGCATAATGCCAGACACATAGTAAGTGACCTGTTGTTATTATCTCTACATCAAGACCTAGAAAACTATGATGACAACTCAAACAAATACTCAAAAGAAAACAACCCTCACTGGTAAAACAAGCAACAAATGGAGGATGAATTCTTATTGTCCAGTCCAGACCAGTTGTAAAGTCAACTGGTGTAAGGCTTACAGTTGTAAGACCAACCCACCCAAGTTAGTTGATCAATATAAATATCTTCGACAGAAATAGAAAATGGAAAATGAACTGGTAAAAGAACCAGCTTCATTACTTCTTTCAATAATCCAGAGCTGCCACTCTGTGTTTTAATTGCCAAAATTCTTCTGCTGATGCCATTCAGCTGTGATTTCTGGATCACTGCACATTGTGAGGAAATAAAACTGCAAGTGGCCCAAAATACAATGAAAGAGGTACCTGGTGTGCATACATTAGGGAGTTAAAGAGAATATTACCAACAGTGACCTGCATTCAAGACGTTGTGCAAGTGATACCCATCCAAATATAGATAGATAGACAGACAGACAGATAGACAAAGAGAGAGAGAGAGAGAGAGAGAGAGAGAGAGAGAGAGAGAGAGATTTATGTATAATAAGAAAGGAAAATGATCTAGTCATATAGTAAGAGATCATTGAATATTCTGTTATCCATGGAATATTAAAAGAACTACAAGGTCAATAGCATGTTAGGTAGACTTCTAAGTAGGATTTATAAAAGGATATTGAATAGAAAGGCATAGGGTAAAAAAACATAGCTAAGTCAGGATCTATACCATTGGAGGGAGCAGCCATAAAGAGGAGATTCAAAAATCCACTAAATTATCCAAATTCCAAATAATTCATAAAGAACTAATAAGCATATCTTAAAATTTTCAATAATTCCTAACAAGTTTATTTTAGAAAAGAAAAATGTGATTTTTTAAATTTATTAAATATCATTTTTAATTTAGCAGAGAACCACTAGACTCCTTTTTTTCTCCATTTCATGACCTCCATAAAGTGATGTGAGGCAAGATCTGTTGAATCAGATCTATTTCATTATCCCAATATCAATATTTAGTCAGTTGGTAAACATCTATTAAGTGCCTACTATGTGTCAGGCACTATACTAATTTCTGGGAATATGAAAAGAAGCAAAGGCAATCCTTGCCTAAAAGACAACCACAATGTAATTGGGGGAGGTGACAAAAAGCAAATATCTGCAAACAAGCAGGTTAAATAGGAAATAATTTTAAAGGGGAAGGTACTCAAATTGGGAGTGGAAAAGGCTTTTTATAGAAGACAGGATTTTAAGGGGGTTGTGTAGGATGCCAATGAAGCTAAGGAAAGCATTCTGGGCATGAGGAACAACGAGAGAAAATCCCTAGAACTGAGTGATGGAGTATCGTGTTCATGTTATTGGATTGGCCAGTGTCACTGAATTGAAGAGTTCAACTCGGGAAGTAGGGCATAAGAAGCCCAGAAAGTTAGGGAGGTGTGTTTAGAGTTTAAATGCCAAACAGATTATTTTGTATTTGTATTTGACTCTAGAGGCTATACAGAGTCACTGGAATTTATTGATTGGAGGTGGGTGGGGCAGGGGCTTGACATGGTCAGATTCAGGCTTTAGGAAAATCAATTTGGCAGATGAATGAAGGATGAACTAGAGTGAGGAGAGACTTGATGAAGAGAAACCCACCAGTAGGGTATTGTAATAGTCCAAGTGTGAGATAATGATGGCCTTAAAAGAGAGAAAGGCCATATTTGATAAGTATTGCAAAGATGAAATCAACAGGCCTTGGCAAAAGATTGGATGTAATACATGAGAGATAGAGAGGAATTGTGGATAATTCTTAGGATGTGAGCCTCAAGTTCCAGGAGGATGGTCCTGCCTTCAATAATAATAGGGAAGTTAGGAATCCTTATTTCCTCTCACTCTAATTAAGCAGTTAACCTCCTCTCCCCAAGAAAGCTCCACATAATCACTGAAAAAAGGTAGAATCTCTCTTAAACAAAAAGACATGGGGTACTGGTCTTCACTCTCAGATTCAGCCAATCTTAGACCCACTAAGGAAGGAAATTTTCAACGTGATCATCATTTTCTTGTTGTTCATGAGTTTTGAGAATGCATCTTTAGTGGGAAAGACTTCCTGAATTTGTGCAAAATGAATTATTTTTACAGAGTTTAAAAATAGAACTTTTGGTTTGGAAGAATGGTGATTTCATAACCCTACCCTCCCTTTCCTAATGTCATGCTAGAGGCTTAATCTGTCCACCATTAATCTTCAGAATCCAATACAATGTTTTGAAAAATGTTCATAATTCCAAATAACAACTCACTTGTATCTAACTAGAGCATATGTGCAAATTTTAGACTCGTTGCAAATTATAAACATTGGCTACTAAAGGCTTAAGTCGAAAAGTCTTTGTTAGTAATATCTAAGAAGTAATTGTACCAACATGTAGAATACTGGGATAGTGAACAAATTTTAAAATATTCTTCTGTCTCTCTTGCTTAAATAACAAAACAGTTTTGATGTCAAAAGATTCCAATAGCTAAAAAAATACTATACAAAGATAATTGTAAGAAATATTTGGTATTAATAAGTTTCCCCCAAAAAAAGTGAAAGCTATGGATTTTTAAAAGTAATACATATTTTAAGAATTGGAAAATACAGTGTATAATTTTTCAATACCTTACTTTCTCATGAAAGAAGAAAAAGTAAAGAATTTTGATTATTTTTTACTTTGTTTTGCTTTATAAAAACCACAAAGCAATTCCCAATTTCAAATGTAAATCAATCCCCAATTTCATCTCTGAATCAAAATATTCTTTTATTTCCAGGAAGATGACTGAATAAGTAGTCCTATTGAAGTGTGATGATCTCTATCACTTTAAAACAGTGATAAATACATAAAGAAAGAGGACAACAACCGTAGATAGAAAAAGAAAATAAACTCTCCCAAGAAGAATCTCAAAGGAAAACCACCAGAAAGAGGAGGAATGAGCAAACACTAACAATCCAACACAGAGTAGTACAATTAATAAGTACTCTAGGATAAAAGAAAGCATGACTAAAATTTCCAAAATAACAATGACAGTTGATATACTGTGCTTAAAGTTTTGCAAAATGTTTTATGTACTTTTCCTACCACATTTGATTCTCTTGAAAACTATGTAGATGCCATTATTATCACCACTTAAAAATGGAATAATACTGAAATAATAAGTAGGCCTTTAAAAGTCAGAATTGAATAACCACAAGAGCCCCAAAATTTGATTAGGAGATTAATTAAAAAATAAAAAGAAATAGTTTAGGAAGAAAATCAGAACTCAAAAAATTTACAAAAGATGAACAAGAGGTTCAGTGACTAGAAGGTTAAAAAGTTAATGAAATGGTATATACTCTGAGAAAGAGAACAACAGAGAGAATAAAAAAACAGAGATGCAATAAGTATGAGAGGAATTTTTTTAACTCAGAAAAAATTGACTGAATGCTTCAGGTCTAAAACCAGAAAAAAGGAATTTGAAGATAGGGTTCATTGAACAAGGCAGCTGGAAAGGCAATGTTCTTCTCTCCACCTCAAAAAAAAAAATTGTTGAATGTAAAGCCTGAATATCATATTTTAGGAAATAATAGAAGAAAATTGTCAAATATATTGGAATTAAAGAAAAAGTGGAGATCTGTATCATCCACAGAAAAGTGTCAGAGAGGAACTAAATATTTAAAATCCTCTAGAAATATGGCTGCCACATTCCAGTGCTTCAACGTCAAAGAGCCTCCAGATTTCTAGGATGATGTCAAGCATTGCCACTTAGGAACATACATGATTATCTTTAAATGATGAGATACTGAAGAAAAGGCTGAAAGGTGAGGTAATGATTAAAAAAGGGAATTTTCTTTATTTTATTATGTCAAGATAACTGGACTAGACTGGACAGTGGAGGGTCATGGGCTTGTCTGAATGTGCATGTAGGGATCATAGTATTTTAAATAAAATAAGTCATGACATCCTATTTTTCCCCAAAGCAAGATCTAGGAACCAATCTTTGGGTTTGGAGAATGTATTTTTATGAGTGAATATTTGATGCAAAGGAAAGCAAAGTTTGAAATCAGAACATCGAATATCAATGAGTTAGCTTCATCTAAAATAGCATATAATTGAAAAACCAATCAAAAAAGAGAAGCTCACTTATTTCTTCATACAAGAAAGTACTTAAAATATTAAGGCAAATGCAGATTAAAGTAAAAGACTGAAGGAAACTTTATTAGTCTCCAGAACCCAAAATTCAAAAGTGATAACTTGTTTATATAAAACCGATCAAAAAATGGATACTGTTGAGACAGTCACCATGGTCATTAAAACAATTATTATATAATAGGTAGAAAGATAGATGGATTATAAATATGTATAATACTATATACTTAGAACATCATATTATATTCATAAAGGAAATGGTAACTGAAATGGAAAAAAAACCCTATAAGACAGTGGTTATAACTGATCCTAATGCATCTCCTTCATATCTTGATAAATTTAGCAAAATGATAAATATAAAAGTACTTTGAAAATGAGGAAAAATAAAATAATAAAATAAAATATTACATTATACATAAGTAGCTATGTGTGTGTATTGAGAGAAAGAGAGAGAGAGAGAGAGAGATAAAATATCCCAAACGTCTTGGTGCAATTTTAACCTATAAAAGCTTGATACAAGAAAATTGTTGGTTATTAAATATAGCTTAAAACTGCACTAAGCCTTGTGGGAACACTGTACATTTTATATATATATATATATATATATATATATATATATATATATATATATATATATATATATATATATGTGTGTGTGTGTGTGTGTGTGTGTGTGTGTGTGTGTGTGCACAAAATAAAAATAAATGCAAGAACAATAGGGAGCATTTGGACTTTAATAGGGGAACAGTATGGTCACTACTGTGTTTTAAGAAAACCATCTTAGCAGATTATTGGAGGATGAATGTGAAAGCTCAAAAACTTGAAACAGGGACACCAATTAGGAGATGATTGTAGCAGTCCAGGTGAGAAGTAGTGAGGGCCTGAACTCCTGATTTGAGCAATCATCATATTTGTAGAGAGAAGGAGATAGATAAAATATATGTCCTCTAGGTAAATGTAACAAGATTTTGACAACAAATTTCATAGCTGGTGTTAGAAAGAGTGAGTTCAAGATAATGTTATGATTATAAACAGAAACAGGGAAATTCTGAGGAGAGTCACAACCATGAGTGTAGAGAAGATGATGATGGAGGTAAGTAGAAGAGGATGGAGGTAAGAGAACTTTTTGAGAGGAAAAAAAACCAGCAAAGATTGGAAACTGTTTGGATTGACAAGAGGTAATGAATGAGACTGAGAGCCACTAAGGACAGTTTTGAATTTAGATTCCTAGGAGGACAGGGTTGCCGTCCATAGAAGTTGGGAAGTTAAGAGAGGAGTTTTAGAGGAAAGATGAGGTTTGGTTTTGGTCCTGTTGATTTTGAAATGCCTAAAGAATAGTCACCTTGAAATGTCCAACAGGGAATTAGAGATGTGCAACTGGAACTCAGGAAAGAGTCTAGGGTGGATACATACATATATGTATGTATATGTATGACACATACATATATGTATGTATATGTATGTACATGAATCATCTGCATAGAAGCATAGAAATAATTAAACACATGGAAGCAAGTAAAGTTAATGGGAAAGAAAATAGAGAAGAGAAGAGGGCCTTGGAGTATACAAAAAAAATCAGTGAACTATTTGCTAATCCAATCAAAAAAAGGAGGAAAACATTTTTTAAAGATTTTAAAAAGATCATTTTCCCCCCATTTTCTCGAGGGAATTCACAATGATCACAATAATGTGTATCTAATAATATGGAAACAAAATTTAAATAAATGAATTCAAAGAATGCCAACAAAATATAAAATATTGAAATTATAAAACAAGGAGTAGAGAATATAAATAACCCAGTCTTAGAAAGGGAAATTGAGAAAGAATGCTTAGTACCCTTTCCAGGGCTCTTTTGAAAATTTCCACTAGAATTGGTTCACTAGATTCTCAGATGACAATTACTACTACTCCCTTAGCATTTAAATAATAACCTGGAAGGGAACTGGGCTTGTTAATACTCACAAGCCCCCCACCACTATGCTTCTCATTGATTATCAACTAGACTCAATTAGTTTTTAGAAAGTCTGCTTAATAAGCAGATAGATCAAGGACAGTTAAAAAAAAAAAACCACCCCTCACACCCCAGAAAAGAACCTGGAGAACACCCTTCCTTGCACATGCAAGATCCCTAGGTAGGGTTGGCTCTACCTTCTAGGAAATAGTAGTATGATTCATGTGTAGGAAATACCTGTGTCAAAGGAATAACTCATAGTGTGTGGTTACTGGGTATATTTCCATCATTGCATCCTTAGGAAATATCCCTTAGTTAAAGATCTCTTCTGAGACCTGAGGATTAGTGTCTTCCTAGAGTCCATTTCCTATACTTCTCTCCATCCTGAGGCCCCACATCCCTGAAATGTCTTCCCTTGTTATGTCTACTTTATCCTCAGTGTATCTCTTAGCTCCCAATAAAGACATGCCAAAATAAAGTGCTACCAACACTAACAATGTTTCAATGCTCTCTTAGCCTTTAAAAATCTCAAGGTTGCTACATGGGGAATGGAGGTAAGGTGGAGAAGGCAACTCCCTCTAAATAACCCTCCACTACTGGGTTTGACCACCAGTTGCCTGTTTTCATGCATAGCTCCATAGAGGCCATGACTTATTTTCTTCAGCAGTCACAAGATATTTTCTGTGTAATATCACTTTCATTCAATGATCCCAGTCCTTGTGATACTTTCAAATGGATAAAGTACTATGTTGTTGGTAAACGTTGTGACAGAACAAAATGTATCCATAAACATTTCAAAAAATTCTACCAAGTGTCCAGACTATGTGCCTACAAAAAATTATTTTTCAGTAAAATTCCTCAAGCAAAATAATTTTTGTTCTCAAAAAATAACTATGCCAGAATGGAATTATAAAGTATCTTTCGCATTTCACATTGATGAAAAATCTCTCCAAATGTGTTATATATTCTAATAGCTAACAAGAGGTTTTATTATTCTTGACTTTTACAATAAATTATTAAATACAGGAGATATGAAAAATTCATTGAATTTTTCACTAAGTACATTTCTGCTAAGAGAAAATTAATATCATGCATGTGCTTCCATATGCTACTGGGGATTGCAGAGGACTTTATATATACAATGGAAATTTCTGTATCCCATTGTCTATATATCATATTTCCTAGTTACATGTAAAAACAATTTTTAACGTTCCTCTAAAGCTTTGAGTTCTACATTCTATCCCTTCCCCACTCCCTACCCACTCTCATTGAGTATACAAACAGTTCAATATAAGGCATACATGTGTAGTTATGCAAAACACTTCCATAACAGTCATGTTGTAAAAGACTAACTGTATTTTCCTCTATCCTGTCCCACCCTACATTTATTCTGTTCTCTCCTTTGACTCGTCTTTCCACAAAAGTGCTTGTTTGTGATTACCCATTCACCAATCTGCCATCCTTTTCACTATCCCCACTCTTATACCCTTCTCCCTTGCTTTCCTATAGGGTAAGATAAAATTCCATACCCAACTGAGTGTGTATGTTATTCCCTCCTGAAGTCAAATCCAATGAAAGTAATGCACATTTATTCCTTCTCACTCTGTATACAAACACATACATATACATACATATATACACACATATATATATATACATATACGCACATATTCCCTCCTACTACCCTAATACTGATAAAAGTCTCAAGAGTCAAAAATATCTTTTCATGTAGGAATGTAAACCATTCAACTTAAAAAGTCCCTTATGGTTTCTCTTTCCTGTTTTTCATGTTTCTCTTGATTCTTGTATTTGAAAGTCAAATTTTCTATTCACTTCTGGTCTTTTCAACAACAATGTTTGGAAGTCTTCTATTTCATTGAAATTCCATTTTTTCACCTAAAGTATTATACTCCATTTTGCTGGGTAGTTGATTCTTGGTTTTAATCCTAAAAATCTCAAGGTTGCTACATGGGGAATGTACCGCTGGAATATCATATTCCAAGTCCACCAATCCCTTAGTGCAGAAGCTGATAAATCTTGTGTTATTCTGATTTTGTTTCCATAATACTTGAATTACTTCTTTCTGGTTGCTTGTAATATTTTCCATTAGGGCAGCTAGGTGAGGCAGTGGATACAGCACCCGTGCAGGAGTCAGGAAGACCTGAGCTCAAATCTCACCTCAGACATTTGACACTATCTGTGTGACCTTGGGCAAGTCACTCAACCCCAACTGCCTCATCCTGGGTCATCTCCAGTCATCCAGATGAATCTCTGGTCACTGGATTCAGATGGCTCTGGAGGAGAAGTGAGATTGGTAACCTGCACAGCCCTCCCTCACTCAAAAAAAATGTCAAGTGCAAGTTATATCATCATTTTTCTGATGGCATGGTCTTCTTCGGCAATAAAAGATGAACACACTAATATTTTCCACTTCACCTGGGAACTTTGGAATTTGGCTATAACATTCTTAGGAGTTTTCTCTTTGAGATCTCTTTCAGGAGGTAATTGATGGATTCTTTAAATTTCTATTCTCTCCGGTTCTAGAATATCAGGGCAATTTTACTTGACAATTTCTTGGAAGATGATATATAGGCTCTTTTTTGATCATGGTTTTTGGATAGTCCAATAAGTTTTAAATGATCTCTCTTGGATCCATTTTCCAGGTCAGGTGTTTTCCCAATGATATATTTCACATTTTCTTCTATTTTTTTCTCTTGGTTTTGTTTTATAATTTCTTGATTTCTCATAAAGTCATTAGCTTCCATTTGCTCCATTCTAATTTTTTTTAAGAATTATTTTCTTCAGTGAACTTTTGGATCTCCTTTTCCATTTGGCCCATTCTGCTTTTTAAGGCATTCCTCTCCCCATTGCTTTTTGAACCATTTTTGCCATTTGGGTTAGACTAATTTTAAAGATGTTATTTTCTTCAGCAGTTGGGTTGACTCATTTTTCATTATTTTCTTGCATCATTCTCATTTCTCTTCCAAATTTTTGTTCTACTTCTTGTACTTGATTTTCAAAACTCTTTTAGGGCACTGCCATGGCCTGAGACAAATTCACATGTTTTTTTCCTTTTAGGCTTTGGATGCAGGAGGTTTTACTTTGTTGTCTTCTTCTGGTTGTATGTTTTGATCTTCTTTATCACTAGTGATGTAAGAAAATATTTTTTCACAGAGAAAGTAAGAAGTTGTTACTTTTTCCCTGTTTGCTCATTTCCCAGCCAATAGCTTGATTTTTGAGCTCTTTGTTAAATAGGGGACTCCAGAAGATTAACTGCTTCAGGAGCGCTACTGCTGCTGCCCTGGAATTGGGGCTGGGACAAGACCTAGGCCTGGGCCCTGGGCAGACCACACTCCCCTCTCAGCCAGGTGAGAGACCCTTCCCACTGAACTTCAAATCTGTCTTTGGTGTTTGTGGGCTGAGAAGTCTGGAAAACTGCTGCAGTTGGCCACAATTCAGTTTCCTAAGGCCTGCTCCAGCTCCAGCTTGAAATTTTCTTCAGACTGTCATTTTGTGGCTTCTCCTGCTATAGAATTTGTTTAGAGTCATTTTAACAGGCTTTTTGAGGGGTTTAGGGGGAGAACTCAAGCAAGTCCTTGTTTCTACTCTGCCATTTTGATTCCCTCCCTCCAAGATAAACTCTTTAACTGATTAACAGATTGAACAGAACAAGTAAAAATGATGTGTTTATTGATCATACTTGTGTAATTCAAGCTTGAGTTAGTTAAGATGCAATGCAGTACTAGAATAAATATTCTCTGTCTATCTGAATACTTTACCAGTCCATTCTTCTTGGAGAAATATGACTTTACTTAAATAAAAATAAGGAAAACTGATGTGAAGCATGGATTTGGAAGAGAATAGATCGTTACTCTTACCTGTGGAAATATACAAAGTTTGGTTTTCCAGGTATAAGAGATTAAAAAATCATTCTTTTGACAGGTATAGATGAAAATACAGAATATTTTTGCTTAGAAAAATGCATCCAGTGTTATTTTATAAAGCACATTCATTGAACTAATTTTGACAACTCAGACATAGAATATTCAAAAGCATGTGAATAATCCAAAATTACTAAGAGTAATGATGAGTTTAAAATGGTTTTTCAACCTGAATATGAAATGTCATTCCATATAAAAACAGAAATTAATGAGATCTTGTACCTTTTATCCCTAAGGCTAGGGGGAAAGTTCTTAATCAACAAGATAGGAATGATAATAAAAGACAAGATAGTTAATTATATATTCCTGACACAAAACATTCTGTCTTCAGACTTGGGTATTTTCACTGACTGATTGTCATGCCTAGAATGCTCTCCCTCTTCATTGCCACCTCCTGATTTGTCTGACTTCCTTCAAATACCAGCTAAAATCCCATCTATGAGAAGCTTTTTCCAATACTCCTTAATGCTAGGTCTTTCCCTCTGTTGGTTATCTTCAATTTATCTTCTATCTTGTTTGTACATACTTGTTTTTATGCTGTTTCCTCCATCATGTTGTGAGTTTTTTGATAGTAGGAACTATCTTGAATTCCAAACATTCAGCACACTGCCTAATCTGTTTTTGGTGCTTTATCATGCCTTACTGATTGACTGACAAGTTTTTTGGTCACTATAGACAGACAGAGAGATAGACAGACAGACAGAAAGAGAGAGAGAGAGAGAGAGAGAGAGAGAGAGAGAGAGAGAGAGATAAAACATCTATTAAGACATTAGACCTATAGGTTGTGGAAGAGACTGCCCATATTCATGAAATCTGACTTGATTTTCCTCTGGATTAACTGCAATGGCATTTCTAGTTACTATAGAGAGAGTTACATAGAGCAAGTGGCATAATTTTAAAAATTATAATTTAAATTTTATTAAGGTATAATTTTAAAAAGCAGATTAGATGAAAGGGAGGTAAGATGAGAGGGAGATAGGTAAAGTCATGTGGATGACATGGGGTAATCTCTCAGTATTCTAAAGTTAAGACAGACTAATCAAATGGCTCACAATAGTTATGTAGAAACTACTTACACAAGGAGTTAATTTACAATCTTTTTTTTGGTGGGAGCAGATTCTCATAAATACTTGGGAGACTAGTAGAATGGTGCCAAAGCAAAAGGATAAAAGATCATACAAAGGCTAACACAAGCTGTTTGGATTGCCATGATGAAAAAGTAACATGATGTTACTGCATACCTAAAAATTGGTTCTTGTCAGCAGTTAGTCAACATAAAAAGGTGTTCTCATTATTGCATACAAATAAGGGTGGCAAGTAGAACCAACACTAATTAGAATGACTTGGAAGGGAAGCAAAGGGAAGCCCTTGCTTCAGTAGAAGGATAGTGTGTCGAAATTTTCAATGGTATCCAAATCCAAGCATTCATAAGATGGTCCCTAGCCAAGAAAAAAAAAACCTTCTTAATTTGTTTCTTTTGTTGTACTTTGCTTCAGATTTTTTAGTTTTTTAGTTTTAAAAGCCAAACTCATAAATATTTACAGAGAGATCTTACTAAGCAGAAAAGGAGATTAGAAAAATGTTTTTTGTATGAATGCAACATGTTTCATGCAATTTGAATTATATAATCAATTTTATAGTGGGGAAAGAATATATAAATCTACTTTTATGAGGCTACATTTCAAATGATACAAGAAATTGTAACAAATCCAAATTAAGCATTTCATTTCTATCTACTGTATTTATTATGACTCAAAGTAAATTTAATAAACATTGTCACCTATGGTAGTAAGTATATTTCTGCAGGAGTGTTTAAATATCACCAAGCAAAAATACTGTATCTGACATCAAGAATTACCTTTGACCACTAGTGTTAATATGTTCATCTCAAAACTTTATTTTTACATCTGTGATACTTACTGCTTACCATATTTTCAAAACATTGTTCAGTAAAATTGGACACTTAGAGCTCCAGGAAAATCTCTTTTCCAATGTCCTGAATTTCTTGGGTTTTGGTTAAAGTTTATCAATAGTGAAATAATAACCAACAACCAAAATAAATAAAGTTGGATCACATTTGTGAATAATTAGATGGTGGTTTCTTGTGCATAAACCACATTTGTATTTTATTGGCTTAAGAAAGACACTCACCACAGTCATTACAATGCCATCTGTAACAACACCCAAAAAAGTATTTAAATGGGTAATGTTTGAGGTTATATTCATTATGAACTAAACATTAGATTCTAAGTAGAGATTGAAAGACAACTTTTAAAACTGACCATTTCATGCTGATTTACCCTTAAGTAGACTTACATCCCTAAATTACAATGTGATTTTTAAAAAGATGATTTAAACAGGGAGAGGATTCTAGGAAGATGGCAGAGTAGGTCAGAAAACTTTCAGTTCTCCAAATATCCTCCACAAAAAGGACATAACATCAACTCAGAACAGCAGAAATAAACCTGAGATAAAACAGTTGTCCTCCACGACAGTTAAGAAGACCTAGGAAAGTCCCAACCTCCAGAGGAGGAGATCTATCCTGAGAGAAGGGAAACTCCCCCAGGTCAACTCTGAAGAATCAATAAGCAACTAGACCTCAGGGGAAGTGGATTGAGGAGCAGCCTCAACATTAGAAATTTTAATTTTGAAGACAGTGTGGAAGGAAGATGGTTGAGTAGGAGAAAATTAAAGGCCCTTCCACTGTCAAGGGATGCCAAGTACAGCTGTGCTGACCAGAAGCATCCAGGGTTGTGGATGCCGGAAGAAAGAACTAGTACACACCTGGTGAGTGCAGCACCAAGGGGCGGGAACACTGATGGGTGTGGCACTTGCAGGAGTACAGAGTCCCTGGTTTTAGTTCTAGGGCAGACAGGACAGCTATAGTTTTCTGTCAGTTGAAGGACTGCAGGGAGCAAGATCGTTTGTGGATAGTCTGACTGGGAGCTCTATCTGTGGCTTAGGAGTGGAGAGGAGAGCCTTGGTCCCCAAGACAAACTTTAGAAAACAACAATAGGAAGGATATGAAACTTATGGCATCATTCCGTATACTCCAAGACTACAACTTGATTACCACACTAGTAGCTACTAAAAACAAAATAAAAAATAACTAAATAAAAATGAGGAAGCAAAGGAGTAGCCATAGTAAAACATAACCAGGCAAAATGAGTAACCATAGATAGTTACTAAGGGATAGAGAAGATCTGGGTTCATATTCAAATAATGGAGCTGGGGGGAAAAAGTCACTCTTTTTTCAATGAGAAGCATCAAATGGCTCCCAGCACAACAAGAGTTCTTAGAAGAACTTCAAAAGGACTTTTTAAATAAAATAAGATTGAGGAAAAATTAGAAAAATAAATAAAAGCAAATCAAGAAAATTATGAAAAGAAAGTCAGTATGACTTCGAATAGAGAATCAAAAACTTAACCAAAAGTATTCCTTTAAAACTAGAATTGGTCAAGGGGAAGCTAACGATGTTCTAAGACACCAAGATCATAAAACAAAATAAAAGAATGAAAAAATAGGAGAGTGAAACATCTTATCAGAATAACAACTGATCTGGAGAACAGATCAAGGAGAAATAATATGAGTAGTTGGACTACCTGAAAATTACAATTAAAAACATAATCTTGATACAATATTACAAGAAACTATCAAAGAAAATTGCCCTGAAGTTCTAGAAGAAGCAGGCAAACGGAAATAGAAAAAAATCCACTGATTGCCACCTAAAAGAGAGTCCAGAATATCACAGCCAAATTTCAAAGCTCCTAAGCTCTAGAAAGCAACAAGAAAACAAAAATTAAATATCATGGAAATACAACAAGGATTACACAAGACCTAGTAGTTACTACATTAAAGGACTGTAAGTCTTGGAATACTGTATTCCATAGAGCAAAAAAGTTGGAATTATGACCAAGGGTAAGTTACCCAGAAAAATTAAATATAATCATGAATGAAAAAAATGGATATTGGATAGTGGAATAGAAAGATGGACCTACTCTAGCTCTGCCCCCATAGTCCATAAAATATCTGTAAAAAAAAAAATGCCTCTAAACAGAATCTACACCTGCAGAAGACACAAAATGACAGAGTGAAAAAGATTTCCAGTCTATCGCACCAGACTTAGAGCGGAGTGCAGCCCAGCCTGGGCTGCCCAGCATGGACAGAACTGAAGTAGGCTTCAGGGCACTGAATCATGGGTAACAGCTGCAGTTCCCAGATTTCCCAACCCTCAAACTCCAAAGACAGATTCAAAGGTCAGTGAGAAAGCTCTTTTACATGGCTGAGAGGGGAGCGAGGTCTGGTCCCAGCCTCAGCCCCAGAGCAGCAGCAGTCAATGTGGCAGTGTCCAATTTTGGAGCCATCAGCCTAAAGACCCTGTGTAATCAAGCAGCTGATCTGGGTCTCAGTCCTGAGTGGCAGTTCGGGGTGAGGAGGAGCACTGGCTTGGTGGAGCTGGTAGAGGCACTGGAGAGGGAATCCTACTCACAGATCCTGGCAGAAAAGCTTGTGATTGATCCCAGACCAAAGGGCAGGCCAGGAGAGGAGTAAACACCTCTACCTTGATTGTGCCACGTTGTAGGAACTGAGAACTTACAGGTCCCTAGAGTATACCTCCACTTCACAAAGGACTCAAGAGTTAAGTAACTAGCTGGGAAAATGCCCAAAAAACAGAAAAAAATAAGATAATAGAAGGTTACTTTCTTGGTGAAAAGGTATTTTCTTCCATCCTTTCAGATGAGGAAGAACAAAGTATACCATCAGAGGAAGACATCAAATTCAAGGCTTCTACATCCAAAACCTCCAAAATAATATGCAATGGTCTCGGGTCATGGAAGGGCTCAAAAAGAATTTTGAAAATCAAGTAAGACAGGTGGAGAAAAAAACTTGGAAGAGAAATGAGAGCAATGCAAGAAAATCATGAAAATGAGTCAATAGTTTGTTAAAGGAGACTCAAAAAAAGAAGAAAATAGAAGAAAATAACACCTTCAAAAATAGACTAACCCAAATGGCAAAAGAGGTCCAAAAAGTCAATGAGGAGAAAAATGCTTTAAAAAGCAGACTTGGCCACATGGAAAAGGAGGTTCAAAGGCTCACTGAAGAAAATAGTCCTTTAAAAAAACAGAGCAGATAGAAGCTAAAGACTTTATGAGAAACTAAGAAATTATAAAACAAAATGAAAAGAATGAAAAAATAGAAAACAATGTGAAATATCTCATTGGAAAAACAATTGACCTGGAAAATTAAATCCAGGAGAGATAACTTAAAAATTTTTGGTCTACCTGAAAACCATGATCAAAAAAATTACCTAGACATCATCTTCCAAGAAATTATCAAGGAAAACTTCCTTGATATTCTAGAACCAGAGGATAAAATAGAAATGAAAAGAATTCTCCAATCACCCAGAGATCCCAAAAGGAAAACTCTTAGGAACATTGTAGCCAAATTCCATAGCTCCCAGGTCAGGGAGAAAATATTACAGGCAGCCAGAAAGAAACAAATCAAGTATTGTGGAAATAAAATCAGGATAATACAGGATTTAGCAGCTTCTACACTAAGGGATAAAAGGGCTTGGAATATTATATTCCAGAGGTCAAAAGAGATAGGATTAAAATCAAGAATCACCTACCTAGCAAAACTGAGTAAAATGGAATTTCAATAGAGGACTTTCAAGCATTCACGTTGAAAAGACCAGAGTTGAATAGAAAATTTGACTTTCAAATACAAGAATCAAGTGAAATATGAAAAGGTAAAAGGAAAGAGAAGCCTTAAAGGAACTTGTAAAGTTGAACTGTTTACATTCCTACATGGAAAGATTTTATTTGTAACTCATCAGACCTTTTTCAGTATTAAAGTAGTTAGAGGGAATATATATATATATATATATATATATATATATAAATATATATATATATGTAAATATATATATATAATGGGTAGGTATGTATGTGTATATTATATATATATATATACATATATATGTAGGTATGTATATGTACATGGGTATATGTGTGTATGTATATATGTGTGTGTATATATTTATACACATATACATACATATATACATAGAGGGCACAGGTGAGCTGAATATGAAAGGAGAATACTTAAAAAATAAATACTTAAAAAAATAAAATTTACTGTTGAATGGAATGTACTAGAAGTAAAATAAAGGGAGAGGCAGAATATAACAAACCACCTCACATACAAGAGGGAAGAAAGAGCTTCTACAATGGGGGAAAGAAGGGGAAGATGAAAGGAAATTGAGCCTTACCCTCATGGGATTTGGCTTAAGGAGGAAATAATACACACTCAATTGAATATTGAAATCTATTTTACTCTGCAGGAAGGCAAAGGAGAAGGGGATAGGAAAGGTAAGATAAGAGAAGGGAGAGCAAATTGGGGAAAGGAATAATGAGAAGCAAACACTATCATAGGAGGACAGGTCAAGGGCAAGAATGGAATAAATACAGGGTAGGACAGGACAGAAGGAAATGTGTTTAGTCTTTTACAACATAATGATTATGAAAGTGCTTTGCATTGTTACACATATATGATCTATACTGAATTGCCTGTTTTCTCAATGAGGGTGGGAGAGAATATGGAACTCAAAACTTTAAGAATGAGTGTTAAAAATTGTTTTAACATGCACCTGGAAATTAAGCTATACAGGCAATGGAGCATAGAAATCTATTTTGCCCTAAGGAAAATAGAGGGGAAGGGGGATGGAAGAAAGGTGGGTAACAGAAGGGAGGACAGACTGGAGGAAGTGGTGGATGGGGTGCATGCTGTCCTGGGGTGGGTTGTGGGGAGAGATGGGGAGAAAATTTTGAATTTGAATTCTTGTGGAAGTGAATGGTAAGAACTGAAAAATAAATAAATTATATATTTTTAAATGGGTATTTAATGAATTTAAAAACTTCTGGTTTGTCTTTGACAAAAACCCCAGAACTTAAGGGAAAATCCAACATATAACATCCAGGAGAAATGTATGGTAAACATTAAAGACCAATTGTAAGGGACCCAATATGGTCAAATTGTTTACTTCACATATGTGAAAATATTAGCAGTATCCTTATGATTATTGCCATTATTTGGGTAGTTTGAAAGAGGGCTTGGATGGAGCTGAGGATGGTGGGGTGATTCTAAAAATATACAACTGTGTAGGCATAGATAAAAAGGAGGAATTATCTCATACAAAGGAGGCATAAAAGGAAAAATTAATACAGAAAAAGCTAGTGGGAGGAGGGATAAGGAAAGGATGTTTTGAGGGGTGGGTAAGTTAAGGGCAAGGTAGTGGGTAGAAATAAATCAGAGGAGTGAAGAGAGTTTGAGTAAATAGAGTGAGAAGGATAGTGAGGGAAAATTGGAAATAAGAAAATACACAGGTAATTGTAGCTTACAGCGTAAGATAAATTTACCCAGAAAATGGAAATTGATAGCAGATTAAAAATTTGAATTCAACAATATGTTGTTTTCAGTAAAGATTTTAAAAAGGAGATACACACAAGGGTAAAATAAAGGGCAGGAGTAAAATGTGTTATGTAAAAAAAAAGAGAGGGATAATAACCATGATCTCAGACAAAGTTAAAATACATTTAATCAAAAGTGAAAAACAGAGAAACTACACTACATGTCAGCAATATAATTAATGTTGTTTTCAACAATTTAAAATACCTAAACAATATAAATACCTAAGTGTGTATCTGCCAAAACAGGCACAGGAACTATAGGAACATAAACATAAAACATAATTTTTTAATGATAATTTTACCTAATATATTTATTCAATGTCATCAAAATGAAATCGCTAAAAAGTTATTTTCCTGAATTAGAAAAAAAACAACGAAGTTCATTTGGAAGAGCAAAAGTTCAGGAACTTCAAAGAACCAGGAATAAAGATGGAAAGGAAGCAAGCAGATTCAGCTATAAGGAAGAGCATTATTGAAATGTAAAGGATAATTTCAATTATTTTAAATTAAAATATTTTGTATAAATAAAAACCCATGCGTCCAAGAAGAGGAGGAATCCAGAAAATTGGGTTAAATACTTTCATAGACAATCTCTCACATAGGATGTGATCAGGTTGGAGTATTGCTGTGGTGCAGGAAATGACAAGTTGATTGATTTAGAAAAACATGGAAACAATTGATCTATGTAGGAAGATGCTATGTACCTTCAAAGAAGCAGAAGACAGGTAGAAAGAAGCATCGTATAGTCTTAATTTTATGTGTATATTTATAAATATCTCTTTGTGTGCATTTATTGTAGCTTTCCAGGAGATGGACAGAGTGAAGGGGAAAATAAAGTAGAAACACATAGCTGGAAACAAAAGAAAATCAACAGGGAAGCAAAGAAAAGCTGGACAGTTTTGAAACAATATATATGGTTTCCTTGAAGCAGAAATTTATTATTTTATATTGAATCATATCCTATGGTCTACTATGTACATGGCAATAGTTTTGTTTCTTTCTTCATTTGTATTTAAGTTTAAAATAAAAGCAATTTATAAAAAATAAAAAGCTGGTTTTTATATACAAAAAAATGATGAATTTAAATTTCCCTATGTCTACTTTCATGGATGTCCTATTTAGCTGTCTTTTCAGAAAAAGGAAAACTCATGATATGGGTTCAAAATGTTGATAACAAGGATTTCTATTATATGTTCAAAAGTTGTAACGACGGCCAGAGAATGGCGTGTTTTCCCATGACACTGAATTAAGAGAAGCCTAAAAGCTCATCGAGTCCTTTAGCTAGATAGAAACCACAGAACTGGAAACTAGTTAGCCAGAAATAGGATGATACTAAATGGCTTGTGCTCCCCACCTCCAAAGTATTTGCTCCAGCATCCTGTAGCCACGGTCATAGTGTCCCAAATTTAAAAAAAAAAAAATTATTGGTGTATAGTTTGCATGGTTTTCCCCAGTCACTATTTTGCTGTTCCATAAACGATAACTAGTTATAATTTTCAGTTTATGAAATAAGGTTCCCTGGAGCTCTGACAGGAGTTCAGTGTCAGAGTGTTCAGTAGAGTTTCCCTTTCTTTGAAACAGTTTTTAATAAGTTTTTGGTACTATAAAAACCCCTGGCAAGGGAGTTGGGGGATCAGAAAACTCTCTGGGATTTACCAACATCAACATAAAATATAACAGTTCATTCCCTGGCCTTCATTGGTTTTATAATGAAGCAATACACACTTGTTGACACTTTGAAGAAAATAAGTCCTACATATAACATACAACTCATGGTTGTCACCCCTCACCTGATACTGCTAACCAAAATTTGAATTCCATGGGATATTATTTCTGTAGGGATTACCAGACTTCATCCTGATGAAATTTGAATGAGGTCATTTCCCAAGGTCAACTAGGTGGCATAGTAGATAGAAGGCCAGGTTTAAAGTTAAGAAGACCCATCTTCCTGAATTCAAATCTGGCCTCAGACATTTGCTATCTGAGTGACCACGGTTAAGTTACTTAAAAATGAGCTAGAGGAGGATATGACAAATCACTCTAGTATCTTTGCCAAGAAAACACCCAATGGGGTGATAAAGTCAGATATGACTAAAACAATTGAACAATTTCTCAAGGTACCACATCCTCTTGAGAAAACTCTGCTCCAAATTCTTGAATCTAAATGCAAAGTGGTGGCTGAAACTCCTTAATGACATCAGGGGCTGACATGTCTGAAATGACTCATAGATTTGGGGAGAGTTCCACGTGTTGTGTTCTTCTGACCCATTGTCAACAACATCCTACTCCTGTTATAGAAAGTTTTGATATTAGGAATTAGTCCTTTGGATGCTCCTTTGGAATATATGATGCAGACTTATTGAGGCCTTTCATAGAGATTATAAACGCAGAATTTGTTTTGATCAAGATGCACCCCTGGAAAGCTCTATCATAAACTTTACATCAAACTCTCCTCCAAAAAACATGTCACTTTAAAACTTCTGATTGCCATGCTCATCTAAAAGGTGCTTTTCTGAAATATGAGAAGCCACACACTCAACAGGCTGTGTTAATTCTATTTTCAAATTTTCAATCTCTGAATAGCGACTGGTGGTGCTAACAAGGGGTACATTTTCAATAACCTCTACAAATTCATCAAAAGTGAAGTAGGAGTGCTGGTAAATCTTACACTGGCAGATCTATAGATAGATCTGATAGATTGCCAGACACATTGCATACTTTTACTATTTTGTTTGCTTGGGGAAAAATGAAATTCTCTCCAGCTATGAATCCAAAGAGGTTGGCTAACCAGTATTAAATTCCTCAACACAGCCCCAAAGAGCAATCTTAAGTACAAGTTCTGCTTAGCAGTTATAGCAGAAGTTGGATTTAATTGCACACCAGCATTACCTGAGAATTGATTGCCATAGACCACTTCATTTAAAAGCATCTCATCCTTAAAACCAGAGAAGAGACATTGGGAAGCAATAAAATATGCAGACAGTGTTTTGTTGCTTCAAAATGAAATTGCACTTATACCACCATCCAATATCACAGCAGAAATAGAGCAGGATGCAAAATCATGCGTATGGAATAGCTAGATCCCTGTAACTTTTCTGCTTAAAGGTGCTCAGTTTCCAAAGAATTGTCTTTGTTCTATTTTGCTATCAATCAACAAATGATTTAAAAAATTTTTAAGTTTTTTTTTTGTCTCTTCCACAAGCTAACCTTTCCTGCATTGCTAAAGGTCAAAAGATGTATGTGCCATTGTACATCCTGTATTTATCATTTCTATGTCAGAAGGAAGGCAACAGACATCATCATAAGTCCCCTGTAAGCATGGCTGGTCATTGTACTCATCAGAGTCTTTAAGTCTTTCAAGTTGATTGTGTTTATAATGTTCAAAAAGCATTTTATTACATGTTATTATGTGTCAGTCACCTTACTAACCGATCAAGGATACAAAGATAGAAAAATGAAATAGACTCTGTCCTCAAGAAGCTTACATTCTCTGGTCTACTGGATATCACACCTGACTGAGAAAGTGAAAACAGAGGACTCACATGCTCTGTCATTAATCTTGCATATGCTCTACATAGATCTACATATCTACAATCTACATAGCTCAGATACACATAGCTCAAATACACAGCCCTTGCAACACCTCTTGCCTTTAAAATTGGCAAATCATCTATAATCTATGTTCTTAAAGATGTGTCCATTTTATATGGAGACAGAGCTCTATGTCTTTAAATGACATCATATAAAATTATATATGATATTACATATATATATTACAGTAGGATTTGACAGATATGGAGATACTGATCTTTGTATGTACTATATGTAATATGTAACATTACATATACATATATTACAGCAGGATTTAATAGATACTAGTATCTACATCAAATCCTTCCCAAATACAAAGATGTAGATATATACAGTATAATATATATGAATGCCATTATACATTATATACATGTGATACCTATCAATATCATATTATAAAGTAAATGAATATCATTATATATTATATAATATATATTATTATATAATATATGGTTCTCATTCTATTACATGTAATATAATATATAAAATATAATTCCATTGTATGCAGTATAACATATTGAAATCATTATATATTATAATATAATCATTATAACAGTATATATGTATATCCATATACATATATAAATATAAATATATACACACATCTTGAGATTAGAGCAAACCTGGCTTCTTTATAACTCTAGGGCTGGCTTGCTAATCAATATTTCAAGCTGCCCTTTACCTTTTATTCATGTATAACTTTGTAGAATGGGCTTCTTGTACAGGAAAGTCATTTACAATATTTAGGACTATAATAAGAAAATAAATGTGTCTGAATATATTCTACTCAATATGGTAGACATATTTCTTTCTTTACTCCATACTTCCTGTTGAGTTAATGGCATGCCTTACAAAGTTACATCACACATAGAATTGAAACTCATGGATTACTCAAGAGTCATTCATTTGGACTACAATCCGCCCCCATCCAGGCCAAGTGTTTGCTACACCCCCTCAGTTCTCCTCCTACTTGACTGAATACTTTTTCTATCTCATTTTATATATTATCATACATATTATGTGGGTACTCCACAAGGATTATTTTGGTCTAATGAATAGACTACTAGCCTGGGAGTCAAGGAAGATTGGATTATAAATGCCACCTGAGATATTTACTAGCTATGTGTGACCACAAGTAAATTATTTAACCTCCTTGACAGTCAGATCCCTCATATGTAAAATGAGAATAATGCCTTCAAGACTCATCTTACAGGTTTCTTTTAAAAATCAAATTTTCTAATGTATGTGAAGTTCTTTGCCAATTTTAAAGAGCTACATAAATGCCAATTATTATTATTATTTATATATACTATCTCCTGAGATACGTTGAAAAAACATCTCTGTATATTGATATAGAGAGTAAAAATCTTTCTGATAAATTCCAGTCCTACATCACCAACTGAGTTCTGGACAGTTTCATCTCAATATCTGTCAAGATTTCAACTTGGTATACCCATAAAGAGAGTTCATTCTCTCAGTCCCAAACCTGCCCTTCCTCCAAACTGTTTTGGGTACCAACATCCTCCTTGTCAGCCAGGTATTAGTCCTAAGTCATCCTCCTCTCTTCCTATTTCCTCACCCATGCACAGATCAAATCAGTTACCAACATTTTCCAATCCTAACCCTACTACATGCGTCATAACTGTCCTTTTTTCTACTCATATAGTTATCACCCTAGTTTAGGCCCACATCACCCCACACCTAGGTTGAGGCAATAGCCTCCTTGTTGTTTTCCCTGATTTTAGTCTCTTCTCTTTGATATTTCCTCCACAAAACTGCCAAAATATTTTCCCTAAAGCACATACATGACAATATCAGTCACCTGACTAAAAAGATTCCTTGGCTTCCAGTAACTTCTAGGAAAGTACAAACTCTTTGTACAAATACAAAGCCTATGTTTAAGATCATACAAAATCTATTTCCCATCTCCCTGTCAAGTATTTCATATCATTCCCATGACTCACTCTGTCATGTAATCAAACTGGACTACTAATTATTTCCTCAAAGATGACATCCCATCTCCTGCTTCTGTATGTCTACACAGTGTAAATAGTCTATATGGTCCTTCATGCCTAGAATACACTCTTTCCTCACCTCCACTTCTCAAAATATTTGTCTCCTTTCGAGGCTCAGGTCAGGCACCACATTTTCTACAAAGCCTTCCTCAATTCATGCGGGTATGAATGCTCCTTCTAAATCAACTATATTTTACTTATCTATGCCTTGTACCCTGTTAGTAAAATATATGTTCTTTGAAGGCAGGAAATATTTAGCTTTTGCCTTTCTGTTCAATGAGTACCACAGTGCCTTGAAAATAAGTGTTTTAAAAATATTTGGTGTATTGAATTACAGGAAAAGAGACAATGAAAACAGAAAATTTGCTATTTAAATTTCATAATTACAGTGATTTTTAAAATTATATTTCTTCTCTATATAATACTTTTACCAATATCATTTATAGGCTGTTCCTCATTTTAACTTCCCTAGAAAGATATCATCGACTCCTCAAAATCTTTGACCCTATTCCCCAAACTGAACAAAAAGCTGATTGATAATAATCACAGCAGTAAAAGAAAAAGGTGTTAGGAAAACAAGGAAAAAAATAAAAAGACATCATGAAAGATTACTGAAGAAGAGTAAAGAGAATTCAGGAGCGGTAAGGACTACCCTTCAGTTTCCCATAAATTCCTGGGAGAGGTAATCTCTTCTTTAATGCCTCGTTTTCCTCTTCAATGAAAAGAAAGTATAAATACTGACCTTAGAATCCAAGTTGCTATGAGAAACAATTAGGAAATATAACAAAGTCATTTCAAAATAAAGAGTAGAACAGTAATAACTTCAACCTGAATGTTTGTCCACTGAGGCCTTGAATGATAAAAAAAATTAATTCCAGAAATAACAAATACCCATTGGATGCTAAGTATCTTGCCAGTGATCATTACTGATCTATTGTAATAAAAGATTTACAATCCAAGATGAGATCTGTTAAAGATTCCTTTTCATGCTTTTTTCACAACAGGTTTGCTACCAGAACACAGGTGTTGTGAAAACCATCACTAAATTTCCACATAAATGGGCAAGGAAAAGTCTCACATTAACACTGTCATCATTGGACATGTAGACTCTGGCAAGTCCACCACTATTGACCACCTCATCTACAAATGTGGTGGAATAGATTATGAGAACCATTGAGAAATTCAAGAAGGAGGCTGTTGAGATGGGAAAGGGCTCCTTTAAATATACCTAGGTCTTGGATAAACTAAAGGCTGAATGTGAGCGTAGTGTCATTATTGATATCTCCCTATGGAAATCTGAGACTAGCAAGTACTATAACTGATGATCCAGAGACTTCATCAAGAACATGATTACAGGCACATCTCAGGCAGACTGATGTCCTACTTATTGCTACCAGAGTTAGTGAATTTGAAACTGGTATTTCAAAGAATGAGCACACCTGTGAACAGGCCTTTCTGGCCTACACACTAGGTGTAAAACAATTGATTGTTTGGTGTAAACAAAATGGATTCCACCAAGGTCCCCTATAGCCAGAAGAGATACAAGAAAATTGTCAAGGAAATCAGCACCTATTAAGAAA
This sequence comes from Bettongia penicillata ogilbyi, assembly GCA_023548195.1. Taxonomy (NCBI): domain Eukaryota; kingdom Metazoa; phylum Chordata; class Mammalia; order Diprotodontia; family Potoroidae; genus Bettongia; species Bettongia penicillata. The sequence continues at coordinate 1,529,439 of JAJHZJ010000522.1, read as the reverse complement.
ATTGACTACAACCCTGAAACAGTAGCTTTTTTGTCAGTTTCAGGTTGGAATGGTGACAAGATGCTGGAGCCAAGTTCTAATATGCCCTGGCTCAAGGGATGGAAAGTCACTCATAAGGATGGCAACACTAATGGAACTACACTGTTTGAAGCTTTGGATTGCATTCTGCCACCAACTTGTCCAAATGGCAAGCCCCTTTGTCTCCTTCAAGACATCTACAAGCTTGGTGGAATTGGTACTGTACCTGTTGACTGAGCAGAAGCTGGTGTTCTAAAACCAGGCATGGTGGTGGTCACCTTGCCCCAGTCAATGTTACAACTGAAGTAAAGTCTGTTGAAATATGCCATGAAACTTTGAGTGAGGCTCTGCCAGGGGATAACGTTGGTTTCAATGTCAAGAACATGTCTCTCAAAGATGTCCACAGTGGTAATGTGGCTGGTGATAGCAAGAATGACCCACCTATGGAAGAAGTTGGTTTCATTGCACAAGTTATTATCCTGAACCATCCAGGCCAAATCAGTGAGGGCTATACACATGTTCTGGATTGTTGCACTGCTTTCATTGCTTGCAAGTTTACTGAACTGAAGGAGAAGATTGATCATCATTCTAGTAAGAAGCTGGACAATGACTCTACATTCCTGAAATCTGGTGATGCCATCACTGACATGGTTCCAGGCAAGCCCATGTGTGTGGAGACTTTCTCTGATTATCCTCCTCTGGGTTGTTTTGCTGTTCATGATTTGAGGCAGTCTGTTGCAGTTGGTGTCATCAAGGCAGTTGACAAGAAGGCTGCTGGAGCTGGCAAGGTCGCAGAATCTGCCCAGAAGGCTCAAGAAGGCTAAATGAATATTCTGTACAACACCTGCCACCCCAGACTTAATCAGTGGTGGAAGAAGAGTCTCAGAACTGTTTGTCTCAATTGGCCATTTAAGTTTAATAGTACAAGACTGGTTAGTGATTACAGTGCATTGTAAAACCTTCAGGAGGAAAGGAATGTTTTCGTGGAGCATTTGTTTCATGTCAGTTTAAGTTATTAGTTTTTAAAAATCAGTAATTTTTAAATGGAAACAACTTGACCAAAAATTTGTCCCAGAATTTTGAGACCATTAAAGCAGTTTATTGCAAAAAAAAAAAGATTCCTCTTCATATCCTTTGACGATTTAACAGTTAGGGAATGAATTGTAGTCTTAATAACAATACTTTGAAGCATTAACTCTCAGAAGCTAAGATGGTGAAATAAGTAGTAAGTCACTGTACCCTTCCCACATTGACCTCTAAAAAACAAAAAAAAAACAGCATATCAGAAAAAATCAGGGAATAGCAGAGGAAGTGGAAAAATGGGGTGAAGTAGTCTCAGCCCAGAAAGCTTGAAAGATCAGCAAGAAAGATCCATTTAACTTGGGTAAAAGGGGAGTGCATTCTAGTACAGGGAGTATCCCAGCAAGCCAGTGGCAAGTTTCCTAAACCCCAGAGTGGTGAAGCAGGCAAATGCAAACACCAGGATCCCCTATATGCCTTAGCAGAGTCAGAGGAACCAGCAGACTTCAGTGATAGAAGCACCATGTGCACCAGCACAGCCTCAGGTGAGCAGGAGTCTTCCAGAAGCCAGACCTCCCCAAAATCTCATGCAGCCTTGGCCAGGCAGGCATCCTTCAGTGGTAGACCTCCATGTGCTTCCACACAGCCCACAGTGGGAAGTTGTTCTTCAATAGGTAGACCACTACGGCTCTAGCACAGCCCAGGGAAATGCAGAAAAACCCCACCTGGCCTCAGCACACAGCAGATAACTCCACTAAAACCCCAGCTTAAACCAGGTAAGCTGACAGTCCCCTAGAGCCTCCAGATGCAAGAACCTGAGCCCTAGCACACAAAGTCAGTTAAGCCAGGCCCCCAGCACAAGAAACAGGGGACAATGCCCCCTGTGCCCGAGATGCATACCACAATTTTAAAGGCCAAGAAACAGGCAAACAAAATGGGCAAAAAGCAAAACCAAACACTGACTACAGACTCCTTTACGGGAACAGAGAAGATCAAAACACAAACTCAGAAGAGGATGACATTGTAAATATAACCATATTTGAAACCTCAAAGTGAGATATGAACTGGTTAGGAAATCCAAAAAGCCTTCTTGGAAGAGCTCAAGAAGAATTTTGAAAGTCAAATAAGAGAGGTAGAAGAAAAATTGGGAAAAGAATGACAGGTATGCAAGAGAGAGGCAACAGCTTAGAAAAGGAAGGACAAAAATTGACTGTAGAAAACAATTCCTTTAGAAAACACAATGGGCCAAATTAGGAAAAAAATCCACTGAAGAAAACAGTTCCTTAAAAAATACAATTGGCCAAATGGAAAAAGAACTTCTTGAAAAGTAGAATTGGCCAAGTGGAAAAAGAAGTACAAAATCTAGATGAAAAAAATAGTTTGTTAAAAATTAGAACTGAGTGAATGGAAGCTAATGAACCAAGAATCAAGAATCAGTCAAACAAAATCAAAAGAATGAAAAAATAGAAGAAAATGTAAAATATCTCATTGGAAAAACAGCTGATGAGGAAAATAGATCTAGAAGATAGAATTTAAGAATTATTGGTCTGGGGGAGTGGGGGGGGATGGAGTCAAGATGGTGGAGTAGAAAGAAGGACCTGCTCTAGTTCTACTCCCATAGCCCATAAAATATCTGCAAAAAATAACTCAACAAATTCTAGAGCAGGAGAAGCCATAAAATGACAGAGTCAAAGAGATTTCCAGCCCAAGGCAACCTGGAAGGTCAACAGGAAAGGTCTGCTGCACTAGGCTCAGAGCAGAGCACAACCCAGCCTGTGTCCCCCAGCACAGACAGGATTGGAGGAAGTTTCAGGGTTCATAATCCCAGGTAGCAGCTGTGGATCCAAGATTTCTCAACCCACAAATGCCAAACACAGCTTAAAAGGTCAGTGAGAAAGCTCTTCACCTGAGTGAGAAGGGAAAGGGTTCTGGCCCTGGTCCCATGGCTTCCATTTTTGGAGCCCTTGAAATAAAGACCTTGGGAGAATTGAGTGCCTGAGTAGTGGCCCTGGGGTGAGGACTAGCACTGGCTAGTGTTTCAGCCATGAGTAGTGGCCCTGGGGTGAGGACTAGCACTGGCTAGTGTGGTGGAGCTGATGGGCACTCTGGAGAAGGAATTCTACATGCAGATCCTGAGCAGAAATGTTTGTGGTTGCTTCCAGAGAAGGATGCAGGCTAAGAGGGGAGTAACCTTCTCTCCCTTGATTGTACCACCTTGGAGGAACTGAGAACTTCCAGGTCCCTAGAGTATACCCCCTCCACTTGACAAAGAACTCAAAAGTCAAGTAACAGGCTGAAACAATGCCCTAAAAAAAGAGGGAGAAAAGACTATAGAGGCTAATTTCTTGGTGAAAAGGTATTTTTTTCCATCCTTTCAGATGAGGAAGAACAAAGCATACCATCATAAGAAGACAAAAAAGTCAAGGCTTCTACATCTAAAACCTCAAAAAAGATATGCAGTGGTCTAAGGCCATGGAAGAGCTCAAAAAAGGATTTTGAAAATCAAGTAAGAGAGGTGAAGGAAAAATTGAGAAGAGAAATGAGAGCTATACAAGAAAATCATGAAAAGTGAGGCAATAGCTTGCTAAAGGAGAGCCAAAAAAATGCTGAAGAAAATAACACCTTTAAAAATAGACTAACCCAAATGGTGAAAGAGGTCCAAAAAGCCAATAAGAAGAATGCTTTAAAGAGCAGAATTAGTCAAAGGGAAAAGGAGGTTCAAAAACTCACTGAAGAAAATAGTTCTTTAAAAATTAGAATGGAGTAGTTGGAAGCTCATGGCTTTATGAGAAACCAAGAAATTACAAACCAAAATCAAAAGAATGAAAAAAATAGAAGACAATGTGTGAAATATCTCATTGGAAAAAACAACAGACCTGGAATTAGATCCAGGAGAGGCAATTTAAAAATTATGGGACTACCTGAAAGTCATGATCAAAAAAAGAGCCTAGACATCATCTTCCAAGAAAGTATCAAGGAAAACTACTCTGATATTCTAGAACCAGAGGGTAAAATAAATATTGAAAGACTCTACCAATCACCTCCTGAAAGAGACCCAAAAAGAAAAACTCCTAGGAATATTATAACCCAATTTCAAATTACCCAGATCAAGGAGAAAATATTGCAGGCAGCCAGAAAGAAACAGTTTAAGCATTGTGGAAATACAATCAGGATAACACAAGAGCTAGTAGCTTCTACATTAAAAGATCAAAGGGTTTGGAATATGATATTCCAGAAGTCAAAGGAATTAGGATTAAAGCCAAGAATCACCTACCCAGCAAAACTGAATATAATATTTCAGGGGGGGAAATGGTCATTCAATGAAATAGAGGACTTTCAAGCATTGTTGATGAAAAGACCAGAGCTGAATAGAAAATTTGACTTTCAAACACAAGAATCAAGAGAAGCATGAAAAGGTAAACAGGAAAGAGAAATCATAAGGGACTTACTAAAGTTGAACTGTTTACATTACTACATGGAAAGATAATATTTGTAACTTTCAGAACTTTTCTCAGTATTTGGGTAGTTGGAGGGATTTTTTTACATATATAGACAGAGGGCACAGGTTGAATTGAATAGAAAAGAATGATATCTAAAAAGATAAAATTAAGGAGTAAGAGAGGAATATATTGAGAGGAGAAAGGGAGAAATGGAATGGGGCAAATTATCTCTCATAAAAGAAGCAAGAAAGAATTTTTTCATTGGAGGGGAAAAAGGGGGAGATGAGGGGGAAAATTGAGATTTACTCTCATCACTAAATTTGGTATGAAAATCTATCTTACACTACAGGAAAGTAGGAGAGAAGGGAATAAGTGAGGGGGGGGATAATAGAAGGGAGGGCAAATGGGAGTAGGGAGTAATTAGAAGTAAATACTTTTGGGGAGAGATAAGGTCAAAAGAGAGAATAGAATAAATGGGAGGCAGGATTGGATGAAGGGAAATATAGTTAGTCTTGCACAACATGACTATTATGGAAGTCTTTTGCATAACTACACATGTATAGCCTATATTGAATTGCTTGCCTTCTCAGTGGGGATGGGTGGGGAGGCAGGAAGGGAAAGAAGTTGGAACTGAAAGGTTTAGGAATGAATGTTGAGAATTGTTTTTGCATGCAACTGAGAAATAAGAAATACAGGTAATGGCATATAGAGATCTATCTTGCCCTACAAGAAAAGAGAGAAAATGGAGATAAGAGAAGGGAGGGGTGTTACAGAAGGGAGGGCAGATTGGGGGAAGGGGTAATCAGAATACATGGTGCCTTGGGGCAGGGGGAGGGGAGATATGGGGAGAAAATTTGGAACTCAAAATCTTGTGGAAATGAATGTTGCAAACTAAAAATAAATAAATAAATTTTAAAGAAAGAATTATTGGTCTACCTGAAAACCATGATCAAAAAAATGACCTGGATAGTATCTTTCAAGAAGTTATCAAGGAAAACTGCCCTGAGGTCCTAGAACCAGAAGGTAAAATAGTCATTTAAAGAATCCACCAATCACTATCTGAAAGAGAACCCATAACAATGCTTCCAAAGAATAGCCAAATTCCAGAATTTTCAGGTCAAAGAGAAAATATGCAAGCAGGAAGAAAGAAATAATTTAAATATCATGAAACCACAGTCAAGATTACTCAGGACTTAGTACCTTCTACATTAAAGGATCTGAGGTCTTGGAATATGAAATTCTGGAAGGCAAAGGAGCTTGGATTGCTACCAAGAATCAACTACCCAGTAAAACTGAGAATAATCTTTCAGGAGAGGAGATGGATGGACATTCAATTAAATAGGGCACTTCCAAATTTTCCTGATGAAAAATCTAAAACTGAACAGAAAATTCAATCTTCAAAAACATGACTTGAGAGAAACATACACAGGTAAACAGAGGAGAAAAAAACATTATTCAATAAGGTTAAATTGTTCACATCTCTGTGTGGGATGACACTTGTAACTTTTGAGAACTGCATTGTTATTATGACATTCAGAAGGGGTAGGTATACATAGACAGAGGATATGGATATAAGTTGAATTTGATGTGATGTTAAAAAAATAATTAAAGGGTGAAATAAATCATACTGGGAGAAAAGGAAAGGAGAAGGCAGAAAAAGGGAAATTATATCACATGAAATTATGAAAAGCCCCATTACAGTAGAGAGAAAGAATGGGGGGGGGACAAGTATTGTTTGAACCTTACTCTCATCAGATTTGGCTCAAAGAGAGCCACTCAATCGGGTATAGAAATCTATCTTACCCTATGGGAATTAGGAGGGAAAACAGGAAAGAAAAGTGAGGGAGTGGATAAAAGGGAGGGAAGAAAGAAGTAGTAGGGAAAAGGGCCAAGAAAAGGGAGAGGGTTGAAAAAAAGGAAGATAAACTGAGGGAGGAAGTGGTCTGAATCAAAATACTAGTGAGGAATGAAAAGAAGAAAAGAGAGAGAAAAGCATAAACAAAGGGAGAAATAGGATGAAGAAAAAGACACAGTAATCATAATTGTGAATATGAATAGGATGAACTCTCCCATAGAACAGAAATTAAGAGCAGAGTGGATTAAAAACCATAATCCTACAGAATGTTGTTTAGAAGAAACACATTTGAAGCAAAAAGATACACAGAGTAAAGATAGAAGGCTGAGGAAGAATATATTATGCTTCAGCTGAAGTAGATAAAAGCAGGGGTAGTAATCCTGATCTCAGACAAAGCAAAAGAAGACCTAATTAAAAGAGATAAGGAAACTACAACCTGCTAAAAGGTACTACAGACAATGAAGTAATATCAATACTAAACTTACATGCAACAACTGGTATAGCATCCAGATTCTTAGAGGAGAAATTAAGGGACTTACAAGAAGAAATGGAGAGCAAAACTATACTGGAAGGGGATGTCAACCTCTCTCTCAGAACAAGATAAATCTAATCACAAAATAAACAAGGAAAAGTTAAGGAAGTGAATAGAATATTAGAAAAGTTAGAAATGGTAGACTTCTGGAGAAAATTGAATGGGGATAGAAAGGAATATACCTATTTCTCAGTGGTATATGGCACTTAAACAAAAATCAACCATGTACTAGGGCATAAAAATGTCACAATCCATTGCAGAAAGGCAGAAATATTAAATTCATCTTTTTTACACCATGATGCTGTAAAAATTACTTGCAATAAATGGTCATGGAAAGGAACATTAAAATTCATTTGAAACTAAATAATCTAATCCTAAATAATGAGTGGGTCAAGCAACAAATCATAGAAACAATCAATAATTTCATCAAAGAGAACAGTAATGAAACAGCATACCAAAACTTATGGGATACAGCCAAAGTAGTACTTAGGGAAAATTTTATATTTTTAAATGCTTCCCTGCATGAAATAAATAGAGATCAATTAATTGGGTATGAAACTAAAAAAGCTAGAAAAAAAACAAATTTAAAATCTCCAATTAAATAACAAATTACAAATTCTGAAAAAAAGTAAGGAAACTATTGAGTCAATAAATAAAACTTAGAGCTAGTTTTATGAAAAAAAGACAAAACAAATAGATAAATCTTTGGGTAATTTCATTTTTTTAAAAAAGAAAGAATAAAACCAAACTACCAATATCAAAAAAGAAAAGGGTGAATTCACCACCAATACAGAGGAAATTAAAACAATACTTATGATCTATTTTGCACAACTGTATGCCAGTGAATCTGACAATCTTGGTGAAATGGATGAATATTTGCAAAAAAAAAAAAAAAAAATACATTTCCCAGATTAACAGAAAAAGAAATAAAATACTTAACCGCATCTCAGAATAAGAAATTAAATAAGTGATAAATTGAATAATTGAATAAATTAAATAAGAACTGAACTTCCTAAGAAAAAATCTCCAGGTGCATATGGATTTACAAGGGAATTCTACCAAACATTAAAAGAACAATTAATTACAATACTATATAAACTATCTGAGAAATAAGCAAAGAAGGAATCTTGCCAAATTCTTTTTATGATACAAATATGATGATAGGAACTATATGAACACAATTACAAAACATAAATAAACATAAATCAAACATAAACATAAACAATACATAAATAAACTAAAATCTAAATAACTGGGAAAATATCAGTTGCTCATGTGTAAGTCAAGCTAATATAATAAAAATGATAATTCTACTAAAATTAATTTACTTATTCAATTCCATACCACACTACTAAAAATTATTATATAGAGATAGAAAAATAATAAAATTCATCTGGAAAAAAACAAAATGTGCAGAATATCAAGGGAATTAATGAAAAGAAATGAAAGGGAAGGCAGCCTAGTCACACCAAATCTAAAACTGTTTTACAGTGCTTCAATCCTCAAAACTACTTGGTACTGGTTAGGAAATAGAGTGGCCAAACAGAGCAGTAAGTTAGGTTCACAAGACACAGTAGTCAATGACTATATTGATATAATGTTTGATAAACACAAAGACTCCAGCTTCTTGGATAAAAACTCAGTAATTGACAAAACCTGCTGGGAAAACAGAAAAATAATATGGCAGAAACTAAGCATAGACCAGCATCTTATCCCCTATACCAAGATAAAATCAAAATAGGTACATGATCTGGATACAAAGACTGATATTATTAGCAAACTAGGAGATGGAGGAACAGTTCACCTATAAGCTCTATGGAGAAGGGAAGAATTTATGACCAAACAAGAGATAGGGAACATTACGAAATACAAAATGGATAATTTAGATTACAAATTAAAAGGGGTTTGTATAAAAAAAACCAGCAAGCAAGATTAGAAGGGAAGCAGAAAGATGAGAAACAATTTTTACAGCCAGTTTCTCTGATAAAGGCTTCATTTCTGAAACATACAGAGAACTGAGTCAAATTTATAAGAATACAAGTCATTTCCCAGTTGATAAAGGGTCAAGTTTATGAATAGGCAGTTTTCAGATGAAAAATTTAAAGCTATCTATAGTCATATGAAAAAATTCTCTAAGTCATTATTGATTAGCAAATGCAAATTAAAACAACTCTGGGATGCCTCTTCAGTGCACATCAGATTGGCTAACATGATAAACAGGAAAGTGTTAAATGTTGGAAAAGATGTGGAAATATTGGAACAATAATGCATTGTTGGTGGAGTTGTGATCTAATTCATCCATTCTGGAGATGATTTGGAACTATGCCCAGAGGACTATAAAAATGTGTATACCCTTTGACCTAGCAATACCATTTCTAGAGCTGCATCCCAAAGAGATCATGAAAAATGGGAAAAGGACACATGTACAAAAACATTTATGGCAGCTCTTTTTGAGGTGGCCAACGATTGGACATTGAAAGGATGCCTATCAGTTGGGAAATGGATGAAATGGAATACTATTGTTCCATAAGAAATGGTGAGCAAGTAGATTTCAGAAAAACCTGGAAAGACTTACATGAACCAGTGCTGAATGAGCAGAACCTGAACATTATACACAGTAACAGCAACATTCCATGATGACCACTTTTAGACTTAACTCTCCTCAGAAATGCAAGGATCTAAGACAGTTCCAAAAGGTCATGACGTTCACATTCAGAGAAAGAACTATGGAGTCTGAAAGCAGATCAAAGCATGTTCTCTCTTTTTTTGTTAATCTATTTTTTCTTTCTCATGGTTTTTCCCTTTGGTTCTAATTCTTCCTTATAACATGACTAATGTGGAAATGTATTTAGTAAGACTGTACATGTATAGTGTATATCAGATTGCATATTGTCTTGGAGAGGGGAAGGAGGAGGAGGAGGAGAAAATTTAGAACTCAAAATTTATTGAAGTAAATGTTGAAAAATAAAAATAAATATTTTAAGTAAATAGTAATGTAAATTTTAAGTAAAAGTAAATATTTTTTAAAAATTTTAAAAAAAGAACCTTGAATGAATGTCACTTTAACTTTAAATACCCAAATTAAATACAAAGGACATATGAAAGAAGATGCTATCTGCATCCAGAGATAGAACTGATAAATAGTAGAGTAGAAAGAATGACTTCATATGTGTATGTATATGTGTATATATGTATATGTGTACATATGCATGTGTGCACATATGTGCATATGTGTATATGTGCATGTGCACACATATTTATACTTGTACCTAATGGTATTCATCTCTAGGGTAGAGAGAGGGCAAGGAAGAAAATAAGTGGGGAAAGATGTCTCTTCACATTACAACACAAATTATGGCACTTTCACAGTATACGTTATGCTCTTGTTTTCAGGTTCCCAAAGTTTACTATAGATCTCAATATATAATTCTGCCTTGAAAGGAGAGTGAGTCAAAAAAAAAAAAAGTCCTGATCTCTATATATTATTGAACTGCTCCAAAAAACAGATCATCTAATAAGATTTGGGACAATTTTATAATTGTTGTCACCTGGGTAAGTTGTATCTCCTTTCTCTGTCTCCAATTCACTCTTGCCCGTCATCCTCCATATGCAAAATATACTCCCTCTGTTTGCTACTCCATACACTGAAATCTTACCTTCCTCTAAGGCACAGCTCAGTTATGGCCTCCTTTGTGATGCTCACAGGTGGAAATGATCTCTCCTTCAGATTTTCCTAGGACACTTTTATCTAAATCTCTTCTTTAATTTTATCTCATCTTTCCCAGTACAGTCTATTTATCTATATAAATGTCATTTACCTCCAGAGAAAATGTAACCTCAGAGAAGACAGGTACTATGTTATTCACTTTTGTATCCCTAGCACCTTACTCGATACCTTACACATAGTAGGTTCTTTTGATTAAAATAAGTTCTCATATGCTTTACTAACAATTGAAAGCATGTCTACATCAATCCCCAGTCCTAGCAAATGCCTCAAATTTAAATAGTGCTTTAATATTTACAAAACACTTTCTTTATATGATTTTATTTCATCATGACAGCAACTCTTGGAGACAGGAATTTCATTTTCTCTATTTTCAAAGGAAGAATCTCAGGTAGAGTGACTTGCCTAGAATAACACAACTCGAGTTTGAGCAGGATTCAAACCCAGGCAGGGATGTGCTGTAGCCTGCTCAGAACAAGTTGATAGGAAAACTCTTCAGAAAGGAGGGTGAGAATGCTCATTCATCCCAATATCATAACAGGTCTCAGCAGGAGATCAGCAGCATTTCAACAATGTAAGGTAGGGGGCATGGATGAGAAATACCCAGAAAGATGCCATCCCAGATACAATTAGCCAACTGAGAGTCCAAGAAAACAAATGGAGTTTCTTGTGTCTACAAAGATTCCTATGGAGTTGTCAGCCAGGACAGTGTTTTGAATAATCATTGAGTACTTAATGAATGACTGACTTTTCAAGATAGCAGATCACAAATGAATATAAGCTATCATTAACTTCAATGATCCGAATTTTGAAAGTAATAAGTAAACTATAGATCAATTATTCCCTTACCCACATAGGGATTTATGTCAAAGTATTAAAAATAGTAACAGGACAAAAATCTGAGGAATTTGCATCTATCCTATAGATAATAGGGAACCACTGAAGATTTTTGAGCTTCAAATGATTTAGTCATATGTGTCTTATAAAGATTATTTAATGACTGTGTAAACATTGAAAAGAAAGAGACCTTTTAGAAGGCTATTCCAATAATATAGGTGAGGAGTGATGAGATCCTGACCTCCACTGTTGACCATGTAATTGGGAAAACAAGAATACATGAAAGAAATAATAATTTGGGTAACAGCTGGGCTATATGGTTTTTTAGGTCCTTTTCAATTTTATGTTGTTATTTTATGATTCCCTGACTTTTTGTCCAAAACTTGGACTGAGAACATGTATTATCTTGCCATGGCAAATGATTAATAACAGTGCTAATAACTATTGTGTAATAATAACTTTCCTTAAACCCTACACCCATTTCTCCCCTAGTATATGTAAGTGTGCCATTTTTCAAAGATTTCCAAATCAGATTTCTTTTTCTGATAGAGAAATCCCTTTATTTGTTTTTAAATTATACATAAATAGAAATTATATTCCATTTAAAAGTGCTTTAAAATTTTATGTTCTAGGAAAATCAACAATCCATTTAAAATGATTTCTTAATCTCAAAGTCAAGTTGCAAAGTTTACAATTGTCTTGGTAAAAAGAACTACAGTTCACAAACTGAGGGCAGACATTAGATACAGATTCTCTACTGTTATTATAAGGCATGGCAGGGAGAGATCAGCTGATTTACAGTTTTCCTCTGCTAGCCAAGTGAACACAGAATATAAGCACTTTTCCTACTAAAACGTATTTAAGTGTAATAAGCAGCAAAGAAATAGAGTTTAGCAGCAATTCAAGGTTCTAAGACAACTCCTAAAGGCCCATGATGGAAAATGCTGTCCACATCCAGAGGAAAAGTTAGTGTCTGAATGCACATCAACGTATACATTCAAGCCATTCTCTCTCTCTGTTTTGTTTTGTTTCGTTTCTTCTTTCTCGTAGTTCATTCCATTGGTTATAATTCTTCTTTGCAACATGACCAACATGGAAGTGTTTAATGTGAATGTATATGTAGAGCCTATATCAGATTACATGCCATCTTGGGGAGGGGGAGAAAATTTGGAACTCAAAAGCTTGAGGAACTGAATGTTGTAAATTTGAAATTAATTAATTAAAAAGAAACAGAGTTTAGTCAGTCTAAGTCCTATAGGTGCATCAGGAGCTTGCTAATCTGTACAGACCAGAACAAGTAGACCAGAGCAAGGCAATTTTATTTGCTCTATGGCTAGCACAACAGGAAAATTGAGGAAAAGCAAAACATAGCCACAGGAAAGGCAATGTATATGACTACTGATTTTATACTGTAATGTACATTAGTTTGATAATAATTTAAAAAAATAATGGTTAACATTTATATAGTACTGTGTGCCAGGCACTGGGCTAACCATGTTACAATTATTGTTTTATTTGCTCCTTACAACAACCCTGGGAAGTAGATGCTATTATTATCCCTATTTTATAGATAAGGAAACTGAGGTGAAAATACCAAGCAATTTGCCTAGAGTCACACATGGCTGAGGCCCTGTTTGAACTTGGGCCTTCCTGATTCTGTGGCATCTAGATGTACACAGTGGATAGAGCCCCTGGCCTGGACTCAGAAAGATTCCTCTCCCAGAATTCAAATCTGGCCTCAGATGCTTATTAGCTATGTGACCTTGGGCATGTCACATAACCCTCTTTGCCTCAGTTTCCTCATAGATAAAAGGAGCTGGAGAGGAAATGGCAAACCATTCCAGTATCTTTACCAAGAAAACTCCAAATGGGCTCACAAAGAGTTGGACATAACTGAAAAATGACTAAATAACAACTTCCTGAGCCCATCCTAGGCATTCTATCCACTTAGTCACCTTGCCATTTTAAAATATAGTCATTCATGCCAGAAGAAAGAAGATAGAGGGTTTCCCTTCTCTTTGCTTCAACACCATCACAGTAAAAAAAAAAATGAATTATTCTATACACATTATCTTGGAATAAATTCAGAAATTTAAAAATGGAAGAATTTGAAGAGAAAGGGCAGAGAAAGGATATCTTTCTTCTCTAGGATAAAAGATAGTGATGAGGACTATGGTCCAATGGTAAAATATGGGAGGATATATGCTTAGTAATGGGTTTTCCTCTTATGATGTATTAAAAGATAGCAGTATAACTCTGAAGAAAAGAAACATGAACTTCTTGGTCAGTTGCTCAAATGAAAAAGATGCTGAGCTAGGAGATGACTAGTATAGTCAAAAAGCCTACATGAGAATCTTAACTAGATGACCTTTCCAAGAGAAAAATGAATACTGAAATACCCACTGTCAGTCACATTCCTGTACACCCCTCTGCTAGTGAACATTGACATCCTCAGAGTATGTTATTTCTATAGGCATGACAATGCTCCTTCTTTCATCCCCAGATACTTCCCTCCCATCTGCTCCAATTAGAACGGAAGCTTCTGGGGCACGCCCACTATTTTATTTGCAATCTGAGGGCATATAGCTCTTTTTTTCTCTCCATTCATCTCCAGATACTCCTATCTTTTCATTCCTCTTTTCCCTACCTGAACGACTTTCCTATGTATATCTATGATCCCTTCCCTGCACCAGATTTCTTAATTAACTTGTGAGAGAATGTAAATTTCAGGCCATAGAATAATAATCCAATTCTTTCTATTTAACTCATCTAGACTCATCTAACACAACTTGGAGTTTTTGCCCCTCATGTTATTCTGCCAGTAGATTTTAGCTGTGTATTTGCATTGACTTACCAAAAAAAAGTGGCAATGTAAATGATAATAATAGTAATGATAGTCTTTTTTTTCCCTGGAAGTGTAAGAACATTTCTCTGCTTAACATTTTCTTGGTAACTTATTTATTTTCTTTTTCCTTTTGTTTGAGATGTGTGCGGGCCAAAAATCCTTTGGATATCCTTTGAAGGAAAGATTCAAAATCCTCTCTTTTGTTAGAAATAAAACTTTCTTCATTGATAATTAAGTTCAGCTTTGCATGATATGTCTAGAGCAAAGGCTTTTAACTGTATCACAGCTCTCTTTGGTGGCCTGATGAAGCCTATGAACCTCAGAATAAGGTTTGTAAATGTACAAAACAAAATACCTAGCATTATTAAGGAAACCAATTATGCTGAAATCTCAGTTATCAAAATATTTTTAAATGAGTTCATAGAGGTCAGGTTAAGAACTTTTCTTCTAAAGGATAATAATCTGCTTTCATTTTCAGAATATCATATTAAGGGTTCTTTGACTTATCAAAGATGAATAATAATCTCAACTGATTTGAGCTGATTTTCTTTAGAGGGTAAAAGCACCTATGCTCTTTATATCTATAATCCTATCTTTAAAGTCAATTATTGACTCAGATGCAATCCAGCTCAGACTGTCTAGCTGGGATTCTATCTGGCCCGCTTGTGAATACAAGCGTCACAGATACTTAGGTTCCTTAAGAGGCAACCCAATTAGGCGAATCCTTAATAAACTTTGTTTTCTTTGACTTTAAGAAGGCTTGAGTCAAATTCATTCGAGCACGACCTGGACTGTCTGTATTTTGGGGTTCACCCATCACCCTTCAACAATTACCTCATCTTTTTGGTTCCCTGATCCGGAAAGCTGCTAATCTCAAGTTCTTCTGCTCACACTGGAAGGTATGTAAACCTCCCCCTCTCTCTATCCCCTACTTGCTCTCCAAGTACCTTGGAAGTGATTTCGGACCTGGCTTCGGGTCCCAGTATCAGACGGAGTCTCTGAACTTTCTGGGCTCTAGAGAGTTAGAGACTCAGGTTGTCGGTCCAGAGGCCGTGTTTGAGGCCATGGACCTGGGCATACCCTCCAAAGCACGATTCTCTGAACTTTCTGGGCACTAGAAGGTTAGGGAAACATCAGTTAAGTAGGTGCCCAATTCTCTGGGTTTCCTGGGGTGCAAGGAAATCCGGGAAAACGCAGTTATTTTTGTTCTCTTATTTTTTCCTCTCAAGGCTTACTTCCACGTTCTTTCTTTTTTTTTTGAGGGGGGAGGACTTCCAGTCCCACAGGACAAAATTCATCAATCCCAAGGAATTCGCCTCTTGGTTGCCTTTTACAAAATTGGAAAAAATTTGACTTCTCTAAAGATCTTAAAAAGAAAAAGTTGATTTTCTTTTGCAACACACTTTGGCCTCAGTATCACCTGGAAGACAACGAAGTGTGGCCCATATTTGGGACCTTACAATGTAATATCCTTTTACAGTTACAGTTATATTGCCTCCAAAAGGGAAAATGGATAGAAATACCTTACATAAGGGCCTTTGTCGAACTGTCTCAGGACTCCATTCTCAGAACAGATTGTAAGATGCTTGTAGCTAGAGCCGTCCCACAAAAGGGAAATGGGGGTGAATTGGATGTTTTGGATGACCCCCTATTTATGGCTTCTAGGGTCTCAACCTCACCTCCTTCTCTACCTCCGTTACCATCAGCCCAACCTCCTCCCCCTCCACCCCTACGCCCCTCCTGAGCCCTCCTCCAGCTCCCCAACCTCCTACTGCTCCCCCACACCCCTTGAGTCCTTCCACCTCCCCCTCAGCCACCTCGACTCCAACCTTTCCTTTGCCCCAACCCCCTCCAATTCCCGCCTCATTTACCTATCCTGTAAATCCTCCCATGCTTCTCCCCCCCCTTCGGTAACCCCTGATCAATTCCCAGCCACTGGGTTTGCTGCGGTGCCTCCCTCTGCAGCCCCTCTTGCTGGAGCAATATTCACTCATGCTCCCGAGCACTCTCTGGGGCATCTTCCCCTTTGACCCGTACTCTTCCTCAGGTACTAGCAGATCATTCCCCTTGGCAGCCAC
Source organism: Bettongia penicillata ogilbyi (assembly GCA_023548195.1). Taxonomy (NCBI): domain Eukaryota; kingdom Metazoa; phylum Chordata; class Mammalia; order Diprotodontia; family Potoroidae; genus Bettongia; species Bettongia penicillata. The sequence goes on along the minus strand of JAJHZJ010000522.1, from coordinate 1,513,090 downwards.
ATCCCCTGGCCCTGCAGCCTAATCCAGGTCAGCAGGCATTCCCCAGCCACTCCCTCACAAGAAGTGGGACTTCCTATCTTCCTTCACAAGCCCCAGTCCCCACTGGGTCAGGGCTGTTTCCCTTGAGAGAAAAGTACCTACCCCACCCAGTGGGACAACTAGGATGCATGTTCCACTCTCTCTTTCCGATCTCACCCAGATTAAAGAGAAATTGGGAAAATACTCAGAAGATCCCACTAGGTTCACTGAGGGTTTTAGGGACATATCCCTATAATTTGAACTTTCTTGGAAGGATATGCATATTATTTTCTTGGTCGGTTGTATCATTGAGGAGAAGGGGAGAATTTGGGAACATGCCCAAAAGTTTGGGGATCATATAGCTAGCAATAATTAAATAACCCCCAGGAACAGCTGCTGTTCCCACGAGTGACCCCAGATGGGATTATCAGAAGTGTGAGGATAGGGAAAATAGGAATCACATGGTATTTTGTTTGCTAGGGGGCCCAAAAGCCGCATTTAAAAAGCAGGTAAACTTTCAAAAAATTAGGGAAATTACTCAGGGAGAAAAGGAAAACCCTGCCCTTTTTCAAAACCGGCTACTAGAAGCTATTAAAAAGCATACAAATTTGGATCCTGACTCCATAGAAGGGGCAGCAATCCTTAGCATGTATTTTATTAATCAGTCAGCCCCAGATGTTAGGAGGAAACTGCAGAAATTGGCAATGGAACCCCAAACACCTCAGGCCCAGTTACTGGAGACGGCCTTTGGAGTCTTTAACAACAGAGACCTCATTGCAGCAGAAGAAAGGGAACGAAAGAGAAGGGCCAGAGCCAGGGAGCAGGCTCAATATTTGGCTGCTGCCTTCTCCAAGAAAAAACCCAGGGAGCATCCCTCCAGGGCACCCCCTTGGAGGAAGGCTGGCTACTTGGGCAGTGGGGAAACCTGCTTTCGTTGCCACAAGGAGGGTCACTGGTCCAAGGAGTGCCCCTCCAGGGCGCCCCCCCCCCAGAGGGAGCCCCAGTAACCAACATCTGTGGAAGCATGCCCACATGACCAGAAGGGACACTGGAGGAAGGATTGTCCCTCAGGACGGAAAAGTGGTGGAGCCGCCACCCAGTACCCTGTCCTCCAGTCTTCTCAAGACTTGGAAAGATGGGAAAGCCTAGGTGCTGGCAGTGCTCCCATTTTCTCCACCTCTCTCACCAAGCCCTGGGCAAAAACAAAGGCTGAAGGTAAGGTTACCCACTTTAACATGGCTAAATTCTCTGCTTTAACCAGTCACTCTGGCCCTATCTGTCCCTTGACCCCTCGGGTCATAGGCATTGAAGGGGAAACTAAGGAATGTCTCCAGACATATCCCCTCCCCAGCCTGCTTGAGAATCTGTTGTTTAAACACTTCTTCCTTACGTCCTCCTCTGACCCTGCCCTCTTGTTGGGAAGGGACCTGATGGTGAAATTGGGGAGCCAATTTTCTCTAGTTAAACCTCCCAGCTCCCTTTTGCCTCTGTTCACTACATCTTCCCCGGTTTGCTTGAGAGTGTGGGAGACATTCAGGCCAAATATTTGGGATACTGGAATTCCAGAGAGAGCTACTTCTGCCACCCTAGCCACTGTTAATCTCTCAGACCCTAAATTGCTCCCCCATCTCAGTCAGTATATGATTAAGCCTGAGACCTGGGAAGGACTACAAACTTTGATTGAAAAATTCCTTAAGTATAAAGTCCTTGTCCATTGTTTATGTCCATACAACACTGCAATCCTTCCCACAAAAAGGCCTAATGGAGAATTTGACCGTACTTTTCCTGGGGAATCAAGTCCATATTAGCTAACACAGACAGTCTTGCCCCAAAGCTTTCAAGATAACCCTCCATTATTTGGCCAGGCATTGGGAAGGGATTTAAGGCTCCTGAAACTGGCAGGCAGTAGCTTAATTCAGTATGTGCATGATATTCTTATTTGTAGCCCACCCAGGAGGCTTCTTTGGCTGCTGCCACAGAAGCCCTTAATTTCTTGGGCATTCGAGGCTATTGGGTCTCTTGAAACAAAGTCCAGATAGCATGCCAGTCTGTAAGGTATCTGAGCCATGAACTCACACCCACCTTTCTCTCCTTAACCTCTGAGAGAAAAAGGACAGTCCTGTCTATCCCTGTTCCAGCCACTAAGAAACAAGTTCGAGTGTTTTTAGAAATGACTGGATTTTGTAGACTCTGGATTCCTAATTTTGATTCTATTGCTAAACCCCTTTATGACCCTACTCAGGGCATTGACTCAGACCAGGCTAAAGTTTTTGAGATTCTGAAAACTAATTTGATCACCACCCCATCAACCCCCTCACTAGACCTACCCAATCTGGGAAAACCTTTCACTCTGTATGTTGATGAAAGAAGAGGACAGGCTTTAGGAGTCTTAAACCATTCCTTAGGACCTGATCCCAGGCCAATTGATATTTTTATTTACTCAAAATATGCTTTCCTTGTTCTACATATCCATGGAGCAATCTGGAAAGAAAGGGGATATCTGACAGAAAAAAACTACCTATCAAACATGCCCTTCTATGTTTTGGCCTTGCCACAGTCATCTTTAATTCTCTCCAGAGAAATTATCTTTTCTGCCAGGGAAATTGTCTTTTCTTTATACTCCTTTTGTACCTTCTTGGTGTGTGTTTGCCTAACCTCCTTGCCAGGTTTGTCTTTTCCAGGGTGCAAGCCATCAACTTCCAGATGATAGCCCATTCTGTATACCAACCTCTGTCTGAATCCTAGGTCTACAGCCCACTGGACCTGGCACGGCCCAGGTTCTGAAGTCTGGCCCCTTGAACAGGACCCATCAAGGCAGGGACAGCTCTACGCCCCTTGCCAGCAGGAAGAAGTTTCAGAAACTGAGACCTTCACCCTTTACCCCAAAAGAATTTGGGTTCAAACTGTTTGAGGGGGGAATGATGGGGTTCAGACTCTGGGAGCCTCCTTGAGCTCCCCTTGAATCTCCCCCCTTAATCTGGCCTTTCTTACTCAAATCTAATCTTCCCATTTGTTCCGGCAGTCAGGAAGCCCAGGGGCATCTCGTTATCATTTCAAGTCTCTTGCACTCCCCACCCTAGATCCCATCAAAACCCCATTTGCCCAGGCTGCCATCAAGATCTATATCCATTCCCATACTACCCCTATCAAGATCTCTGGATTGCCCCACCTGCTTCCCACCCAAACCCTCCATTGTCTGATATCTCCTGATAGCCTCCAGGACCCTCCTTGGACTTCTCCTCAAGACTCTTCCTAAGCCCCTCCTCCCATCACCCTGGACTACCAGGCCACCCCCACCCCCCATCCCTCCTATAGTCTTTTCTGTATTTAAGTTCCATCCTGCCTCCATGAAGGCGCTCAGATGCAATCCAGCTCAGACTCTGCTTAGCTGGGATTCTATCTGGCCCGCTTGTGAATACAAGTGTCACAAATACTTAGGTTCCTTAAGAGGCAACCCAATTAGGTGAATCCTTAATAAACTTTGTTTTCTTTGGCTTTAAAAAAAATAAAATAAATTTAAAAAATTAAAAAAATAAAGTCAATTGTTTTGTGTTACATAGAATACATCTTTCAGTACCATTGTCTTTTGATTCCATTTTGTCAAATTTCCTCCCACTTTGAATATCTTTTCATTCCAAACCTATAATTTTATTTTGTTTTAATTTTCAGACAGTCTACTTGTGTGGAGAGAATATCCATTATACGTTCTAAATTATCGACTTACTTGCTTGTGTTTTCAATTTCCTCCTTGATTTTTGCCTTGATTCCCATCCTTATTTCTTCTTTGAATTTCTCTTCAGAAGTCAACATTTTATTTTATGAGTTCAATTAAAATTTAAATCCTTATTTTCCCTTTCATGAAATAATTCCTACTTGCCTTCACCCTCTCTGTAATATTTATTCTCTTTGAATTGCCCTCTTCTGAAGGTTTGCTAATTTTCTCTTCTTTTATGACTATCACTACAGGTTTATTTGAAGTTTATTTGTTGACTTACACCCAACCTTTCTCTTGCAATCTTTGTTGGCTATTCTTTTCCTTCTGTTTCAAATAGCATTGCAACAAGCCTTACAGTACTAGGGCCCTCCCTTACCCATTTCTTTTTTCTTCTCTTTGCTCCTGTCAAGATAACCCAGGCTAGGTGATGTCAATGACCATCACCTCTCCTTTAAGAGACAAGGATGCAGCATCTAGCTAGATCCCTGCTATGTGAAAATTTCAAGGGAAAATTATCACATCTGGGTTAATATCCCCCTATCTTCCCTCAGTCTTTACAGATATCCATTTTCTCTGTCCTAGATAGCATTGTAATCATATTAGTACTGTTATGTTCCTCCCCTACTTTTTTTCAGCAAGCTTTTTTTTGTTTTTATGAGAGTGAGAACAAGGCTAAGATAAACATTTCACTCTGTGATTTTTCCATTGGAGGTTTTGTTTCTTTTTAAAGTTGTCTTCATTTATGTAGCCACAGTTGTGCATATTTTTTCTGTTTTCTTCGCTTTTCATCATTTCATAAAAAGTCTTTCTACATTTCTCTCTCCTATATTCATTGTACTTTCACTGTATTCACACATCACAACTTGTTCAGCCATTCCCTCTTCATTGGGCAAGTTTGGTTCCAGCTGTTTGCTCTTATTGTTATCACTGCTATGAATATTTCTGTAAAGATAGGTCTCTCATTGCTCTCAACAATCTCCTTGGAACGTTGGTTGGTTGGCTGATTGTCGTCCTTCATTTTCAAAGAAAACCAAAACAACACCATGATAAAGAGAAGTTTCAGTGTGTCCAGCTGTGGCTGATCAAATCAATATGAGCTCGAACGCTCTACCACAGGTTGGGCGCAGATAGTCCTTATGAATATTTAGCATGGATATCCCAAATTTGTGCATCCTATGTTTACTTGGTCCTATCTCAACTCTGCTTTGCTCATAGAACACAGCACCATTTCTGATGTGGGCAAGCCATGCTGAGCGGTCCTGTGCCAGTGTCTCCTATATTGCATAGTCAAATCCAAAGTTCTTGAGAGAGACGTTGGGAGTATCCTTGTATCGCTTCTTCTGACCACCATGTGATCACCTGCCACAAGTGAGTTGTCCGTAAAATGGTCTTTTTGGCAAGCATATATGTTGCATTTGAACAACATGGCCAGCCCATCAGAGTTGAGCTCTCTGAAGCATAGTTTGAATACTTGGCAGTTCAGCTCGAGCAAGGACTTCAGTGTCTGGTACTTTATCCTGCCAGTTGATCCTCAGGATCTTTCTAAGACAGTTCAAATGGAAGCAATTCAGTTTCCTGGCATGGCGCTGATAGACTGTCCATGTTTCGCAGGCATACAACAATAAGGTCAGCACAACAGTTCTGCAGACCTTCAGTTTGGTAGTCAGTCTAATTCTTCTTCTCTCTCAAACTTTTCTTCAGAGACTCCCAAACACTGAGTTAGCTCTGGCAGTGCATGCATCAACCTCATTATCAATGTGTACATCCCTGGAAAGTACACTACCAAGATAAGTGAACTTATCCACAGCATTCAAAATTTCTCCATTTGTTGTAACTGATGGTTCTACATGTGAATGGTGTGGTGGTGGCCAATGGAGCACCTGTGTTTCATTGGTGTTAATTATTAGGCCAAAATTAGCACAGGCAGCAGAGAATTGATCCATATTTTCTTGCATCTCAGCTTCAGAGGCTGCATTGAGTATACAATTATCTGCAAACAAAAAATCATGCACCAATACTCCCTCCACTTTGGTCTTGGTTTGTAACCTTTTCAAATTGAACAACTTACCATCAGCACAGTAGTTGACCTTGATGCTGTGTTCATCCTTATTGAAAGTATTTGACAACATGGCTGAAAACATCATGCTAAAAAGCATGGGAGCAAGCACACAGCCCTGTTTCACTCTATTGGTGACTGGAAAGGCATGAGAGCTTTGTCCATTATCCAGAACCCAGGCAAACATGGAATTGTCATACAATACTGATGAACTTCTCTGGGCAACCAAATTTTGACATAAGCCCTCATGACTAACATTGTCAAAGACCTTGGTCAGATCTACAAACATTGTGTACAGATCTCTGTTCTGCTCCTGGCATTTCTCCTGGAGTTGTCAGGCAGCAAACACCATATCAACTGTTCTTCGGCCCTTTCTGAAGCCACACTGACTCTCAGGTGTGTGACCATTAAGGAGGACCCTAGCAAGAATTTTTCCAGTGATGACTAAGAGAGAGACCTCTCTGTAATTGTTGCAGGATAATCTATTCCCTTTACCTTTATAGTGATGGACAATGGAGGCATCCTTGAACTCCCAGGGATAAATTCCTCTTGGCATATAACCTGGAAAATTTCAGCCAACTTTCGCATGAGCAATGGTCCCTCTACCTTATAAATTTAAGCTGGAATAGAATCAGCACCAGGTGCGTTGCCACATGAAAGGAGCCTAATGGCCCTCAAAATCTCTTCTTCAGTTGGAAATTCAGCTAAGGAGGGATGGACTTCAATGGCCTCAGCATTGATTAATTATGGTCTGTTGAGAACATTATGGAAGTGTTCAGTCCATCTCTCTAGAATCATGTCTTTAACACTAATCAATGTGACTATATCAGCACTGAGCAGTTGTGATGCACCATAGGTTTTTGGCCCATAAATAGCTTTCAGGGAATCATAAAAGCTCTTTGGATTTTTACTATCAGCATAAAACTGAATTTTATCTGCCTTCTTACCGAGCCAGGAATCCTGCATCTCTCTAAGCTTTACTGGTACTCTGCTTTTGATGGAATTAACTGCTGCCTTCTTAGAGGCACAGGAACCATCCTGCTGGTATAGCCTGTGGAATTCTCATTTTTCATTTAGCAGCGTCTGAAAACATCATTTTCATCAAGGCAGTCTTGGTGCATGCCAAGATGATCCAGATGAGCAAATGCCGTGCTCTACACCAAATCTCTGAAAGCTGCACACTCCTTTTCTGCTCCACTGTTGCCAACTATGTGTTGACTCAGCTTTGTTCCAAGTTAGCAACAAACTGTTCATGCTCAGAGAAGAACTCTAATTTGTTGACACTAATTCTTCTGGTAGTCATTTTCCCTTGGGGTGGCACTTTTGATGATGGCTAACATTTAGCTTGGAAAGGATAAGTCTATGATCAGTCCAGAAATCTGCACCATACGTTATCTTTGTCACTCTCATATCCTGTCTGTCTGTTCTCCTTACAATTACATAGTGTATTAGATGCCAATGTTTGCTGTGAGGGTGCATCCATGAAGTTTTATTTCATTTAGGTAAATGGAAAACAGTGTTGGTGATAAGAAGGTCATGCAATACACAAGTCTTCAGCAGTAAATGACCATTGCTGTTGCTGTTTCCAACTCCATTCCTCCCTAGGATTCCCTACAAAGTCTGGTAGTGTTAGCCTACTCTAGCATTAAAGTCATCCAGAATTATCAGCTTGTCTTCTTCTGGCACATTGATGATAAGGGTCGCTAGGGTCTTCATAACATTTTTTTTGACCTCATCAGGGTTAATCATGGTGGGAGCATAGGCGCTGATGATTGTGGCATGGCATTTTCCTGCAAGTGGCAATCTCATTGTCATGAGCCTGTCATTCACTCCTTTTGGCAGGCATACCACCTTGCTGATTAGATTAGTTTTGGCAAAACCCATGCCAGCTTCACAGTGCTCCCCTTCACTGTGTCCACTCCAGAAAAATGTGTATCCAGTTCCAACTTCAGTAAACTGACCTTCATTTGCCAACCTTGGAATATTAAATCAATAGTGGAATTACTAGATTCAAAAGCATAAAAAAATCAGTAACTTTTCTTGAATAATTCAAAACTTGTCCCAAAATAATTACATCAAAACAGATTTGTGAATTTGCATGACTATTTTTCTATAGGCCAAACAATATTGAGTTTTTCTGTTATTTATCATCTTTGGTAATTTTGTGAGTATGAGTGATATCTCAGAGAAGTTTTAATTAGCATGTCTTAAACTGTAAGTCATTCTGAATACATTTTCTACTGTTTATTGATACTTTGTTTCTTATGAAAACTGTTCATATTCTTTGAACAGTTTGGTATATGGTAATGTGTTTTAAACTAAAAGATTTTTAGGAATTTTCTATAAATTTTAGATATGACATATCAGATCTATGTAATAGAAAGGGTCTTTATCAGTCCTTATTTTTATTCTAATTCTAGATGAATTGACTACTTATGCAAAATCATTTTTTCTAAAATAAATTCAATCTACACAGTCTTTTATAATGTTTTTCCTAATCTTGTTGCTAATTATGCAGATTTTTTACTACTCACAGGTGTGAAAGAAATAATCTTCCATTCTTTTCTAATCTTTCATTGGTGTGACTTTAAATTTAGATCATTAACCCATTTGGAATTTGGTCTTATTGAATAAGTGCTAGGCTTGGAATCAGGAAGACTCATCATCATTGACTTCAAATCTGGCCTCAGACACCTACAAGCTATGTGACTCCAGGCAAGTAAGTCACTTATCCCTGTTTGCCTCAGTTCCTCATCTGTAAATGAGTTGGAGAAGGAAGTGGCAGACAATGCTAGTATCTTTGACAACAAAACCTCAAATGGGGTCACAGAGAATTGGGCACAACTCAAATGACTGAACAATATATGTGTTTGTAGAGACAGAGTAACAGATGAGTGTATAGAAAGCACATTTGTTAATATAAATAAAAGTAAGCAAGGTCCACAGGGTAAAGAATTTTCTGGGGTGGCAATTTGGCAGGTCAGAAGTGGGGAAGGGGAGTCCAGAGAGACTGCAGTGACTAGATTTCTGGGTGAATTATACTTTGGTTTCTGTTCTGTCTGTCTCCTACAGATTCTCAAAGGGGTCTGTCTAGATGCTACTAATTTTTGTTCTTCCCTTCAGGAGATTTATTCTTATTTTCTTTTAACCCTTAGTATTTATTCATTTTATTAGGACCTCTATTTTTTTTTATTCCTTCATTTTTTTGTTTTACGGTGAGATTTTTCTTCTGATGGTTTCTTTCTTCCCTCTCTTTCCTAGTTACCATTCTTTCATTTTATTTGTTATATTTGTTACTATGATTTCTTTTTCATGTGACACAGCAGTTAGAATCCCAATGAGGTTATTCCACTGTCATGGAAGTCATTGATCATAAACATATGTGTTGGCTTTATTTAGATGATCTTATAAAGTTTTTGGTTGACTCTGTCTACTTTTTAATCTACTGAAATAGCTATTGGCTCATAACCTGTAGCTATCATCATATCATCATGACCCTTGGTCTATGCTGTCCTTGAAGACTGCCGAGAGAAATGTCCAATTGTACCGTTAAATTATGTTCTTTGTTGCCCCTCGTGAAATAAACTTTGTCAACTCATTTCTTTTCCCTTTCAAGGAGAAACTTTGAGACATTAGTTCATTTAATTACGTCTTCATGTCTCTTCATTGATTAATAAGAAGAATGTCAATATGGGTGTGGTAAAGTTCTTCCAATGGTCATCTTGGTTCATTTTGAATATTTGTACTATTAACAATGAATTAGATGATCTGAAAATCTAAAAACTATGATTCTTACCCTCTTTTCTTCACCTATATCCACTCCTTTCTATTCTCCACCATTATCATTGTATAAACAGGAAGATTTAATGTTAAATGGTACATATTTCATATGTAGGAAAATGTATGTGTTTTTTTCTATTTCTTCGGTTCTCATGGTCAAATAATTCACAACCTTTTGGCCAACTAGCTGTTGATGAACCTTTCTATTTTTACTTAGGCTTGCCCTTTAATATCGGAAATAGTTTGTAGCTGTACCCTTACTAGAAACCATCTCATCTTGTTAGAACCTACCAGAACTCAAATGACACAGCCTTCAAGATCTCAGGGTCACTTTCATGCCAAAACGATGCAACAGAATATGATTTTTTTCTGAAAGCTAACAATTTATCTGACTTGATGTCTATTAATATATACATATATGTATGTAAATATGTATATATACACCTATATATTTATAAACATACACACTTACATATGTGGTTGGCAACTCTTCAGGAATTATCTACTAAGTCATAGATGGGGTGTGATATGTACTGGTGACAAGAGTTCTGAAACTTGAAGTTCTCCATGCTGATGAAATCACAGATAATTCATTTATGTACACTTATATTCATACTCATAAATATTTTACTAGTTTTACTATACTGAAGTGAGAGTTAGAACACCTCCAAAAAACTAAACATGAACAGAAAGGTGTTAGAAAGGTTTATGGTAGGTGGGAGCAGGGTACAGTAGCATGCAGTCAACTAGAAACTTCAAAGCAGAACAGAAGTAAAAGTTCTTATCAAAGAAAGTAAAGATAGGTTGATCATGTGACCAGAGTAAGAGATGACAGACAGATGGCCAAGATTTTCTATTGCTACCCTTGCAATGTCAGAAGAAATCATGGAGGCCTCCAGAATGGTAAGTGGACAAAATGTGGCAAACTTTCAGAAGACCTGGATAAGAGTTGTACAGGATAAGTAGGCAGGAAGGAATTTAGATCTGCATCACTGGAGGAAATTCCCTAATCTATGTGATCACAGACCAGGTTTATAATTTGAATGTAATGAAGATTTATAGATGTTGGCAGAGCACATGCTACACAAGTTGAAAACTTAGAAATGCTTTGGGAACAAATATCTTTTTTGCCAAGCAGTAGCAAAGGTTGATAGTAGGTACATGCCACTTAATTTGTTTTATATAAGTAACCAGAAATAGTCATTTACCTCTGAACGGAGTTTATGAAATGGCTAAAATTCAAGAGTAAAATTTAAATGCCTCCATGGGCATTAAACACTTGAGTTCAACTAACAAAATGCTGATGGCACAAACTCAACCAATGATGTGCTTACAGAGAAGCATAAGACAAATGGTGGATCCATTTATAGCAATGGAAAGAATGGTTATGACATGTTGTGATCAGATTACCACCACTCAGAAGTTAGAAAAGGGTTATCCTTAAGGCAGTTGGATTTTTTTGTCAATGTTGATTATGCAAATAAATCTTAGAGACTGTGCATCAAATTTCAGATTGTGAAAATCTGTCACAGAATAAATATCTGGCAAGATGTGACTTGGCTACAAAATGATATATCAGAAGCTTACAATCTTTCATAAATTAACAGAAGACAAATTCCTGTACTACAAGTAAAGACTTCAAAATATCCTTGTAATTTGAACAAACAAAATGTACTAGAACCAGAGCATTATCACATTTAAAACATTGCCTACAATTGTCCAAGCATAATAGTAGGCCATAAAAGTTTAAAATTAACATTTTAATAGAAGTGACCATATCAAATATATATATATATATAACTTTTAAGATATGTAGAATGAAATGCTTTCAAAAATACAGACTTATAAAAACCATATGAGAACAGAATGAAATACATATCTTACTCATCCTCCTGTCTGTTACAAAGTTGTTGTAAGGATAATTTTAGTGAACCTACAGAAGATGAGCTTACATCCTAACACTTTTATGCAACTACTAAAGTCAATCATTTTATCTATACATACAATAATTTGAAGAACATAAAATATAAGAGAATAATATTAGTATAGTAACTTGTCCATGACCCATCTCTAGTTAGATTTCATTGAAAATATTGAGATATATTGATATATTATATAGACAATATATATAAGTATATATATATATCATTATATATAATTTAATAATAAAGGATGAACATGATGGCATGGAAGATTAATAACAATAACAACAAATAACCACAGCTTACATCTTAATAGAATTTTAAACTTTACAAAGTTTTTTTTTCCCTCCCAACAACCCTGGATTAGGACTCAAACACAGATCTTCTGAACTCAAGACAAGCTCTCATGCTCTACTATCCTGCCTCAAGGTTAAGCCTCCATATCTAACACAAATTGATCTCTGCCATCTGAGAAATTCTATAATATTTATAATTTATATCACATAATTTTCTACTTGATTATATATTACATGTGAAGGATTTCCCCTTCACATGTAAAGAGCATTTGTATCACGACCATATGTGTGATAGAGATATTGTGGCAAAATAGCTCCACATGTAGAAATGAAAGGGGGAAGGGATAGAGGAGATGAGAGGAACCTAGTTATTAAAGGTTTCCAGAGAAAGAACACTCCTCTCTCTAAATTTGGGCTTCAGACTCACCAAAAGCAATGTCTCTGGTCTAGGGTGATATGACTTCCTTAAGGTTACTAAACACTCCCTGCCAACTTCTCCTCTTTATCACCTCATGTAGGCTAAGGAAAGATGGTAGGCAATATCATTAGGTTTAGGAGTCACTCCGCAGAGACCTTTGTTCAGCTGTTTTTCTCCCCAGTGCTTGACTCCTCAATGGGTAGCTCCCAATTTCTATCACCCACATAACAACACACAAGATTAGCAGCTACAAGAATAAAGTTGCAATGGGATGCATGGAAATTACAATAGGAAAAAAGGAACCACTGTAGGTGCAAAGTGAATAGGTACAGCTGGTTAAAGCAGGAACTAGAATTTTACACTATTAACTTGTTCTACTCACAGAGAAGTGAAGCACAAACTCCCAGAGAAACAGAGAAATTAAAGGCAGCTGTCTTCTCCATCTCAGAGCCACGGGAGGAGGAAATTGTTATTAGGCATGGCAGGGGGTCATCTCACCCAAGCTGACAATATTGAACAGTGATAGTCGCCCGTTCAGCTGTACTACCATCTAGGGCAGTACCTGGTAATAAACACTGTCTCGGAGTTTCTGAAGGGCAGAACAGAAAAGCAGAAACGTGATGCCTAGTATTTGCCTGCAAAAGTCTGTGTGACCTCAAGATGGCAACTGGACCATCCATCCCTGTATTATAGTTTTCTCTTTCTCCTAGTACCTCTTTCCCAGAACTCTCCACTAACAATCTCAGAAGACTTCACACAATTCATGACTTCAGAGGTCAAACAAATTTTGTGGAAGCATCTGAATCTATGGTTAACCTGTAGGAAGGTCATATTCTGGCAAAGGGTTACAAATATATTTTACTGATTTTTTAAAAATAATTTTATTGGCATCTTTTGCTTTTTACATCAACAAAATTTCTCCCAGTACCCTCCTTCTTCTCTCTCCCAGAGAGCTATGTCTTATAGCAAATAACATTTTTTATTGCTCAAAGTAGAATAAAGTCACAATTTTATTCCCTCTTTACACAGAAACACATTTGATACAATTTAAATCAATGACTCACCTGTTCTTTTCTTGCACTTTGGTTGTATTAAGAGGTAAAAAGGAAGAAAATGGATCTGTTCTCCCCAGTATGAGTGTGACATCAGCTTCTAAGAGGACGGCAGGTACTGAACCAACCAAAGTTCCCATGGTGAAGTTCTGATTAGGCCTGGTACACACAACAAATAATATTTTTAAAAGAAAATTTCAGTAAAACTGATCTAGACCTCAAAAGTCTGAGGAGGACTGAGGTCAAAAGTCTTCTCTTATCTCTTCTTGAAAACTCTTCTTTTCCTTGCATTTTTACAACATTCACTTTTATGTGATTATTGTTTTTCTTTTATATTGATATATTTATTGTGCATATTGTTTTCTTAACTCCTCTTGCTTCACTCTGTATCTGTTTACATAAATCTTTCCTTGAATCTCTTTTTATATCATATTTATGACTTCTTACAGCACAATAATAATTTATTGGATTCATGTACCACAATGTGTTAAACCATTCCCAAGTCAATCAGCATATACTTTATTTCCAATTCTTTGCTATCACCAAAAAAGTAAGTGCTTCTATAGATATTTTGGCACATGTTAGGATTTTCTTCTTATTAATGGCCTCCTTGGGGTATCACCCTAGCAGCAGAATCTCTGGGTCAAAGGGTAGGAATGTATTAATTGTTTATTCGCATAATTCCAGATTGCTTTTCAAAATAGTTATACTGTATTGATTCACAGCTCCACCAACAATGCCCTAGTATGTCTGTCTTCCTACAACCTTTCCAATATGGATTACTCCCATATTTTGTTGTCTTTGACATTTTCCTCCATTTAAAATAATTCATTACCATATATTTCTTTCCTTTCCGACAAGATCATAATTTCTTTCAGAGAAGGGGAAAGGAAAGGGAAGAAACATTTACATAGTACTTTTTATGTGCCAATCATCATGCTAAGCAATTTCCAAATATTATCTTATTTAATATTCACAAAAAGTCTGTTAGATAAGTGCTATCATTATCCCCATATTATAGTTGAGAAAACTGAGACAGACAGAGGGTTAAGTAACTTGTCCATGGTCACCCAGCTACTAGGTGTCTGAGGCCAGATATGGACTCATGCCTTCCTTACTATAGACCCAGTGCATTATCTACTGCACTACCAGTTACCTCAAGAAAAGATTGTATTATAAGCTCTTTTTAGCTAGCATAATGCTGCACACATAATAAATCCTTAAATAATTGTTAACTTGACTTTTCAACTTTTAAGGTCACTGAGTTATAGGAATCACTGAAGAAAATACAGTTAAAAAATTATTCAAAAGCACAGAAAATTTTCATAGTGAAATTGGGCCCTGTGAAGCTTATGAGGCAAAGGAGGAAATACATCCCATTCTCTGGATTATTGGCATAACCTTTTACTCTCTACATTCTGCAGAAAAGAAAAAACGATGCAATATACTTAATGCTTGCATGCTGTAATTCATCTTATAAAATATTCAGAGTAACACAAAAGAGCAATCAAAATCATCCAGAATAGAAGAGTAAGGCAATAGTTTAAGTCATCTTTTCAAAATTAATACAGCAAAGTAGTTTTTGCTCCAAATGAAAATTAGTTGGCTACAACGTTGAGAATAAAATCCAAATCTGGCAACATACCTAAAAAAGAGGAAAATCAACAATCTTCCTGCTTAAGAAACAGCAAATGAGAAAGAATTATTAAAAAAAAAAAAGTCTTTTGATCATAATGCAAACAGAGCATTCTTGATGGAAGGAACCATTTTCAACATTGTGCCTGAATTTAGAACCGTAGAATCTCCCAAATGGAAAGGACATCAGAGTAATCCATATAGTATAGAGTTGTATCTGGAAACCAATGTCTTTGGAATATTTGACAAGTGATCATCTGATCTCTGCTTAAAGGAGAAACTGGGGAAACTATTTCCCAATCCAGCTCACAGGTATCTCTTATTGTGAGAAACGATTTTTCTATAGCAAGGTGAAACTTCCTTCTGTAACTTCCATTCATTAGATCAAGTCGTGTCCTTTGAAATCAAAGAACACTAATGAAATTTCTATTTAATACGTTAGTACTAGAAAAGCTTGAAGATAACAGTCACACCTCAACCATCAAGTCTTCTTTACTCCAGGCAAATTATCCCAAGTATCTCCAATGATGGCATGATTTTGAGTACCTTAAATGTCCAAGTAACCCTCCATTAGACCTATTTTAATTGACCAAAAATCTTTCTACACTGTGGGCACAGTGAAAATTGAAATGAGTCAGCTATTCTAAACACTAGATAACATTCAGACTATCATCTACCTTTTTTTCTTTTGGACCTTGACACTATTACTACACAGCCTAAAATGACATTTGATGTTTTGGGGTCTTACTTTACACTATTGACACACAATGACTTTGCTGTGTATTAGAATTACAAGGTCTTTTCCAAGTGAATTGCCTAGAACTTATCAGTGTGACTAATGAACCTATAGCTATTTCATGGATCCTTTAAAAAAAAAGAAAAAGGAGAGTATTATAGGACTTACAGTGGGTAAATACTATCTTGTTTCCAAAAAAGGGAAAGAAGGTAGATTCCTCAAAGTTTATATCTCTCCCACTCTGTATTTGTATCATTGGTTTCCTTAGCCCATGCTACTTCTATACTTTCATCCTCAGTTTCCTCAGTTGCATGATGACTTCATAGAAATAGAGTATCATTTAGGTCTCTTTCATCCCTAGAGCCTGCTACTTTGTATGTAGAAAGCAAGAATTAGATTTCCAAATCTTAGTTTAAAAAAAATTTTGAAATAACTATTTCTATTGAGATAAAATTTTCTCTGATACTCCAGGTGTTTACTAGTTCTCACTGAATGATTTTCTCTCTCAGAAATTTTTGTCTGTTTTATTATTTAAGGTTTAGCACCTGATAATGAGTATTCAATCACTTGTTTAGAGACCCATTGAATTTCTAACTGCAAAGGAGAGGAGAGATATTACAAAATCAACATGTCCAAAAAAGAATTAATTTTGTGTACCCCCTGCCAAAACCAAACCATTTCCTTAACTTCCTTATTTCTGTCAAGGGCACCGCATACTTCTAGTCCTTCATATTTGTAAGTTTGGTATTATCCTCCACTTGAGGATATATCCAATCACTTGTAAATGTTCCCATTTCTATCTCCATGATTTCTCTCATGTCTGTCCCTTTCTCTTCTTTCAAGCATTGCTACCCGCCTCATTCAAGTCCTTTTGAACTCTAATCTGTTATTTTAATAGTCTTCTGGTCGGTCTACTTGCCTCAATTCTCTCCTCACCCTTATTTAACCTGTACAAAAATAATTTTCCTTAAGTGCAGATCTGACCAAATCACTCCCCTAGTCAATAAACTCTAAGACCTCCTTATTTTCTATAAGATAAAATATAAATTCCTCATTTTGGTATTCAAAGTCCTTTACAACTTGGCCTATTGTTACAGCCTTATAACATGTTACTCCCATACCTGTATATAGTAGACCAGCCAAACTGGCCTTCTCAGTGTTTCTCACACATTACATTCTATCTTCCATGTGCAGGCCTCTATAATCCCTGTCTTCCATGCTAGATATGAACTCTCTCTCTCTTCTTTTTCACCTCATAATTTCAATCCCTCCCATCATTCAATATTTAGCTCAAGCATCATCTTCTACAGATTCCTGATTTCCATAATTACTAGTGCCCTTCCTCCCAAATTACTTTGTATTTAATTGCCCTATAATTATTTTGTATTTATTCAGTGTATATTTATTCTAAATGCACATACATACATATACACACATATATGGATATTCTCTCCCATTTCTCTGTGTATTTCTCATATGCACCTAATTATTTACCTGTTTTCTTCCCCACTAATGTATGAGTTCCTTGGGGACAAGGAATGTTTTACCTGTCTTTGTCTTCCTGTCACTTACCACAAAGTCTGACACATAATAATTAATAATTACTTATTGAATGATTGAGGTTGTCGCCTCTGATAGAATAAAAGTTCCATAAGATGAAAGATGTCCTTTTTTATCATCATATTCCCAATCCTAGTACAGTGCTTGACACATAGTAGATAATGAAAACTTGTTGATTTCTTCTATTTTTGAGCTGGTCAATTGCATAAGTGATCCCATAAAAATGACATTTTAAAAAACCAATCCCACAAAAATTCACAACATTTTTAAAATTCCATTTAACTTTATTGTTGGTAATATTTTTTCTACTCTATTCCATATAAGACTATAGCAGGGCATATGCATTTCTCGGATCTTTCTCCCCAAAATACTTAAGTACAGAGTTAACAGAGCTGCAGAAAAAGTTGGATCCCAATTACAGCTGAAGAAAACATGTCAACTACTTGGTTGTTGCTGAGTAATTTTCCAGTCATGCCCTACTCTTTGTTACCCCATTTGATGTTTGCTTGGCAAAGATATTGGAGCAGCTTGCCATTTCCTGGTCCAGCTCATTTTACAGATGAGGAAACTGAGGCAAACATAGCTCACTAATTTGCCCAGGCTAATGGGCAAATATAGGTAATAAGTGTCTGAGGCCAGATTTGAACTCATGAAAATGATTCTTGGCTCCAGGACTAGTACTCTATCCATTGATCACCTACCCCCATTCAAGGGCTTACAAAAAAGGTCAATACACTTTCAGTTTTAGCAATGGTCAATCAGTATTTTACTAAATCTATCTCTCATCTTACATACATAAACAATATCCTACATAATTTGCTTTTCGGATCTGTTAGACACTAATTGTTCTAGGCCATGTGACACCCACTTGATCAGAGCTTTGGGGTGACAGGAGGAGAATTTAGGCTTATGATTTCATTAGTTTATTACTCTCTATGAGGAAATTTCCCCTACCAATACAAACCATCAACTATTGTACTATCCATAATATTTTTAGTATTACTTATATTCTCAGGCTAAGTAACTTGCTGAAAGTCACACATCCACTTGAAATCAGCTCTTAACACTAACCACTGAGACACATTGCCCAATGAAAGTTGTTTTTTTGTTTTGTTTTGTTTTGTTTCCCTAATTGTGCCTGATTGGAGAACTCTAAAAAAATTTACGAGCAATGGAATGATGATGATGATACCATTTGTGAAACAAACAAATAAGAACATGATGGGTTGATATTTGAAGTTCTACTCATCCATTGCCAGGACTTATTCCTAGGCTTATATTACATATCTTAAGACAAGGCGAAAGACTTCTACCTTCAAATAAACTCCTTTATCAGGAACCATCAGTTACACAGATTAGTGGTCTATAATTGCTTTTGCATGTATTCACAAGAGTGCTAATTTAGCACTTCATACTAATTTATACAATTCACACTAATTTAAAAGTCAGACATTTTAAGGTTAACTGAGATTTATACTTAGCATTTCAAAGTTATTAGCAGAAACAGTGTAGATTATTTCTTCCTTCAATACTTTGATGATGTACACACCTAAAGTTACTTAATTTTCCTCTGACAAAAGTATCAACACTTGCTTGTATTTACATCCCTAGTGATTAGCACAGTTGGTGATCCCTAAGTATTTAATAATGTTCTCTATCTATCTACCTACCTGCCTGTCTGTCTACATATTGACCTAAAATTTTATAAATTTCTAAGGAAAATACATTACTTTTACTTCCTTTCCTGGGCAAGTTGAAATCATTGCAAAGCTGTCATAAAACAGATGACAAAATCCAGAGTTATGTTTAAAGATGCAATTACATGAAAAGGAGAGGGGAAAGCCATTGGCATTTGGGGTTCAATGAAAAGTCGAGCTATTTTTCTAATGTTTTGGGTTCAGCAAAATTCTTTTTTGCCAAGCTCTATTCCTCTTAATTCTGAAAAGCCATGCATATTTCAAAGGAAATTTGATCCATATGTTTCTGATTCATTTACACTTAACTCATCAAAATGTTATTTTGTAAGAGCTATTTGGGGTCCAAAAAGTCTTATGAGCCGTTTTTCTTTTGAACCAGGAAGCTTTATATTGCCAGCATTGAAAGGAACTCAGACCCTGAAATACTGAGTCCTGCTTCCTGGTGATGTTTTAACTAAATTTAAATCATTCACTCCTTTTCTCCCCATTAGAGAAGGTATTGACTGATGATAGATAGAAAGTGGCAAGTGAATCAAATAAATGACAAAGAACAGGTTTTCTTAACCCTTTTTGCATCAAACAGTTTTAGCACTCTGGTGAAATCAAAGGATCCGTTCTCAGAGTAATATTTTAAACATACAAAATAAATACATTATATTACAAAGTACAGTTATCAAATGTGTGTATGTATATGTGTGTGTGTGTGTGTGTGTGTAAATGTCAATTCACGGTTAAGAACACTTACTGACACTTGAAACAGCAAAATGATAAAACTTGAATTCCGTACCACATGATTAATTAGCAGCTTTGGTTCCCAACGCATGCAGGTTCTTCAAAGAAATGAAAGTTGTGCACACTTATCCCCATAATGTTTTCCTCAACTATTCTCCAAAAATAAATGTGCTCTTTTACAACTTTACAGCATGAATGTATTTCCTCTGTTATTACAGATATTTTGTCATGCTGTGCAAATGCAGTTGTGTTTTCCTTATATATCTACAAAGGTATTGTGACATCATGAATTGAATGGTGGATAGGGAGACAGCAAAAACTGGTTCAAATCCTATATCAGGTATTTACTAGATATATAATTCCAGAAAAGTGAGAGCTTCAGTTTTCTTATCTATAAATTAAAAATAATGATATCACCTGTCTCACAAGGTAGTTTTAGGAATGGAATGATAATGACAGTAAATAAATTCTATTTAAATATCAGTTATTGTTATATATAATTTACTAATTTCTTTAGACCTTAGGAGCTTTCTTAGCTTTAGTGATGCTAAACATTTTTTGTTAATAGGCATTTCCTTTTTGCTTTTGTTGCTATCATTATCCCCACTTTTTTTAATATTTTATTTTTCCACTTCCATGTAAAAATAATTTTAACATTCATTATTAAAAACAATTTAAGTTCCAAATTCTCTCCCTCCCACATCCTCCCCACATCAAGGAGGCAAGCAATTTGATATAGATTACACACATGCAGTCATGCAATAAATATTTTCATACCAACTTTATCAACTTTATCATTTGTCATTGTTTCTTTTATAATTTTTTTACTTCAAAAGGCAGCTTTATTTTCTCTTCTACAAGCTCAGAACAATATTTTGTATTATATTTACTACACTTTGGGGCTTGATTTTATATATTTTCTGCCAATAATTCAGAGTAACTTTTCAAATAGATGTGGGGACAGATGTGGGGAAAACCCCAAGGCTCTTAAATGACAATGAGCTACAGGAGTCTAGAAGTTCTTCCCCCATCTAAGTCAAAATCACTAGGATAATTTCTGATGTTTAAATCTATCAAATAGTTAAGCAAGACGATTTCTTAGATTTCAAAAGTTCTGTAATAAGCCAATGTGGGTACTTTCTCTATGGATATAGGCATCTTAACCTCTTCCACCCCTTAGAAGATGACCTTCATAAATGATTCCAATGACAGTTTTAAAAGTCAACAGAGTCTTCCTGTTGAAGAGTATCCCTTAACTCATTTAGACTGCTCCTTGGACAACAAGTACAGTCTGTTACCGGGAACACGCGTGAAGCCTTCCCAGATAAGACTGGCCAATTTTTTTGATCCACTGGCATATCCTTCAAGAACCATAGGTTTAGACCTAGAAGAAAATTTAGAGGTCACATACTTCCAATTTTTCTTATTTTACAAATTAAGAAACTAATGTTAAAGCAATTGTGGCTTGCCTAAGATCAACAGAGGCTTGATTTAAACTTTGGCCATCTGACTCCAAATTCATCAGCATATTGCATTGCTAGCCACAATGATTGAAGCTGAAGAAAACCATGAATTATCCTGCTGGTCCACTACAAGTTTATGTTATATAATCTCAACTGGGTTTTCACTTCAGCAAGATAATTTTTTCTATTTTCCTAACCAATTCATTTTCTCAGTCATCACAGCAGCTTTTTTCCAAATCTTCCTATCCTTTAGGCTTTCTATTGCTACCCCCAGCTTCTCAGCTAAGAACCTTATTTTGTATTTTACTAAAAAAACATTGAGATCATTTACCAAAAGTTCCCACTTCTCCCATTCTCTTCACATCATAACACTCAGATGCCTTCCCCAGTATCTCTTCTTTCATCCCTATGTCAATGAAGAGGTAGCCCTTCTCCTTTCCAAGGCAAACCTCTCTAAATGAACAAACCATCCCATTCTATCTCATCTTCTCCAGCCTACTGCTCCCTCTATCATCTCTACTCTCACTAATATTCATTCTTTCACTGTCTACTGGCTGATTTTTTTGCTACCTACAAATATGCCCATGTGTCCCAGTCCAAAAAAACACCTCAGCTGATCCATCAATTCCTGTTAGCTATGATCTATCATCATATATTGTTCCTCTTTCTTGGATGTGTGTGTTTGTCCTTCGTTGCCGAAGAAGACTATGCCATCAGAGAAATGATGACATGACTTGCACTTGACTTTGTTTTGAGGGAGAGAAGGCTGTGCAGGTCACCAGCCTCACTTCTCTTCCAGAGCCATCTGAATCCAGTGACCAGATATTCATCAGGATGACTGGAGATGACCCAGGATGAGGCAACTGGGGTTAAGTGACTTGCCCAAGGTCACACAGCTAGTGAGTGTCAAGTGTCTGAGGTGAGATTTGAACTCAGGTCCTCCTGATTCCTGCACTGGTGCTCTATCCACTGAACCACCTAGTTGCCCCCTCTTTCTTGAATAACTTCTTGAGAAGGATGTAGTCCAATGATGCCCACTTCCTTTCCTCTCATTCTCTTCTTAATTCTCTGTAGCCTGCCTTGCAATTTCATCATTCATAGAAAACTCCATTCTCCAAAGTTATCAATGATCCCTTAATTGACAAATCTAATGACAATTTTTCAATCGTCATCCTTTTTTTATTTCTCTGCAGTCTTTGGTACTGTTGGTCACCCTCTTCTCCTGGATACTTTCTTCTCTAGCTCTTTGGGGTACTGTGCTCTCTTGATTCTGCTTCTGCTATCTTATTGCTCCTTCTCAGCCTTCTTGGCCAGGTTTTCCTCTGGGTTATATCTGTTAACCACGAGTGAATCCCAAGGTTCTTTCCTGAGTACTCTATTCTCTCCCTGTACTATTTTTACTTGGCGATCTCATCAATCCCCATGCATTTAATGATCATTCCTGAGCAGGTGATTCTCAAGTCTATGTATTTAGCTCTAACCTGTCTCCTGACCTCCAATATTACATCTCCAGCTAAATACTAGACATTTCTAACTGCATGTCCATAGAAATATTAAATGCAACATATCCAAAATTAAAGTTATTAAATTGCCTCCAAAATCCTTCCCTCTTCCTAACATTCCAATTACTAGTAAGGGCACCACTATCTTCCCACTTATCCAGGCTCCCAAACTAGACATAATTTCCAAATCTTCATTCTCACTCACCTCCTATATCTAATAAATTACCAGACCTCTCTATTCTATATTAGCATCATTTCTCACATAGACCTCTTTCCTCTGACACCACCATCCTGGCGCAAGCAAGCCCTCATCGGCTCATACCTGGACTATGACAATAGCCTCCTGGGTTGTGTCCTCTTCTTATCTCTACCTGCTTCGATCCATCCTCCACTCAGTTGTCAAACTATCTTCCAAAAGCACAGTCTGAATATGTCATCCCCCTAGTCAATAAACTTCAGGATCATCTCTAGGTGATACTGAATATAAAATTATATATTAATATAATTATATATTATAATTAGTCAAAAATAATTATATAAAATTATCTATTTGGCTTTTATTAAAATCCTTCAAAACCTGGCCCCTTCCTATCTGTCAAGGTTTTTTACAATTTTCTCATTCTCTTTCCCCCTGAGTATTCTCTGATCCAGTGACATTGGCCACCTTTATTTCTCAGAGTCCTTCTGACTATAGACATTTTCACTGACTGGTTCCCATGCCCAGAATACTTTCCCTCCTCATTTGTTTCTCCTAACTTCCCTGGCTTCCCTCAAGTCACAGCTAAAATCCCACCTTTGCTAAGAAGTAAATTCTCACAAGACTGCTCTCAAATAATCCTGTATGTATTTTGTTTCTACTTAGTAGTTTGCATGCAGTCTCCTCCATTAGACTATGAGCTCCTAGGACAGGGGTACGGAACCTAAGGCCTCGAGGCCACATGTGGCCTTACAGGTCTTTAGGTGTGGCCTTTTGACTGAGTCCAAGTTTTACAGAATAAATCCTTTTATTAAGGGAATTTGTTCTGTGAAGTTTGGATTCAGTCAAAGAGCTGCACTTGAGGGCCTAGAGGACCATATATGACCTTGAGGTCATAGTCTCCCCACTTCCCTCCTAGAAAGTAGGAGTCAATTTTGCTTTCCTTTGTATCCCCAACCCTTAGGACAGCAAATGTCATATAATGGGTGCTTAATAAATGCTTATAGACAAGACTTGATTGAAATGAGGTATCATACTAGGTTTTCAGTAGAGGTTTGTCAGATTATTCAAACAAAAGAAACACTGAATAGTAGCCACTGGACACTGCCAACAATTTTTAAGTAATGTGCTCAATCCTTAAAAAGCCCCTTCCAATTTGAAAAACAGACTCAATCTACAAATCTTTATTCTTATATAGTACTAATTCAACGCAATTCTATCTGTAGTAGTCCTGCTTCAATTGTAATTCTAGTTACCTTCCCAAACAATCAATAATAGAGTGTGATGTCATTTAAATGGACCCCTGTAAAAGATCTCTCACATTTTTCATCAGTGTACTGAAATAAATTTGTGTGCAACCCACAGACCAAGAACAAAGGAATGGGGAGTGCTCCCAAAGTGAGACCGACTTCTCTCAACAAATATTTATTGAGTGCCGAGTGTGTAACCAGCACTGTCCCGGGAGCTGTGGGGGATGAAAAGAGCTCTATGCTATGGAGCCGCACATTGACATTTAAATCTGGAGATGAGAACTTCCATAGCTGGCTCCCATAAAAAGCCCTTGATGTGGACACACAAAACAACTTAGAGGGAATATTGGTCCCATTTTCAAATTGGAATTTTCAAATACAGAAAAATACACACTGGCTTTTTGTTCCACTACTCAATTTATGTGGTTGGGAGGAATCAGTATAAATGTTCAAATACCTGGGGTTGCAAAAGACCATTGGGGGAAAAAATAAAGGAAATTGAACATGCTTATATTCTGAAAGCCTAGAAAATAAAATATGCCCTTAGATAGATCTCTGTTCTGCATGAGTGGAAAGGATGCCCATAGAATACAATTCTCCATCCCCCACATAAATAAATCTTTTCATCCCCAAAGCATCTACTCAATATGCCAAAAAACCTTTCTCTAGTATTTGTAATAACCTTAAAGTACATCATCTGCCCATCTGTTGCCTCTTATTCTCCCTGTGTGATTGCAATACTTCATTATTTCCAATAAAATCTTTGACCTCACTTTTTGCACGCAAATCCCTGTTGGTAACATGTTGTGTCCTGGAAATATTCACTGGGTACCCCTCATCATCATAACTTAAGTGGTTGCAAGATCACACTGTTCCTTGAGTTGGAGCCATTGAGAATCACTTAAAGAGTACGCAGAGTCAAGAAATGGGCTTTGGTAGACATGAGCAATTTGGTATCCCCAGTGAACCACATAGTTTCCCAAATGCAGTCCAATTTAACATTCTCCTTTTCCTTAATTGTGACCCCAATTCACTATACATGGGACAAGCATACACATATTATTGGGCTGAGTCAATAGGAGGTCTGCCCAATTATATGGTATATAGCATAAATACTGCAAGCCTCCTCAGCAGAGTCTACAATGATGCAAAATAAATTCAATCAGTATGCAAACATAAAATACCCCATAAGAGCATTAGAGGAAGCTCTTCTTCAATGAGATGCTAATAAGATATCATTCTAAGAACAAAAAAGGACGTTATCCTTTTTACATTTTATATGTCTGGTGACTTTGCAGGCATTAGAGAATTAAGGGTAGAATCTATCCAATCCAATCTATCAAATCCAAAGGGAATTTATTAAGCAGTCCCTTTATGAAAGGTATGACTTTTCCTAGTAGGAAAATATGATATAAAAAAAAGACCTTGCCCTCCAGGCACTTAAATCCTATTAGAGGGATACAATGTGTACACAGATAAGTATTTCCAGGAGTTCCTTCAATTAAACAGTTCTTCCCTCAAATCATTTCTATTCTCTGGTTTATGGAACTCTAAATCATAGAGTTCAGTTGTTTCTGAGGTCACCCTTGTCTAGTCTGCTCCAGTGACTTAATTTTTTTCTTTTTTAAGTACTACTAAAGAGTTCTGATGATAATGGATTTAGATGAGGACTGAAAGTGCTATTTCCCCTTCAATAACTATTCTTTTAAAAGACTTTTTAGAAGATAGAAGATCAGGACCCCATTTTAAAGTTTTCCACATATTCTTGAAATGATAACAGCTAATTCTTGGGCCAGACACTATTATCTAATAAACAGGGACACTTCCCATCACTCAAAATACATCGTATGGAGCCAGTTACACCAGGTTCAAATTGTCCTGGCATCATGTTAGCCATAGTTTATGAGCACCTGATGCTTGGTTTACCTTTACTAGTCCGAGGACACAGCAAAGGAGCTTAATGAAAAGGCATATTAAGGAAGGAAAGAAGATAACATTCATTTCATAAACCTGGGTCACATTCTCGGGTAGATAGATGGATGGATGGATGGATGGATGGATGGATGGATGGATGGATGGATGGATGGATAGAGAGAGAGAGAGAGAGAGATCCATAGGAATTATGGACACATGGAGAAGCATATACGTAGGGTATACATGCATCCAGGACATAGATATGGAAAATTCATTCATCTTCTTCTCCCTCAGACATGAAAAAGCACAAGCAGGAAACAAGTTATGGTCAAGGAATGTGTGGAGTGTTGTGGATTAATGATACATCCTGGTGATCTTCTTATATTGTTCCTAGTGGAATTGCTCCCTCTTTATCTGTACCAGATGTTGCTCTACTGAATTATTCTCAATTAATAATAATAAATGTTGATTGGATTGGATTGAATTGGATGACATGACTTTGCAGGGTATTACTCAGTTATTCAGACTAGATGCTACCAGGAATGGTCCCACTGAGCATGTAGCCATGGACTTTCTCTTTCCTTCCAGTTTCTGGCTGTAGCCACAGTCTTGGATATCTCTTAGTCCTGAAAAGAATAGGCTCTTCTTGTCTTTTCTATTTCAACGCCCAAGGCTATACTCTAGCTGTTTTAGAAGTTTTCATGTTGACCACAGTATCAGTAATAGTCCTAAGGAAAGGGTATGTGAATGAACCCTTTTAAGCTTTTTCCCCCTCTACTAGTGACTCTATTATTCCTTCAGAATTTTAGTTCCTTTCACCTCTCCAATGGAAGATTTTCAGCCCCAAGTGCTAAATTCTTTATAACATAAAGTAGAAATATGTCCAACTAAGTAGAAACTGCTCTTAGGCTCATCTGCTTTGAATTCAGCTTACTGGTTCAGAGGCTGGCATCTCTAGTCTAAGTTATAATTACCACTCCATATCCTTACTGATTTGTCTATGAGCCATGTAATGGCAGTTAGTACAACACTGTGAAACAGAGATGATATGGAGGTATAATTGATAAGGCTTAACCACTCATAGGATGTAGGTCAAATCCAAAAAATTTAAAACTGCTATTAATTCTTTAGAACAACAAATATCCTGTTTCTCTGTTATAGTAGCTATTTCTTTCATTAAATATTATTTAAAATGAGAGGCTGTACATCCTACCATTAGGAAGTTGCAAATATGTTGCGTTAAATGCGCAAGACTTTTGTTATCATGATGTTTGCTGCATTAGAATTTAATCTGTGCAGTGCATCAAGTAATTCAAATTCTGCTTTATCAGATCATTTCCTGAAGCAGTAGAAAGGTTAGATTTAGAATCAAATAATCTCTGTGTGAAATGATAAGAAAGTCATTTCATCTGTCTGGATCTCTGTTTCCTCATCTATAAAATAAAGAAGTCAATGGCCAATAAAGTTTTTTTTCTAATTGTTGTTATTTTTTTCTCAGTCCAACATCTGTTATGTGTGCAGTGCCACATTTTCAAAAAGGAAGAGTAAATACTATCAATAGCTAACAGAGTTTCTATGGGGGAAATGAAATTGTTCAATAGTCTTCAAACAATTATTTTTAACACCCTATGTTTATTTTTATTGTCGTATGTAGATATCTCTGTTGCCTCTATTTCTCAAATATGTTTTTGTCATAAACCTAACAAAGGCCAAAAAAGTGAAAACATATTTAGTAGGATGTAAAATCATTTTAGATGAAACCATATCATTTGGTTTAAAAATAATTACATAAATAAATCCAAAGAACCCAGATATTAGGATAAAGATTTATTCAACAAAAGTTGAGAAACTGGAAAGAAATCTGGCAGAAATTTGGCTTACACCGGCACCTCAGATGATATACCAAAATAAGTTCCAAATTAATATAGGATCTAGATCTAAGTGGTTAAAATAGAAACAAATTAAAGGAGTAAGAAAGAAATTACATTTCATATCTATGAAAGTTGGAAGCATTTGTGACAAAACAAGGGATAATCACAGAAAACAAATTGGACAATTTTGTCTCATAAAAATTAAAAAGTTTTGTTCAAAACAAAGCCAATGCAGCTAAAATTAGGAAGAAAATCTTCACAACAAATTTCTCAGGTAAAGGTTCTATTTTCAAGACATAATAAGAAACAGATTCAAATGTATGTGAATAAGTGACATTCCCCAGTTGATAAAAGATCAAAGGATATGAAAAAGTAGTTTTCAAAGTAAGAAATCAAAGCTCTCAGCAACCATATTAAAAAATATATATTTTGTTGCTATTATAGAAAGGTACATTTTAAAAAATTCTAAAGTTGTATCTTACACTGATTGGGTTATGACCAAAAAAGGAAAATGACAAATGTTAGAGAGACCATGCGAAAACAGATAAACTAGAACTATGAATTTGCATAGCCATTTTCAAAAATAATTTGAAATTATGCATAAAAAGAAGCACACACAAACATGTGTATGTATGTATGTATATACATACAGAGACAACAATTATTGGAGGGGCTTATTTTTAGCTCATTTTGTAGAGACAAACAATGGGAAACAGAAGAGGTTGTTGGACAGCTGATCAAATTATGGTATATAAATGGAATAGAATACTATGCTATAAGAAATGGTCAGACAATTTCAGAGCAGCCTGGAAGACTTATATGTACTGGCACAAGGTGAATTGAGCAATACCACAAAATTACTTTTTACAATATACTTTATATTGTATACAATAATAGTAGCATTAAAAAGACAAACGATTTCATTTGGCTTAAGAAATCAGATCAGTAAAATTATTTTCTCCCTTCCCATGCCCCCTCATTGAGAAAGCAAGCAATTGGATATAGGTTATACATGTGTAGGCATGCAAACCATTTCCATATTAGTCATGTTGTAAATGAAACATTGACACCTCCCCCCAAAAGAAAAACTCAAGAAAAATAAAGTAAAAAATACTTCAATCTATATTCAGACACCATTAGTTCTCTCTCTAGGGATGGATAGCATCCTTCATCATAAGTATTTCAGAGTTGTCTTGGATCATTGGATAGCTGAGAATAACTAAGTCATTCACAGCTGATCATCTTAAGATGTTATTTTGTAAACTGTACATTTCATTTTGCATCAGCTCATGTAAATCTTTTCAGGTTTTTATTTTTTTCTGAGAGCACCCTGCTCATCATTTCTAATCACATACCACAATTTGTTCAGTCACTCCCCAATTGACGGAAATCCTCTCAATTTCCAATTCATAACTCCACTAACAATGCTTTAATGTCTCATTTTTCCCACATCCCCTCCTACATTTGTCATTTGCCATTTCTGTCCTATTAGTCAGTCTAATAGGTATGAGACAGTACCTCAGAATTGGTTTAATTTGCATTTCTGCAATCAATAGTAGGTTAGAGCATTTTTATATGGCTATAGATAGCTTTGATTGCTTCATCTGAAACTTGTTCATACCTTTTGATCAGTTATCAGTTGGGAATGGCTCTTATTTTTATAAATTTGACTCTTTTCTCTATACGTTTGAGAAAAGAAGCCTTTATCGTAGAAATTTACTTCAATCTTTTCACAGTTATTCTAACCGTATTTCCCTCTATCCTATCCCCCCATTTATTCTATTCTCTCTCACATCTTGTCCCTCTTCAAAAGTATTGTGCTTATGATCACCCCCTGTCCCAACCAGCCCTCCCTTCTATCACCCACTCTTCTTATTTCCTTCCTCTCCTACTTTCATGTAGGGTAAGATAGATATCTATACCCAACTAACTGTACATGTTATTCCCAGTTTGAGCCAATTCCGATGAAAGCAAGGTTCATTCACTTCCCTGTACCTCCCTTCCTTTCCCCCCACTGTAAAAACTTTTTCTTGCCTCTTTTATATGAGATAATTTACCCCATTCTACCTCTTTCTTTTCCTTTCTACCAATACATTCCTTTTTAAGCCTTTAATTTTATTTTTTTAGATATCATCCCTTCATAGTCAACACATGCCTGTGATCTCTGTCTCTATATACTCCTTATAACTGCCCTAATAATGAGAAATTTTTTATGAGTTATAAATATCATCTTCCCATGTAGGAATGTAACAGTTTAATCTTATTAATCCTTTATGATTTCCTTTTTAATTTTTTTATGCTTCATTTGAGGATTGTATTTGAAAGTCAAATTTTTTCTTCATCTCTGATCTTTTCATCAGGAATACTTGAAAGTCTTCTACTTCATTGAATTCAAACTTTTTTTCCTTGAAGGATTATACTCAGTTTTTCTGTGTATGTGATTACTGGTCACAAGTCTAGCTCCTTTGCCCTGTGGAATATCATATTCCAAGCCTTCCATTCCTTTAACGTAAAAGCTGCTAAATCTTATGTTATCCTGACTGTGATTCCATGATACTTGAATTGTTTCTTTCTGGCTGCTTGAAATATTTTCTTCTTAACCTGGGAGCTCTGGAATTTGGCTATAATATTCCTATGAGCTTTCATTTGGGAATCTGTTTCAGGAGGTGATTCCACAATTTCTATTCCTCTGGTTCTAGAATATCAGGACAGTTTTCCTTGATCATTTCTTTTTTATCATGGCTTTCAGGTAGTCCAATAATTTTTAAATTATCTCTCCTGTATCTATTTTCTAGGACAATTGTTTTTCCAACAAGATATTTCATATTGTCTTCTATCTTTTCTTTCTTTTAGTTTTGTTTTGTCATTTCTTGATTTCTTATAGTCATTATCTTCCATCTCAATTCTAATTTTTAAGGAATCATTTTCTTCAGTGAGCTTTTGTGCTTCCTTTTCCCATTTGGCCAATTCTACTTTTTGAGGACTTCTTAAGAGTGAATATTTGTACCTCTTTTTCCATTTGGCCAATATCTTGACTTTTAACTCTTTTTTAAAGTAGGGTTCTGCTTCCAGGATGGAGGGCACACTATTACAAGCTACAGGGGTTTGTATAGCTGTTTTCAAAGACATTTCTAAGGACCTGTGAGTTTTCAGTTCTTCCATGGTGGTATGATCTAAAGAGATGTGTGTTTACTACTCTCCTGGTTCATGTTCTGGTCTGTGAGACACCACAAACACTCTTTTCTGCCCTGGAACTGTGAGGAGGGTCCCTGCTCCACTGCAGCCACAAACTCTGATATGCTAGTATTCCTCCTCATCCTGGGATTATTACCCATGACTGCAACCTGGATCCAAGTATGGGCAATAATAGAATCCTGCATTAGTACTAGTAAAGAGACCCTTATAATCTCCTTCTTACCAGTTGTTTGACCTGTTTCCCATGTGAGCTAAGATCTCTAGAATCACCTGATGATGATGATGATTCAGTGGTTCCCAAGGCTTGCTCCTGGTTTGCTGCAGCCCAGTCTGCGTCTGTGCTCCACTCTCCCCCAGGTAGGACAGACCCTTCCTGCTGACCTTCTAAGTTTTCTTTGAGTGGAAAATTATTGCACTCCATTCCTTTATGGGTTCTACTGCTCCAGGAATTGTTTTATGGCATTATTTAAAGGTGTTCTGAAGGGCTTAGGGGAGAACTCAGGTTTTCTCCATCATCTTGGCTCTGCCCTCATGGGCATGTTTTAAGATGCTTTAATGGCCCTCCTCTTTTTTTGTTTCTCTTTATTTTTTTTAAAACATAACCATCACACCTCTCTAATAAAACACAGGAAATAAACATCAAGTAAAACAAATCCACCCAGTAATGAACAGAAATATAACTCTTTCTTCACTTTGAGTACATCACCTGTCTGTTAATCATGGGTCCTCTCAAGAAATGGTTATTCATGGTATTGGTCAGATTTCTTATGTCTTTCAAAGACTTTTTTTTCCTTTACAAGGTTGCTACTATATAAAGTACTTACCTGGTTCTGTTCACTTCACTCTACATCAGTTCATACTTCCAAGATTTTCTGCTATATTCTCTTTCATTATTTCTTCAATAATATTCAATCACACTCACATAACACATTAGTTCAGACATTCCCCAACTGACAGGCAGTCTCTCAGCTTCTTCTTTGTTTTTTCTATAATCCCCTTCTTCAAGATCTGGAAGTTTGTTTTTATTGTGACACCCTTCTCTAGTTTTACTTTTTCTCTTAACCACTATCCCTACCCCGACTTGAATCCCAATAGAGTTTGACATATTTTACTGTAAAGGTGAGCACATGCATGTGTGTGAACACTTCTTCTAGTTAAGAGTGAGGTTCATCTAATGCCACCTGTTCTCAACCCTTCCTCACTATTGGTATACTCTTTTTCTACATCCGTTATAATAAACAGGAAGTTCCACTTCATTTTCCTTTCTACATTAGTGTATTCCTTTTATTCTCCGTTTTCCCTTTTTAAAGCTTTCAGAATGAAAATAGTCTACCTCCAGGTCCTCCATTTTTCTTAATTGAATCCCTCAATACTTTTTGATGACATTAATTTTCTAAAGGAACACTTGTTTCATTCCCATTAGAATGTTATCCAATTCCAGATGCTCAAATAATTTTATAATTCTAGATTCTCTTGAGTTTTGTTTATGCATTTCAAAGTTCTTACTCAGTTTTATCATCAGGAATGTTTTCAAGTCCTCTATTCCATTGAAAGACTACTTTTTTTACTTTGTAGGATTACATTCAGCTTTAAAGGGTTTTTCTTGGTTGTAAGCCTACATCTTTTACATTTTTTTAATATTGTATTTGAGATGTCCTTTCATACATAGTAGAAGCTGCCAGATCTTGTGTGATTCTGATGTGGTTACTTACTACTTAAACTGTCTTTTTGGCTACGTGCAGGATCTTTAGTTTCTTAATCTGGAAGCTCCATATTGTGACTATGGCACTGCTTAGACTGTTCTTTTTTGGTGTTTCAGTTATCCATTGGGGGCTATTTTCTAATTTCACTTTGCCTGCTACTTTTAATAGCTCTCTGCAATTTTCATTGATCATTTCTTGCATTTTATTATATTGGCTTTCATAGCATCCAATGACTCTTCGTTTATGTTTATACATATATAATATACACATATATATGGAGAGAGAGAAAGAGAGTTGGCATGGTGAATAGAATGTTAGCCTTAGAGTAAAAAAGACTTGAATTCAAATCTGGCCTTAGACACTTACTAGTTGTATAACCCTAAGCAAGTCACTTAACAATCATCTGCCTCAGTTTCCTCATTAACAAAAGGGTGATAACAATAGCTTATACAGGGTTTTTGTGAGGAACAAAAGAGAATTGAAATTGGACCATATATAATTATGATCCCTAAGCTCCACCTTGAAGAGGAGATATTAGAACGCAACTACCTCCCTTCTTTGGAAAGGTAGAGAGGTGTCATTTTGGACCACTACATATATCAGGCTACAATTGAGGTGTTGCTTAGTTTTTGGAGTCACTTTCTTTTAGTCTTTGTTATGAGAAATGGGTATTAATGCTGAATGTGGAGTCAAGACATGAGTCCAAATATTGCCTCAAATATTTACAGGCTGTAAGACCCTGATAAAGTCATTTAACCTCATGGAGGCTCACTTTCCACATCTATAAAAAGAAAGGAAGGAAGGAAGGAAGGAAGGAAGGAAGGAAGGAAGGAAGGAAGGAAGGAAGGAAGGAAGGAAGGAAGGAAGGAAGGAAGGAAGGAAGGAAGGAAGGAAGGAAGGAAGATATCCATTAAGAAGAGAAAATTTGGAGAAAAATATATATGCAAAAAGAGCAGTAGTTGAAAGGTAAGAAGTATAAGTTACAAAATTTAACCTCTAATTTGGAAGGCATAGCATTCTCGAACTGCAAAGCTGAGGAAGTCAAAGGAGTTTCAGATTTGTGGGTAAGCATAGGAGGAATGGGCAAAAAACTGGCTAAGGGGCAGATTTAAATAATGTTTAGAGCTGTTTTGCTTTCAGAACATTTTAGATGTCTTATTTATGAGCATAATTTTAATTATTACATTATATAGACAGTTTAAAGGGGAATAATTAAAATTACCTTTTTCTCTACTTGCCCTTTTTCTTTTTAGTTGGTTGAAGTTGTCTATGGTATAATATTAAGGGACTGAGAGAAAGAGAAGCTGTATAGTTTTTCTCTGCAACATATTTCTAAGACAATGTAGCATAGTCTCCAAAGGCATGTTGGTGACAACCCAGAATGCTTGGAAATCAAAGTTACTTTTGAATGGATTGGAAACTGCTTGAATCTACAACCTAGTTTATATAATACAACAACTGATATTCCAGAAGATTTTTTTAAAGAGGCAAGGCAAATGCCACATAATTGTACTTGTTACTACCATTTTAGGGAGGAGAGAAGGAAAGATAAAGAGAGAAGGGGTACAGGAGAGAGAGGAAAAGAGAAAGAAGAGGGGGGAAGAAAAGAAAGAAAGAGGAGAGGGGGGGGGGAGGAGGGGAGGGAGAGGGAGAAGGAGAGAGAGAGAGGGAGCGACTCTTGAAAATACACAAATAACCGAGAAAGATAATTGCCTTTTGATCCTCTCAGCAATGTCTTTCTGGAGCTCAAGTTATTTCTCTCCAATGACTTCCCTAACCTCGGGAATATTTGAGCTTTCCTAAAAGTCCCCAACAACCTTGGCTTTCTAGTCACATGACCAAGAAAAGAGAACCAAACTCTGGCTTTGATTAGTTAGGAGCACATCTGCAAGTCGAATTTACAACACAAAACAATCTCACTTGCTGATCTTGTTCTGTCTTCTGGACCATACAGTGTTAGTGTCAACAATCACAGTCAACAGCACTGCTAGGGCTAACATAAACATTTCAAAAATCCTAAGTTTAATATCATTGTTCAGAAGTTGGACCAAGCTATAACTGAACTATTCAGCACTTGAGACCGCAGGCTGACTGACTTTGATATATTTCCAGAAGAAAGTGTATCCAAACCTGCACACTGGGATAAAAGGAAATGTTCCTGGCTTTGGGAACGGATGCCGTCAATAAACATCTCTGGTGGATGGGTGAAAGGAGTGGAAGCAGAGGCGGCTCTCACATGGCCAAAGTGTTTATGGCAAATGAACTGATTCTGTGGGTCACATTGTTAGCACAAAAAGAGAGGTCATAAAAGGAGAGCTCATTGATTTCTGTAACAGGAGTTCATCAACAGAAATTCTTCTTTGGGCCACATTTTTTGAGGGAAATATCATTCCTATTGTGTGTAGATTTTCTTCATGTCCAGACAAATCTATACAAAGGAAAAGAAAACATTTGAGGGTGGAAGAAGGGTTAGAAAATGCAATCCTTTGGATTTCTTTCTTTCTTTTTTCTATGTGGAGATGACAAGATCTCCACATAGAAGCAATGATGTGATGAGCATGTTGTCTGGGAAGATTCTTTTTCAGGTATGATTTGGGTTAGATGCCTCCTGATATCTTTTGCTACTTCAAAATTCAGAGATTCGATTCTTTTGTCCACTATTTTTTCTCCACTGTTATTTTCTCCACTATTCCATGGTTCCTTGGTACATCTGCGACTATTTCTGAACTACACAAATAATATGTATTTAAGATCAAGTGAAGAGAATTTGTGATTCTTTAAATTTCTTTTAATTTTTTATTTAAGATTCATAGAATTTAGAACTAAAAGAACTTAGGGATCCTTTGGCACTACCCTCTTATTTTTACATGAGAAAACCAAGGCCCAGAAAAGTTACTTTCCCCAGACTTGCAAGCAGTAGACTTGAACACAAAACCTATGGATCCAAAGCCAGTTCTCCTATTCAGTCACACTATTTTGCCACCAAGGGAGAAGTACAATGTATTACAAGAGTGGAATCAATATAATTGATGAAATACTAGACAAGGAAATATAAAGACTAATCTCAAATGGAGAGTGAGTCTCATGTTTACTAACTTTGTAACCATGTACAAGTCACTTACCTCATTTTCCTCATCTGTAAAGGTAGAATAAAAATGCCTGTGATACCTTTTCTACCAGGGTATTATGAGACTCAGATGAAATGATAAACATAAAGCTTTTTGCAAACTTTAAGGTGCCGTATAAAGCACTTTGTAACTCTTGTCAGTTATTATTGTTTAACAAAGTGTTTCTATATATAAGATCATCACTTCTGACTACGTATCCAGGCTAACTTCCTTAATAATAACTGAGTCAATGGGACAATGCTCAGGTAAACATAGAACAATGCTATTGTATGAGACTTGTAGCTAGACAGAGAATGCATCAGGAACCACAGGCTCAGACAAAAAAAAAAAAGGAATTCACAGAGAGAAGGCATAATGACTTACATTTCTGTATCACTTAAATGTTACAAATATGGTCTTATTTGAGCCTATGAGGTTGGTGTTATTATTAGTTCTATTTTACACATTTAGTGACTTCCTTGTCTAGACTCACACAGCTAGAGGCAGGATTCCATTTCATAGTTTTCTGACTCCAAGGCCAGGGCTCAACCCACTACTCCACAATACCTCTCTAGCATAACGACAGAGTCCTTTTCCAGTGTGCATCTAGTAGCGCAACCTTCTTGCCAGTCATAGAGAATAGGCTGAAAATAGCAGGGAGCTAGAGCAGCCCAAAACTACTTGCCATGTTTTAATAAGTGGGGGTATGCTGGCATTGAACCCTGCATTTCCAGCCTTCAGGCACCAAAACTGGTAGAGAATTACTCTATCTGGAGAGAACCATTAGCCCAGCACATCTACTACTGCAGGTGTAGAATTAGGATTTACTCAACCACCCTGAACCTGAGGTAGAGAGGTATTCCAGAGATAAATAAGATTCCTTTGCTTTAGTCATTTTAAGTGTGGAGACCAGATGAGATTCAGCCATACTGAGCAATAAGAGCAGATGAGAGATATAGTCTGGCAGACATCAATTATATAAGTTAGAAGTATGAAAATGTATTTTATGCTAGTGACTTTTCTTGATCTGAACTGGAACTCAAATTTTCTGACATCCAGTTTAGTGTTTTTTCCACTGTTCTAATAACCATTTGTCTAAAATGTCCTTTTCCTAATCCAAAATTTCTGTAACTGTAACACCATATATCACTGTCTTTTTTTCTTCCTTCAAAGATCTCCTATCTTCCATGACAATTTCTTAAGTTAACCAGAACAGAGACACTGACCTTCTGTAATCTTTCCTATCTAGAAATTAAATCTTTAAATCAAATAGGATCTGTGGATTCAATCAGCTTAAAAGAAAAAAAGAATCAACAACAATCCCAGTCTACCTGTCCCTTCCTTCTGCACCCAGTTTCTCCTTCCCATCCCTTAATTTTTTTAATGTCATTCCCTCAAATTCACCTTATACCCATACTCTCTCTGTATGTTCCTTCTAGCTATGCTATTAGTGGTACAATTTTTAATAACTGAAAGTATCATCTTCCTAAATAGGGATGTAAATAATTCAGCTCTATTGAATCCCTTATACTGGAAAAGAAAGCAACTACTTAAAAAGTTAAATTGGTGAAATGGAAAAGGAAATACAAAAATCCACTGAAGAAAATTATTCTCTAAAAAGTACAATTGGCCAAATAAAAAAAAGTACAAAAGTGAACTGGGGAAAATAACCCCTTAAAAGTTGGAATTGGACAAGCTAATGACTCTGTGAGATATCAAGAATCAACCAAACAAATTTGAAAGAATGAAAAAATAGAAGAAAATGTAAAATGCCTCATTGGAAAAACAAGTGATCCAGAAAAGAGAACCAGAAGAAACAATGTCAGTATCATTGTACTACCTGAAAGCCATAATCAAAATGAGGATCGAGATAGAATCTTTCAAGAAATTATCAAGGAAAACTACCCTAATATTCTGAAAACAGGAAGTAAAATAGGC
The DNA here is from genome assembly GCA_023548195.1 of Bettongia penicillata ogilbyi. Taxonomy (NCBI): domain Eukaryota; kingdom Metazoa; phylum Chordata; class Mammalia; order Diprotodontia; family Potoroidae; genus Bettongia; species Bettongia penicillata. Next base: position 1,475,334 of record JAJHZJ010000522.1, on the reverse strand, counting down.
ATTGAAAGAATCCACTTATTACATCAAGAAAGAAATCACAAAATAAAAACTCCAAGGATCATTATAGCCTAATTACAGAACTATCAGGTCAATTTAAAAATGCAAGTAGCCAGAAAGAAATATTTCAAATACCAAGGAGACACAATCAGGATGACACAGAACTTTGCAGCTGCAACATTAAAGAATCAGAGGTTATGGAACATCATATTCCAGAAGGCCAAGGAGCTAGGATTACAACAAGGAATCACCTAGTTGGAAAAATAATACTCTAAGGAAAAAAAATTGGTTATTCAATGAAATAGAAGGATTTCAAGTTTTCATAAGGAGAAGACCAAAAGTGAACAAAAAATAATGATCTCCAATATGAAAACCCAAGAGAAGCCTAACTGTTTATATCCCTACATGGGAAGATTGTAGTCAGAATTCTTAAAAATTGTACCACTTATATTAAAGCTGGAAGGAATATACATACAAGGTATGGGAATATGAAGGAATGACATAAAACAAGTTAAGGGTTGAGAAAGAGGAGTTGACTGGGTGCAGAAGGAAGGGAATAGAATGGGGTAAAATATTTCACATGAAGAAGCAAGAAAAGCATATTAAGTGGAGGGAAAGATAGCAGACTGTGTGATGAGCATTGCTTGAACCTTATTCTCATCAGTATTGGCTCAATGAGGGAATAATGTACACAGTCAGTCGAATATAGAAATCTATTTCACCAGAATGTAAAGTAGAAGAGGAAAAGATTAAGTAAAGGTTGGGGATGGGGATTGGGAGGGGGGGGTAGTCTGAAAGAAGAGAGGGAAAGCCAGGGGAGGTGATAGAAAGAAACAAAATACTGTTGAGGAGGGAAAGGATGAAAGAAGAGAGAGGAGAAACAGGAGGAAAAATAGGATGGAGGGAAATACACAGTTATTAATCTTAACTATGAATGTGAGTGGGATGAAATCTCATAAAAAAGAAATGGATAGCAGAATGGATCAAAAACCAGAACCCTACAATATGTTGTTTACAAGAAACACACTTGAAGCAGAAAGATACACACAGAGAAAAAAGAGCAGAATCAATTACGCTTCAGCTGAACTGAGGTAAAAAAATCAGGGGTAGCAATCCTGATCTAAGACAAAGCAAAAGCAAAAATAGACCTAATTAAGAGTAATAAAGAAGAAAAATAAATCTTGTTAAAAAAAGTATGAAAGACAATAAAGTAATATTAATATTAAACATATGTGCGCCAAGTGGTACAACATTCAAATTCTTAAGGGAGAAGTTAAATGAGTTACAGGTTCAGAGATCATTTTGCTTATATTAAATTAAAAAGCTTTTGCACAAACAAAACCAATGCAACCAAGATTAGAAGGAAACAAAAATCTGGGAAACAATCTTTATAGCAAGTGTCTATGACAAAGGCTTCACTTTTCAAATATATAGAGAACTGAGTCAAATTAATGAGAAAACAAGTCATTCCCCAATTAATAAATGGTCAAAGGATATGAACAGGCTGTTCTCAGATGAAGAAATCCAAGCGGTCTATAGGCATAAGAAGAAATGTTTTAAATCACTTTTGATTAGAGAAATACAAAAAAAAAAACAACTCCGCCTCACACTTCTTAGATTGGCCAATATAACCAAAAAGAAAGATGATAAATGTTGGAGAGGAGTGGGAAAATTGAGACACTAAAGCAATTTTGAACTATGCCCAAGGGGAAATCAAACTGTTCATACTCTTTGATCCAGTAATATTTTTTCACTTTTTTATTATTTTTGGTGGGGTTTTTTCCTTTTCATCTTTTTTTCTTTCACAACTGTGACTAATACGGAAATATGCTTTATATGATAGCATATGCATAAACCTATCAGATTGCCTTTTATTTTAGGAAAAGGAGAGGGAAAGGGGGGATTTGAAACTCAAGATCTTATAAAAATGAGTGCTAAATAATTGTCTTGACATGTAATTTGGACAAAAATAAGATACTATTAAAAAGGGGGTAAAATACTATAAGTTAACATATAGCTGCCAATATGCTTGCGCAGAGAGAGTTTCCTCACTGAGAATTCCCTATCCCAATGGAATCATGGGCTCAGTAAACTAAACATGATCCTTTGCTTACTCACTGTTCTCCAGTTGCATACTCTGTTCTATCACCTTTTTGCCTTTGCTCTCCACATTTCATGAAACTAAAATGGCCTATCCTGTCCTCATATATTGATATCCTATCCATCAAGGACCAGCTTAAATGCCCCTTCCCCTGTGATACTTTTTCTGATTAAAGCTAGAAATGACTGCTCCTATTCTAATTTGATCTCTTAGCTATTTGTATTAGCCTAAAACATTTATTTTATTGATCATATATTTATAATCACATATATGTACTAATTTATATTTTTCTACATATGTATTTAATGTCCTAAGTGTAAACTCACCAGCGGCAGGGGCTATGGCTATTTATCTTTGTAGAAGCAGCTGGTGACATAGTGGTGAGAGTGCTGGACTTGGAACTGGGAAGACTTAAATTCAAAGCTAGCCTCAAATACTTTCTAATTGTGTAATACTGGGCACATCACTTAACCTTGGTTTTTTTAACTGGTAAAATGGGGATCACAATAAATCCTATCTTACAGGGTGTTTACGAGGATGAAATGAGATAATATTTGTAAAAAAGCATTTGGCACATAGCAGATGGTATATGAATACTTATTGTCTTCCCTTCTTCTTACCTATTACCACTACTACCACTACCCCCGGGGTGTCCCTGGAGGGGACACTTAGTAAATGTTGAGCATGCAATTATTTTGATAATTGCCTTGTCTTAGTCGTGTCTGCACAACTACTTGTAAGCCTCTTGATGGCAGGGCCTATGACTTAGGCTTTTATTTGTGCCTTACAATCCCTACACAGGGTTCAACACTCAGTAGATTCTTCTGGTTGAACTACTCAATAGATGAGGAGGATTACAAAGAGATCATCTTAATGGGAATACAAGCTCAGATGTAGATAATCATATTTTTAGCTTGGCCTCTTTTTTATTTTTGTGCTGGACTTTTGAACTCCTTGGGTAGAAGGAACTGCCAGGTAAGAAAACTCCTCCCCACAATATAGAACATCACCTCTTTTACAACTTACAGTCTTAGAGAGTTTCTGAGATATTTGAGAGATAAAATGAATGGCCCAGGAACATAAGGCCAATATATATCAGGGACGTGAACCCAACCAAGCATTGCTGATTCAAGACCTGGCTTGCAATCCGCTCTTCCATGCTATTTATTTCAATATACAGTGTTGTGAAAACAGCAGTCAAGTGTACCAAGTCAGGGTCTAGAGCCTGGGGAATACAAGAATCATGAAACAAGATGGGCTATTGAATAAAATATTCAGGATCTAATAGAAGGATCTGAGGATGTGTATTGGTAGGTTTGAACCATGTTTTTCATAAAGTTAACAGGCTCCTGCAGACACTAAAGGAGAAGTTCATTGTGATCTTTTGGTATTTCTGGAAAAAGTCTTGCTTGGAGGTCCACTGAAATAAGTCATCCGTTAGAGAATGCACAGAGTGCCTTCTGCTATAGACTTCATGGCTTACATTCATTATCTCCCTTTTGCCATCAACTAAATCAAACCTAGGGGCATGCTGGGAATTTAACTTTGCGCTTCAATAAAGTGTGAGGTGATGGGGCAGGAGATTTGGCTTGGCTGCCTCTAGCAGAGAAAGCAAGAAGAGAAGATTAACACAAGAATTCAGACACACTTTTTTCTCTATAAATCTGGCAGTATTCCCTGGCAGTGGGGTCCCAACAATTTGCAATTTTTATAGACAAAATTTCTTACCAACCATAGAATGGGAGAAGTATTATTTCTATCCATTCTTTGTTTTCCTAATGATTCTGCAGTCCATGAATTAGCCAGGGAATTGTTTGCTATTATCCATAGGCACTGGGGAAATAAAAGAAAAAAAAGGCAGCAGGGACTTTAGAGACTTGACTCCAGGCAAGCCAGGTAGAAGGTAAAGTATTAGATTCTTTCCTGAGACCCTGCTGCCAGATGGTGAATCGTTCAGTTCCCTCTTGTATTCTGGAGTGGGTAGGCTGAAAACTAAGGTTATTAAAGGCTAGTTATTTTAAGGAGCTCGTTAGTGAGCCACCTGAAATGGTGGAGGCTATAAAGTAGACCATAAATGTCACTTGTGGTTGAGGAAAATGTGTGGATAGCGGTTCATTAAAACACATACACAAATACATGAGTGCATTAGGAAAGTAGCAGCTGTGCTACTGTTTTATTCATAAATTATATACAACCCAATGAAAAAGGGAACTTCATGGAAAAAAGGAGTCATTTACCTGAACCGTCTGGGAAATCAAGCCCAGAGAGGTGACAGCTGGTGGTAGAAGGAGAAGGCTCTTGAGTTAGAGGACCTAACCCCACCTCCAACATATAGTCTCTGTGTGACCTTGGCAAGGTCTCTTAAACTACCCTGATCTTTAAAATAAGGGTATTGAACTGAAATGGACTCTGAAGTTACTTCCAGCTCTCACACTTTTTCTTTCTTGCTAACCAAAAAGATCAAAATATCTGTCTTTTAACAGATAAGGAAGTTGCAGTCTGGTGAAATTAACACAGTTTATGGCTGAGATAAGATTAGAATGCAAGTCTTCTTGATTCCAAATCCAAAGTTTTACTATAGAGGATAAAAAGGCGGTCTCACTGCCTGCCTGTGCTCAGAGTTGATGCTAAAGTTATAGATGTTAGATAGAAAAAAATGGATTTCAAGACTTTGGAAACGAAAACTTGAGCTAAGTAACCCAAATGTCCCCCCAAAATAAGGTTCCCTTATTTCACAAAAAAGCAATGACCTAGCACCCCACTACCTAATCTCACCCCTGATCACTTCTCTGACACCAAGCCTAGTAAAAACCAAAAGGCATTTTCAAAAGAAAGCCAAGAAACATCTGCTTTGACTTGCATGTTTCGCTCCAAAAAGCAAAACTGAGAAGATAAAGATTGCGTGTTTCAATGAGCCATGCAAGAAGGAGGAAAAGGTTCAACTGCTTATCCCATTTGACCTTGGCTTTAACACAGGATCACATTGATCCTGATAGAGATATTAAGACACATAGTCCAGAAATGTTCATCAAGCAAGCTCCAAAGTTTGAGAGTCCTTAAAGTTTCCTGGCTCTCAGGCTTCACTTGGAATTAGCAGGGAAACTCCGAGGCTACAAATGGGGTAATATTTTAAGTTAGTGTGGAAAATTTCAAAGATAAAGATAGGCCAGAGGCCATACTGAATTCTTTTCAAATTTATGTTACTGCCCCAGAATGCTTTGTCAAGAAAATACACATACCTGTGAGGAGTTACTGAAAGATTTCTCTCTTCTCTAACAAAGCAATACACTACAATATATGGTGAATAGATGAGAAACGCTGAGGCAAATAAAATAAATTCTTTATATTCCCATTCATTCTACCAGAAGACAAAACCATAGCACGTTTTTGAAAGTCCCTTAACCTCTCTGGTCTTCAGCTACCTTATTAATAAAATGAAGGGTTTGGATTATGTACCTTATAAGATTTTAATCAACACTTCCATGTTATTTGGACATTTAAAATCTATACATTTTTTTCAATTGATAATGGGGCAAAAATTAAATGATAGATAGACAACATGAGACTTGAGACCAAAGTTTAAATCTACAAATACATGAAAATCCATAAACAAAATATTCTACATTTATATGTCTTCTATCTCCTACATTTTTCTAAGACCTGGTTTTAGAATTGCCACTAACTGTACGATTTCAAACAACTTCACCTCTGTGGTGGTGAATGGAATATTTTAACTCAAAGTTAAGAATTCCAGAAATAAAGACATCCTGGCTACACTGAACTCTTTTCAAACACTGTCACTGCTCTTTCCTATTGTTTTGTCATTTATAGAAGAAATTATAGAGTTGGAACATATGATACCTGAAGTCTCTACTGGGGCAGCTAGGTGGCCCAGTGAATGAATTGCCAAGCCTGGAGTCAGGAATACTGATCTTCCTGAGTTCAGATCTGGACTTAAACACTTACTAGCTGTGTGACTCTGGGCAAGTCACTTAACCATGCTGGCCTCAGTTTCCTCATCTGTAAAGTGATCTGAAAAAGGAAATGTCAAACTACTCCAGTATCGTTGCCAAGAAAGCCCCAACTGGGGTCACAAAGAGTCAAGCATGAGTTAAATAACGAGGTCTCTTCCAAGAACCTTTCGAAGGTCTATCATGGAGATTAGGAATCAACTTGTGAGAGTTCTGCACAGCTGCTTATTAGTTCCAATTTTTGACAAGGTAAAATATAAACAATTTAGTCTGCCATCAGACACCCTTCATAATATGGACCAAACCTGCCTTTCTAACTTACCAACTCCCCAGTGCAAGCTACTCTTTCAAAGCTACTATGTTCATTCTAATCACATCTTGCTCAATCCTTACACCCCTTTGATCCTTCTGTCAGCCATCTCAGAATGCATTTGGTATTTTTCTTCTTCACCTACCCAAACCCTAGCCACCCCTCAAGACCCAAAACAAATGTCAACTCCTCTATGTAGTCTTCCTTTATCATTTCACCACACCCCTGAGCTCACAACTTTATATTGCAATTATCATCATAGGCCCATATAACTGTAGATATAATGGTGTAAGGCAGAGGCATCAAACATGGAGCCTGGGGATGAGGGATGAGGAGAAAGGATACCACAGTATCTCCCATAATACTCCTTAAGCTCTTTAGTGCAGTTCAAACTATGTTAAAAATGTAATTGGGAAATATTTCCCAAAATAAATAAAAATCCAACACAATATAAATTATGTTAATTTGTGTTTTACTAAGTCAATAGGTGACCTGCAGGAATCTGTTTCTATTTTAGTTTGATATCACTGTTGTAAGGGACCTCAGGGACTATATAGTTCAAACTACCCTTTTGACAAGTAAAGAAGATTATACCTAGTAAGAAAGTTAAGGGACTTGGCCAAGATCACACAAATAATATGCATCAGAGTTGGAATTATAAACCTATACTCCCTGAGGTTAGAGTCAGGGCTCTTTCCAATGCTGTTCATTATGATTTAACTTTTTCAAGTGAATGCCTGATCTTTCCCACTAGATTGTAAATTCCTCAGTCTTAATAACGTTAATAACATCTTCCTGACACTGTTGTACATATAGCTGGCACTCAACAAATGTTTATTGAAAGAATGAATGAATAGTAGGCACTTTTTAAAAATTGCTTGATGACCATGATCTTGGTGATAGGAAAGACCAACCTAAATAACACATTGCTAAATAGGAGAAAACTTTGGTTATCAAAAGATAGTTGCCTACACTTCACTGAGCTGAGGAGGGGAAAGGGAAAGAGTATAGTAATGTCCCTACTTATCTCACCTACATCAGACTGTGAGGGAGGGGCTGGACAACAGGGAAAAGTCTCCACATTTTGCGTACAATCTTCATAGATGTATATTAAAAGGAACGATTTCACAGGCCAAGATTTGCTGTCACAAACACAATGTTTTCATGAAAAGAAGAGGAAGGAATAAATCTTTCTAGGCCCAAATTTATCTTGTTTTTGCATTAGTGTCTGACACCCCTACTGTCTTTCTTTAACCAGTATCCAAAAGTATACCTGTTGCTTATTTCTCTCACTACAAGAAGTATTTCGACATGTTCTCAAATGATCACATTTTTCTTTCTATTTGTATCATAATTTCTTTCAGCTTGACCTTGCTGTAATTTGATGGGGCCCTTCTGTTTAAAATTAGCATAGATGTTCCATGAAGTTACTAATAATACTATTTCCTATGATGTTCCAAAGCTAGAGCACAAACGACCAACTAATTTGTTTGTGGATTTTACCAATGTCACTGGCTCCTGTGGCCAGACATCTCAATGTTCTGTATTCAAAAATATGTTTACGCCAGAGATCAGTCTGGAAAAATAATTGCATTAACAGCTATAGGCAAATGAAGAAAATAAAATGAAACTGTAAAAGAACCTTGTAATATCTCCAGCAACAAGAATTCGCTCGTTCCTACCATATGAAAACTTTGCTTTGTTGCTAATTAGATTTTACCGTTCCATTACTCTGTACTACATAAATAGCAGTTTTACACTGCTCATAACTCCAATCAGTTTTTCCTATGCTAATGGCTGAGGAAACTTCTTACATATTTTCCTTGCCTGGCATTGTGGTTTATCGGCTCAGATTTAGGAGGCAAGCAAAAAAATAATAATAATAATTCCAGCTCAATGGGAAGTGAACAAAACCAGGAACAGAGCAGGTGATTGAAAAAGGGGATGGGTTTGTTCATCAGGCAAGATACTCATCCGGCAGATGGGAAGTCAAAGAGCCAACATGTCCTTCCCCTGTGGTTTGTGGTTCCCAGTCCAAGCTCACTATAGCAAACTTCTTGTTGTTGTTCCCTGAGATGTATTTCATAAGCGGCTTGACTTATTCACAATAAAATCACTAGAAAAACCCAAACCAAACTGAGTTCATTACAAGCTATTTGCAAAGGTAACTATCAATAATGGGTTTCCTGGGAAAGAATCCTTCTTACAGTATCCCTGGGCCCATTTATTGGAATATATTGCCCCCTCTGCCCTTATTCCTACCTTAAAAGGACAAATTTGAGCATCTTACTCCGATAAACAGGAGCACTGTTAAAGGCAGCCAAAGTAAAGTCTGAGCCAATAAAAACACAAGGCATACACATGCCCTTCATAGCCTGCAATTATGGAGCTCAGCCTGTGACCGCAACATGTGGTATGAGACCACAGATGTTTCATGGAACTTACAAGCTCCGGACCTAAGCTATTGGACCTGAAGGCCTTTAGTAAGATACCACTCAGGTGAGCCAGATCACACCAAAGACAGCCTTTCTGGCCAATTACCTCAGAACCACTGAAGTGACGGAGTTGTAAGCCGCTTCGTTAGACTGGCCAACATCTGACATAGAAGCAGTACCTTTTGATAGTCAGTGGGTTGTGGCCATGACTCACAAAGTTTCTAAAACACTAACTAGGACACATTAAGGCCGAAGAAGGTTCTTCTTTAGAGTTTTATTTACAATTAACCAAAATTAAAAGCTCCCTTTATTAAATTTTTGCTCAAGGACTCAAAATTTAGACTTAAGCACTATAGGAATGTGATTAATACAAATACTTTGTTTTTGTTTTAAAACGAAAGAAAAGGAGAATGAAGGGGAGGAAGAGAGAGGGAAAGAAAGAAAAAGGATATCAGCTCATATAACTCTTTCCATGTTTCTCTGTATTCATCATGTTCATTGAAATAGCACAGTAATATTTTACTACATTCATGAACTGCATTTTGTTTAGCCATTCCCAAGTTTCTGGGTACTTACCTTGTTCTTATTTCAAAGTGCCAGTACATTTATGCCTTACTTTTTGTTATTGACCTCTTTGGGATATATTTCTAGCAGTGAGATTTCTGGTTCAAAGGGTATGATCATTTTAGTAACTTTCTTTATTTAATTCCAGTTTGTTTTCCACAACGGTTGTACAAATTCACTTGTCAACCAACAATGTCTGAATATATCTCTCTTTCTTACCACATCTATGTTTTGTCAACTTTGACATTTACATGAATCTAAAGTGATATGTGAGGATTTTCTTAACATTTCTGTTATAAGTTTATTTGATGCATTTTTCACATCTTAATAATTTGTGATTCTTTTTTTGAAAAATGCTTATTCATGTCTTTTGATTACTTATCTCCTAGGGAATGGTAAGGCCATAGGCTTTAGAGCTTGGAGATTACCTAGCATAACCCCCTTTGAGGAAACTGAGGTCCTGAGAAGTCAGGTCCCAAAGTTGCACAGGGAGTAAATAGCAGAACTAAGTTTCACCTTCAGGTCCTCTGAATCCAGAGCCAATCTACCCATCACAACTAAAAGGTTTTCCAATTGATATGTTTGTCTTGTCCTCCGAGATAAATAAGGATACTGTTTTTTAAAAAGAACATGTAAATAATGGAAATAGTCTATATTGGAAGGGTTGTAGAAAGACACACTAACACACTATTAATGGATTTGTGACTTAACCAATTCAGAATGCAATTTGGAATTACACTAAAATAAATACTGAATTATCTATAACTTTTGACAAAAGAACCCACCATTAATCATATACCCCAAGAGGGTCAAAGAGAGGAAGTGGCAGTATATGCAACAAAATATTCAAAGCACTCAACATACAAGGAGGCCTTTCTCATTTTCTCCTAACATCTTGAGAGTACATTAGAACACCCTGGATGTCTACCCATCATCCCTCAATCTCTCCATGTGATCAACCTATCTCTTCTATCATATGGTTCTTTAATTACATGTTTTACTCCTGTTCACCAGAGTTCCCCATTGGTTATATGTTATATAGCATAACCTCCTTATACCTACTACAAGCCTTCCCATTGCCCTCTGTATGACATCCATTTTAAATTCTTCAGAAACATTTGAATTCCATATGTCACTGCCATATTGTAACACCAGCAGAATGTCAGTATTAAAAAGATAGGCTTTGCTTGGAAAGTTTGGAATCAATAAAGGAGCTTTGTAGCTTCCTCAAGGCAACCCAGCATATCCTTTTCCTCCTGTTCTGTTCTGGAACCAGAACCCTCTCTCTATATTGTCTATTCCAAACCTAAGTACGGATGAGAAAGCAATATAAGTTGTCTACCCAAATTCAGGTTGAAATACGAACAACAGAAGGTCTTCGTCTATTTGGTCTTTCCTACATAGATAGTTAAGCCAAACTCTCATAAGTGATTACCGATCTCTTCTAGGAAAGTGTTCTTTGGGTTGGTAGAATAAATGTATTGTCAACCACAAAGACAAAAATCTAGGGAGTCTCACCATCCATAAGGAATCCCTCTTCAATCTGAATTCTGCACTGTATCTCCTTCATCATAGTGGTGAACACCATTGAGGAATATACTATTTTATCCCCTACCTGATATTTATTATCAGAGAGTAACCAAACATGGTTACCCAAGCAAGATTACTTCCTTCATTACATCTTCCATGGAATCATGAGTGATTTTGATGAATGGATGGAGGACATCTTATAAAAAGTCTTCAAGGGAGTGTTTTGCTTCACTGTATCAAATGATTTTTCATAATCAAAAAGCAATCAACACAATGAACTTTTGTATTCACTACATCACTACTTAATTGTGAAGTTATTGAGTATTGTTTGTCAAAGCTTACTCATTCCTCACTTATATTGTACTCGGGGTTGCCTTTGATCTATGGACAGATAATTCTCATAAACATTTTGTATAGATGGGAGAATAGGCATATAGATCAACGGAAGTTGGCATTTACTCAGTCCCCATTTTTTTTATTAATGACATCTGAAGTATATTTCTTTTTTAATGTCTTTTTCCTCTATATATTTTGTATATGTCTCTTGGTACCCACAAAATGATGCTCTCTCCAGCATTGATTTCCTCAAGGTTGACTTTGTCCAATCCAGTTGGTTTTATTATCATTATTTTTTTACTATCATCTCTATCTTTTTGTGAGTATATGTGGGTTGGACATAATGCAAATCTAAATGTGGTGATTCTACCCCCCTTTACCGCTGGAAAAAAATTTTGTCATATTTATTTTTAATATGTTCTATTTTTCTTCTATTTGTAATCTTTCTTCAATTTTCATCCTTAAATATCTTTGGAGTAATTTTGGTTAGTTAGATATCTTAGCAAACTTTCTTTAAATTGCTTTTGCTCTCCATTTCTTCTCTGCACTTTTATAAGCTGATAATGCTTAGAACCTCATCATCCTTTTCATAAATTATTACCAGAAAGTTTATATTTGAACACAATATTGCCTTTGGTAAGCGTTTCTCTCCATTTGGCAAATCAGAAGTTTGATGACCAAGGTGCTTTTTGGCTCTTTTGAACTTCTTGTTTATTTTTTTTATAGCCAAGGTCAGTATTCATTTCCATTATTTTGTTTTCAATTACTGTTAAATAGAACAGAATTAAATTGTTTCAAATTGTATGGCTTTTCTTTTTTCCTGTTTTTTTCTAATTCATATATTAAGCCTGACAAGTCAGTGATCTGAACTACATGTAGTATATGAACTATATCAATAACAAGTCCTTTCCTGTAGGTTAAAATCTATTTCATTTTTAATGATGTTATTTGGAGCTTGCCATATATGGTGCCTACCAATTATTTTCTCAAAGAAAGCGTGATATAGAGGCATGAAGTTTCTATATAATCTACAATTATTTGACCTTTATGCACTTCTCCACAGAGTATCTGTGCAGTCATTTAGCTATAAATTCTGTCTTCTGATTTTATTCATAGCAAGAATGTCAAAGTTGATATGATTCAGCTCCTACAGAAACAGATCTACTCATTGGTTATTGAACAGGAATTTTGTGGTTATAGTATCAGCAGTCAAATTAAAGTTTATTTCTTTCTAAAATTCATGCGATGTTTGTCATCATCTGTTACATGTCACCATCGCTGAAGAAGAGGAAGGAGACAACAGCCACTTGAGGACCATTTTATATTTTTCCTTATGTCTTGCATTGCTATAGGTAAATAAATTTCATCACCATGTGGCCAGCCTGTTGGTAATATGCTTCTCTCTGGTTAGCTTGTTAAGTCCTTAAAAAACAAACTCGGTCTGTTACCTGGGCTATTCAAAGACTTTTTTTTACCATGATAGTATTTTCCACAACCTATATTTCTGTCACATGGCCTTCAAGACCCCAAGGTCACATCTAGGCAATAACCAGGCATCAAAGGAGACCTTTGTAGAGGATACAAGAAAAAACTGTAAAATACTTCCAGCCCTCAGTGCAGTATTCTACTGGGGGAGAATAGACAACAGACAAACACAGACAGATAGATAGATAGATATGGATATGGATGAATATGTGTATATATTCATTTATATAAATTTATATATATATATACAAAATATAAGATCAATACAAGGTATTCATTTTTGCTGCTTAACTTCTTAATACTATAAAACCTGTCAATTTATCTTCATATTTCAGAATCACTGCCAATACATGAACTGAAATACCTCAAGTCCTTAATGATTAGCTTATCAGATTTTGGTAATGCAGTAGTAAGTTTGTCCAGTTCCTTTTAGAATCTTCCCTTCCATCAGTACATATTTTGGTCATGTGGTGAAATGAAATTACAATAATATTTATGTTTCATCATCCAGTTTCTGAAGACAAGGGATTTCACCTTAGAGCATGTTTGTCAGAGTAAAGGAGTTTTTTTCCTTTAAGGGGTTATAGCATGAGAAAAGGATGCCTCAAATTTTGTATATCACCCATAGACATACCATCATAGAGCTAGAGTCAGAAAGAACCTTGAAAATCCTCTAGTAAAATGTTCTATGACTATCAAGATATCATTTGTATTCTTTCTGCTACTTCCAGGAACAATGTATTACTACATACTAGTTCCAACCACTTCCTGGTTCCAAATTAAGAAATCAGTGTGAGTTAGTAGCATTTTCCTACCATCTCAGACAACACAGGTCTTACCCTTTTCAGTGGCATCTGCTGCTACCTAGGACAAAGTAATGGTTATTCTTGTGTTACTTATCTCTTGACCTAGAAATCCAAAGTTATCATGTGATACCTTCATTGCCATAGATAGAAATGCCTTGTAGAGTAACACCTGCTTCCAGGCATCACATGGGGGACCAGTTACAGTTCAGTATAGCATTCATTATAGCATAATTCAAACATCAGTGATTGTTTGTAAAAGCAAGCACCCTGACATACACAGGAGAGCCTACTATATAGGTTCTTTGATCTGCTTTTCTAAAAGGAAAGGCAACTTTAGGGGGTCAACAATCACTTTAATCAAGCATATATACCTTTCATGTAGTTCAGGGGGAAAAGTCAGCACCCTGAAGTTCAGAGAAAATACAGAGAAATCATAATTAATAGACAGGGCTTCCAGCTGCCTGACATAAGCAATACATACATCACAGATAAGAGAAGCACCAACATATGAGTTAGGGGGCTGCTTAGCATCTTCCTAGAGTTTCATCTGGCACACAAAACTTCTTCAAAAACTAAGCCCCTACAACAAAACCTCACCTTAGAGTGCTTCTTTAACAAAAGTATGGGCCTTCCTACAAATCTTCTCTAATCAAACTCCCTTTGATGGAAAGGCCCATTAATGGGTGGAGAAGATCTTCTCTATACTGTTTCTAGTTAAAGACTATTTATTAATTCAATCAAAGGCAAGATTCAATCAGGGGCACTATAGAAAACAAAAACAGCAAAAGATCTTACTTTGTTTGCCATTGCATTCCATCCTTCCAGGATCCTTGGCCTTACAATCTAAATGGCCATGGATCCTGGAACAAATTGAGGCATTATCCCAAATCCAGGTGATTTAAGCAGGTCATATGGGTCTATTAATGAATTGGAAAGATCTCATTAAGAAGCAAAATTATATTAACAATAAGCAAAACTGTATTATCAACACATTGTTTCAATAGTAAGATATCCTCTAGGACATAAAAAAGATGAGTCCCTTAAGGTCACTTCCTTGCTTCTTTTGACTTCCATCATTCTTGCAGTATTGTGTTACATAGTTTTGTCCACTGACAATCATCCACTCTGAAGGTACCTCCAGAGTTAGGATTCAGTGTTTCCACTTTACTATGGCTACAACTTTGGTCTCTTATAGTCAAGCATTTTCATCTATGTCAGTTTTCTCTGGGATACATTGTATGCTAAATTCAAAGCTGGATAATGTTTTATCTATAGTTAGCAGGTGGCATCCAGCTTAACATTGATCAGAAAATAAGTCAGCAGGTTATTGTTTAAGCACACTTGAAATTTAACTCCAAACATATGATCTTTGATCTTTTCGGTGGCAATCCCTTTCAAAGCAAAGAATACCAAATTTTACAAATGATAACCAGTCTCCTTATAGTTTTTTTATTCTTGTGTCGTTTCAGTCACGTCTGACTCTTCATGACCTTATTTGGGTCTTTCTTGGCAAAGATACAGGAGTGGTTTGCCATTTCCTTGATTAGTTCCTTTAATAGATGAGGAAACTGAGGCAAACAAGTTGAAGTGACTTACCCAGGGTCACACAACTAGTAAGTGTCTGGGACCATATTTGAACTCAGGGAGATGTCTTCCTGACACCAGGCCTGGCAATCTATCTACCGAGCCACTTAACTGCCCAGACTATCCATACATGTTAAAACTGAGAGCATTGCTCTACTTTTCTACACTACTGACTAATCTCTATGGGACTTTGTTACATGTGTTACATGTTATATGTGTTACGTTGTTACATGCCAAAGGAACCTTTTCACCCTGGATCTCTGCATCCCAGGAATACTTCTCACACCAAAAATATCCTTCCCTCCTCCCATTTTGAGATCTCATCTTCAGGTTGGTTGGTTCCTTCCAGAACCTCCAATTTAAAGAGGAGGCACAGACCAACCATGTCTTCATTGCTCTGTAGGATTCTCTGTAGCAATCCCTCTCTTTCCTTTTTGAAGCAGATTTTCAGCTCCATTGATGTGTTATCCCCCTCACCAGCACTACCCCTTTAGAATTGAAGTCTCTTATGGGCAAGGGTTATCTTTCTTTCTGATTGCATTTGTAATTCCAGCATTTACCATAGTACCTGGCACAAAGTGCTTGACAAATGTTCATTGACTGAATTTTTTAAAAACAGCAATGAGAATCTTAGTTATACATGGACTGAATTGGCTCACTACTGCCAAGCTGAAATTCTAGCATTCACAGGTATTCCCGCCATGTGACTTCAGAATGTGTAGCCTTCAGATTATGCCCAAGTCAAGTCCTAAAACTGATTCTTTAATGCTTTCTAGAAGTTTAGTCTTTTTTTCTACATCCATATCCATACAGAATTTAAAGTGCTTAGTCAAATGAGAAATTTCTGTTACTCTTCCCCAGAAAGACCTGGCTCTGTTCCTGAGAAACTTATTCACTCAGACCAGTAACAGCCATGTTTAAAAAAAAAAATCTATACCCATTACCAGTAGGTATGATTTTTCTACTCTCTTGTCAGTCAACTGTTCCCACTAGATCTACAGACAAACCTTTTGCCATTATCAAACTAAGTAAGGCCATCTTCAAAATAAGGTTTAGTGATTAGTTTCCATGCATTCTCCCCTAACACTAATCTCATCAAGAACTTTTAGATAATGAACTGTTTCTGACATGCTTCCAGAAAACAAATGGGGCCTTTTCTACCTCCATAAATGTGTTAGTCTTACCTTCACATTTCCAAAAAGCTATAGAGAAATTCACTGCTCCTATTGTGTCCTCATTTTTTATTCTATTAGTCTATAACTAGAAATAAAATATATCCGTGTTTCTATTCTCATTACTATACTGTCTCCATTTTGCTCAAATTTTAATCAAAATTTGTATTTAGTGAAGCAACAACATAAATTGCAAGGATATAAACACATAGTACACATGTAATAACAATAGTAAAGCATACATGTAAATGTAAATAATATATACGATAGTGATATGATCAATGCAATGTACATGCAACTGGACATCAATAGAGTCAATAGCAGACTGCTACTTCTAGCTCTAAGGAGCAATAATTTACAAGCAAACCGTACAACCAAAGAGAGTCACATGGAATTGTAGATACTGGTGTTGCACTCAAAGAGGACTAAAATGATATCATTATGTTGGGGTCAAGGTACAGTGTGTCTGACAGTGGGTAATCAGACCAATATGAGCTTAGAAATTTCTACCCACAGGTCAGGCACGAAGAGTTCATGTGAAAATTTGGAGTGGAGACGGCTCTAAATTTGCACATCTTAGGCATTTCATGCATTCAAAGTCCTGTAGGACACGCTGAGCTGGCCAGAAGAAAGGGAATATAAAAGGGGAGAAATTAAATACTAAATTGGAAAGCAAATTATTCCAGTGAATAAAAATCTGAATTTAAAAATTGAAAGTATTTTTCAGAAGAATTTTTAAAATTTTGACCAAATGAATGTATCCTTAAACTAAACACACATACACACACACACACACACACACACACTCACACTTGAAAGTTGAACTACCAAAGAACCAATTCTCCTGTGAACTATTTGTCCCCCACCCAAAGACAGTTTGGGTGCTACAGTGACAGTGTTACTGAAAATAAGGGTTTGGTATGGTTTTCCACAGGTTCCCATGGGGTTGTTTTCTCTGTGAAGACAATGAGTTGTGCTTGAGGTATCAGTAGTTGAGGTACCAATAGTTCTCTCAAAGTGTTCTTGTGCAGATAACCTTACAGTGGCTTTCTAGATTCTGCATTCTGACTTAGGAGTATGATACAATCTTTGGCTCATGACCCCACTGTTTGGAGCCCAGTCTTGCTTTCCTATCCACACAGTCCCCAAAGAAATCATTTACTTGGCACACACACTAAATAGAATTTATTAACAGAAAATTGAAAATAAAATGTAATCATCTTAACATATATAGGGGCTTAACACTGCTGCCTCTTCTAGGAGAATTTGTATTCCCTCTGTCCTCTTTTCTGTATCCTGCCCATCACTTTCACCACGTGAACAGGCACAGTTCTTCTAGTGGAACACTAGCAAGTCTCTATATTAGAGGCACCAGGATTAAACTTCCTTACCTGAATAAACTCACACTCATTCTCAAATAACTCATCTATTTACACTCCTGGATGCCTAAAGGAGCCTTCAAAGAGAAAGTTCTGAGATATGGAAGAGATTTGCTCACTTCATCCAGTTAGTACACAATTTGTTAAATGATAAGCAGCCACTAACAGTCAGGTATGCCAACCTCTGCGGTTCCAAAGTAAAATCAACAAATCTTTACCAAACATTTGCTATATTACTTTTAATATTCTTTGATACTTCAGTAGTTCTGTCATCTCACTGATGTACATACACGCTCCAGTAGTGGAAGTCATAACCCATTCATGCCTTCTTATCCTGTGTGACCTGAGTTTCCTTCTCCTTGTGTAAATTCTCCACACATAGGCCACCCAATGTGCTGAAGACTTTCACCTAGGCCTGCTTTCAGGAGAAAGGAAGTCAAACCACGACCACTACCTTGACCCTATTCAAGAAAGCCTAGGACCAGGTACAAGATACTATAAACAAATTAGGGAAGCAAGGAATAGTTTATTTCTCAGATTTACAGAAAATAGAGTAATTTATGACCAAAGAGATAGGGAACATAATGAAATGTAAAACGGATAATTTTGATTACATTAAATTGAAAAGTTTTTGAGCAAACAAAACCAATGCAACCAAGATTACGAGGGAAGCAGAAAACTAGAAAAGAATTTTTACAACTAGTGTCTGAGATAAAGGCCTCATTTCTAAAACGTATAGAGGACTGAGTCAAATTTAGAAGAATACAAGTCATTTCCCAATTGATAAATGGTCAAAGGATATGAACAGGAAGTTTTCAGAGGAAGAAATTAAAGCTATCTATAGTCATATGAAAAAATGCTCTAAATCACTATTGATTAGAGAGATGCAAATCAAAACAATTCTGAGATACCACATCACACCTATCAGATTGGCTAGTATGACAAAACAGGAAAATGATACATGTTGGAGAAGATGTGGGAGAGTTGGAACACTAATTCATTGTTGGTGGAGCTGTGAGCTGATTCATTCTGGAAAGCAAATTGGAACTATGCCTAAAGGGCTATTTAAAAAAGTTCATACCCTTTGACCCAGCAATACCACTTCTAGGGTTGTATCCCAGAGAGATCATGAAAATGGGAAAAGGATTCACATGTACAAAAATATTTATAGCAGCTCTTTTTGTGGTGGCCAAGAACTAGAAATCGAGGCAATGCCTATCAGTTGGGGAATGGCTGAGCAAGTTGTAGTGAAATGATGAACAGGCAGATTTCAGAAATACCTAGATAGACTTATATGAACTGATGCTGAGTAAAGTGAGCAGAGCCAGGAGAACATTATACACAGTAACAGTTACAGTATGCGAGGACTGTTTTTGATAGTCTTATTCTTTTGCAGCAATGCAAGGACTTAAAATATTTCCAAAGGATCATGATGCAAAATTCCATCTGCATCCAGAGAAAGAATTATGGAGTCAGAACACAGAATGAAGCAGACTATTTTCT
The DNA here is from genome assembly GCA_023548195.1 of Bettongia penicillata ogilbyi. Classification (NCBI taxonomy): domain Eukaryota; kingdom Metazoa; phylum Chordata; class Mammalia; order Diprotodontia; family Potoroidae; genus Bettongia; species Bettongia penicillata. The sequence continues at coordinate 1,456,161 of JAJHZJ010000522.1, read as the reverse complement.
CTTTTGGTTTTGTTTAGTTTTACTCATACTTTCTCCCATTCATTTTAATTCTTCTATGCAACATGACTAATGTGAAAATGTGTTTAATAAGAATGTATGTGTAGAGTCCACTAAAGATAGTATTCCATCTTGAGGACTGAGTGGGGAGGGAGGAGAAAGTGATAAATTTATGGAAGTGATTGCTGAAAATTGAAAATAAACAAATAAATTTGGAGGGAAAAAAAAGAGAGCTTAGGACCATGAACCCAAGAACCTTGGAAGTGGCAGTACCCATCCAACCACCACACATGCTTCTAGTTCAGCCACTAAAGCCATCATTTAGGGGAGAAATCATTATGAAGAAGGGGTTCACATTTTTCCTCCCTATAAGTAACAACTGCTGTTCAACTAACTGTCACAAATACCTATGTAGTCACAAAAGCCCTGTCAATGGCATCATCTCAAATTATTGGCTCTGCTTCCAGTCTAACCCTTGTAACCATAATCCAGGGCAGCAGTTCCTGTGGAGAAGGGGTCATCCATGTTTACCAACTGCTAACCAACTCCTACCCACAGGGGAGGTAAGCCAGTCTAAAACTGGAAGAACCCTGGGAGATAGAGAGAGAGTAGCATACGCCAGAAAATTCAAACTACTATAACCTTGATCACTATCTCCCCTCAGACCCTGATGGAAACAGCCTAGGACCCCAGACTCAAGAACTTGGGGAATAACAGTGGTTCTAGTCCAATACTTAAAATCATCATCTCAGGATTTAATCCCCTTTGAAAATGCAGCTAGCAGTTACTGGATAGAGAAAACCCAGAAAAGGAAGTTTTTGTGACCAAAATCCTTAAAATAGCCAAATGATTGAACATCAGAAATTATGTGATTTTCTAATGGAAGTGGCATTTTAAAAAAGACATCAATAACTGCTTTGCTGTTGCACTCTTAAGACCATGGGACTTTTCATTTGATTTGCAACTGAAACTTTCCATGTGTGTCATTTCCCTCATTTAGCATGTGAGCTTGAGAGCAAAGGTTGTCTTTTCTATTTGTATCCCCAGCACTTAGCACAGTTCTTTGTGCTAATAAGTAAGTGATTAATAAATTGGGTTTTTTTCTTTCATTTTCTTTAGGTCTCTTTAAAGGTTACAAATGTGACACAGGCTGTCCATCTGTTATCATGTTCATACTCATATAGCACTGTGCTATATGATTTACGAAATGCTTTCCAGGAAAAAAAGTGAAGAAAGGCATGCCAGGATTATTATACATAAATGAGGTAACTACCTTGGGGAAGTTGAGTAACTTGTTCAAAGTCACATAGAGAATCACCAAACTGGGACTTGAATGCAGATCTATTACTTGTCCGGTATTTGTTCCAATGTTTTATAGTGCTGCTTATAACTTACATTTATATTGTGCCTTCTGATTTACAAAGTGTAATTCACTTGTTTCATTTCTCCCAATAAACCCCAAAAAGATGGTACAAGTATTATTGGTCCCATTTTACAGATTAGGACTAGATCCTGATGTCTATTGTCTATCAACTCCCAAAATAGTCTCCATACTTCCTCAACGAGTACAGTACAGAGCTTGGTTTTTCTCATGGCCTTTTTTTTTTGTCTTGTTCTTTCTCTCAACTATAACTCCTACCCTCACACTTGGGGACATGAACATTCTTATTGATGTTCTCTCAACTACCCAAACGTATGGTTTTCTAAATCTACTCAGTTCTCATGATCTACTCCTCAAGTGCACTTCAGTTACACACAGAGATATCCATACCCTTGATGTTGCCATTATATACATATTTCGCTCACTCATGTCCACGAACTCAAAAATTCTTTTATACAATCATAATCTTTCACCATTCCATATTTCTCTATGTCTTGTGATCCTTGACACTTTTTTTTATCCATAGCTTCACCCTCAGTTGTTTCCCCAACTATCAATCACTGCAGTAGCTACACTCTCTTTTATTCACTACCTCAGTCCCTTGGAAAACCAGCTCAACTGGTTCACATACAACTATCCTCTAACCTCAAATCCTTTGACCCTGTGCCATCTTGCCCCCAACTTTAGATTCTTATTCATGTGTTGCTAAATAGAACTTGAGAAAAATCACAAAACAGTGCTGATTAAGCGCAGTAAAAACTTAGGTTAAGTAATCTTCAACTTAAATTAACTCTCTCTCTCTCTCTCTCTCTCTCTCTCTCTCTCTCTCTCTCTCTGTCTTCCCCCCCCGCCACCTTTCCTAATGCTTACAACCTATGTCTCCCATCCTTAAAAAAAATTACTCTTACTGTGTATCATCTAATATTCTTTTCTTCTAAAATTAACCCCTTGGAAAAACCATCTACACTAGATGCTTCCATATGCTCTCCTTTCACTTCTCAACCTTCCTCATTATGGCTTATAATCTCATGTAAAAAAAAAGTCTTCCTATTATCCTTACTATTTTCTAATATCTCTTTTTCTAAAATTAATCCCTTGAAAAAAAACATCCACCCTAGATGCTTTCATGTTCTCTCTTTTCACTTCTCACCTTCTTCAATCTGGTTTCTGATTTCATCTTTCAACTGAAACTCTTCAGATTTGCCAACAATCTCTTAATTATCAAATCTAATAACATTTTTTCAGTTCATGTGTGTGTTCATCTTTCTTTGCCAAAGAAGACCATGTCATCAGAGAAATGGTGACATGACTTGTACTTGACTTTGTTTTGAGTGAGGGAAGGCTGTGCAGGTCACCAGCCTCACTTCTCCTCCACAGCCATCTGAATCTGGTGATCAGATATTCATCAGGATGACTAGAGATAACCCAGGATGAGGTAATTGGGGTTAAGTGACTTGCCCAAGGTCACACAGCTAGTGAGTGTCAAGTGTCTTAGGTGACATTTGAACTCAGGTCCTCCTGACTCCTGTACTGGTGCTCTATCCACTGCACCACTTAGCTGCCCCAACAGAAAAAAGGTACAAACGAAACAAAAAAGTAGCAGACGTGGTCTTCTTTGACAACAAAAAACAAGCACACACACACACACTGACTGAGAAAAAAATTCAATCCATGTACTCTTTACAGCTCTGAAGGTCCTTTGCTCTTGGATCTTCTCTCCTCTTAGTTTTCATGATACCGTTCTCTCCTGATTGCTCTCCAACCTTTTCACTGGCTGTCCCCATGCCTGGAATCCTCTAGCTTCTCCTCTCTACCTTTTAGCTTCCCTGACTTCCTTAAGACTTACCTCAGCTCCTAAAGAAAGCCTTTACTGGTTCCACCTACTTCTACCCCTGCCTATACTAGTGTTTTCCTTCTGAGATTACTTCCCATTTATACTGCATATATCTTGAAGGTACATAATTACTTGCATGTTGAGTTCCTTGAGGGAAGTGATTATTTTTGTCTTTTCTTGTATCCAAAGCACTTAGTACAATTCCTAGTACAAAATAAGTGCTTAATAATTGTTTTTTTGCTTACTATGACTGATTACTATCTTCAATGAAGAATGAAACAAGGAGTCTAAAAGCTTGGAAAGGGTGTTAACCTCTATGTTATAAAATACCCTGCATATAGTATAAGCTGAATAGGCATTCCATATAATGGATGAGGTCATGCAGGCTACCTATGCTGCCTATATTATATCCCCTTTATATTTACACTTGTTGAAATGCTTCTCTTCCTTCAAAGCACAACTCAGATATCATCCCTTAAAAGAAATTTGATGAGGTCCTCCCCCTCCTCCAATTAAAATTGTGGTATAACATTTCGGATCTCTTTTCTGCTCTTACCACATTCTACTCAGTCTCACATTTATTTTGCATATATCTTATCCCTTGAGAGCTTTTCAGAGCAAAGATTGTGTTGTTTTTGTGTTTATCTCCATATTGCTACCCCTTAACAAGGTATGTGTTGCCCCCAATGACTTCCAACACTTCCCAGTGAGGCCTGAATCAAATTAAAATATAATTGGGAAAAATTTAACAAAATAAAATAAATACAATAAAATACAAAAAGTTAAATTTTAAAACTAAGTCATTATGCAGTGTGCCAGTATCCCAATGCATGCATTAGTGTTCAAAGGTCATTATTTGCTCTATGGTACCACCTGTTCTATAGTCTTACACTGATGTCTCATTGTGGTATGGAGGTGACTCTGGGTTCTTGAAGGCCATGCCAGTATAGTAATCTCTGGTGGGTTTTATCATGATGGAAAGCATTAAGGAGGGAACCATATTGAAGAGGTCATACTCTGCCCTGGTGCCAAATACAGACTAATCCTACTTTCCAAGGACCCTAAAGGTAGGAAAGAGGCAAGGTTATGAAGGACTTTAAAATCCAACTTGAGGACTTTATGTTTGATCCTGGACATCACAGAGAACCACTGGATTTTATTGGTTTGGGAGGCGATATTGTCAGACCTGTACTTTAAGAAGATCAATCTGACAATTGAAGAGAGGATAGATTGGAGTGAGGAGAGATTTTTAGGTAGCGAATCCAACCAACACATGCAACAATACTTCAGGCGTGAATTGATGAGGGTCTGCACTTAGGCGATGCTAGTGTCACGGGAGAAAATGAGATGAGCATGAGAGATGATATAAAAGTAAAATCCACAGAAATTCGGAACAGAATGGCTTTGGGGAAAAGAGAGAGAGGATTCAAGGAAGATACCTACTTTGTGAGCTGAAAGTGTGGTGGTGCCTTCAATAATTATAAGGAAGTTAGGAAGAGGGGAAGTTTGGGTAGGGGGAGAAATGAAATCAATTCTGGACTTGTGGAATTTCAGATGTCTATAGGACATCTAGTTCAAGATATCTAACAGTCACATTGAGGTGCAAATCTGGAGGTAAAGAAAGATGTAGTTAGGACTGGATAAGTAGATATGAGAATCATCAGCATAGAGTTGATAATTGAATCCACAGGGACTGATGAAATAACCATGTGTATTAGCAACCACACTAGCACCCAGGATGGCCTGCTAGCAGGTTCTTTGATCTGCTTTCTAAAGGAAAGATAGCTTCAAAGGGGTTAACAATCCTTCTTTCATTAAACATATATGTCATTCAGTTGTTCTGGAGAAAGGTCAACACCCTGAATGTGGAGAACATACAAACAGAGAGAATAGAAACAGAGAAGTTAGCACAAATATCATTAGACAGGCCTCCTAGTATCTGAACAAAGTAATACAATCACCTTCATGTACCACTGGACCAGATGAACACAAACCTCTAATTATTCAGGAGATAACCAATGGATACTCAGAGTCCTGTCCAGGGAATCGAAAGGTACTTCTCATAAATGAACCTCCAAAGCAAAATGCCAACCCCTCAGAATATATAACAAAGATGCAGCCCCCCCAGTGGGTTCGGAGACAGAAGGCACAAAACCTACATGACTCAGTAGAGCTGTGAATTATCAGGGTTCAAAGGAAATCAATCCCTCAGATGCTCAAAATTTAGACTGAGTCTGAGAAACTGAACCCCAAAAAGAAAACCACAAAAATCTCACCTTGGGGGGCTTAGTTTTTGGAAGGTTTATGTGCCAGATGAGACTCTGGGAAGTCACTAAGCAGCCTCCCTGCTTTGAAAACACAGATGTTGGTACTTCCCTCTCTGGCAACTATGGTCAGACAGTTGAACCTGTCTGTTGATTTGTGATATATGTATTGCTTATGTCAGACAGTTTGGAAGCGCTATCTGTTGATTTCCCGAACTAAGTGAATGATATATGTGATATGATTAAAGGAGATTGTTAACTCCAAAAAAAAAAAAAATCCCATCTTGTTTGTGTTTACATTCCACACCTCCAGGATCCTGGCCTTTATAATCTAACACTTAGCCCTTACAATCTATACAGTTGAAGGAGAGATTGTTATGACCATGGATCCTGGAGCAAGCAGAAGCATTAACATCTCTTAAGAAATCTATATCAGATCAACATAATTCCCGTAACAATACAAAAGGAATAATCACAAAGTAAACACTTATTGACCTTCGCATTTGCAAAATACATAATATAGTAACTTCTTACTAGGGTGGCCATATGGCTTTCAACAAACACAAAAGTATATAACATCAGAGAACTCAACATACTCCACCCTAGGTCATAGTCAATTCAAAACCAAATGCCCAAATAAAGTCCTCCTAGGAACGTGTCCTTCTCCCCATGCCACTATTGCAGGCTCTCCTCAGCACTCTCAGGTGCACACATGCTCTAATGAGCCAAAGAGTGCAAGTCCAAGTCCTAACACTACTCCAGCCCCCGCTTCCAAGTCCCTAGGGGGCAGCTGGGAGACAGAGTCAATGGCGTGGGTCCGAGGAGTTACAGCACTTCCCCTCCCATCCACCATATACAACTCCATGCCCTGGGTCCCAAACCATCCCAAGGGGGTGTGGCATACCTCAGAGCCAATGGTCTGAGATGATGTCATTGACAAGGCTTTTATGCCTACTTCCTGCAGGGGCGAACCGTTTCCATCTCTTGCCTGCATTCACACACAGGCAGCTTTTCTCTCCTCTCTATATCTCACCTCACCAGGGTCCACTCCCACTACTGTTGCTCATTTGGTTTCTCTCAGGTTGCTGCTGTTCCTGGGGTTCCATAGAACCACAGCCACTGCAGCTTCAAAAAGCAGCACAATGACTAGACCAGAAACTATCCCAGTCCCACAAAACCCCATACTTTCCTTTAGTCTATGCAGATCCTGCCAACTATGCCAAATATATTAGCAATCACCCTAGCATACTCAGGATGGCCTGCTAGCACAGGTTCTTTTAACTGCTTTATAAAGAAAACATAGCTTCAAAAAGGTTAACAATCCTTCTTTCATTAAACATATATAAGTCATTCAGTTGTTCAAGGGAAAGGCCAAAACCTTGAATGTGGAAAAAATACAAACAGAAATGTAAGCAGAGAAACTAGCACAAAGATTCAGTAGACAGGGCTCTTATTGTCTGAACAAAGTTATACAACCACCTACAGACAAGAAGAACACAAATCCCTGAAGAGTCAGGGACTCTTAACAAACAGCTACTCAGAGTCCCATCCAGTTCTCATAAGCAAACCCCTAAAGCAAAATACCAATCTCAGAATATATATATATATATATATATATATATATATATATATATATATATATATATATATATATATACTTTCAGGGCCAGAAGGCATCACAACCTTCGTGACTCGGTGCCTAATTATCTTAGTACCAAAAAGTAGGAAAGCAAGGCTCCCCATAAGAAAGCTCCTCTTTAGGCAAGTTTCTCCCCTCAATGGGATCTGTGTGACTCAAGATGTATCACAGCTGGGCCAGAGATTAAAGAAATAAGACATCCATGATTGAACACATGTGGTCACATAGGCCTATTAATGGACTTGGAAGATCTTCCTATTGTATTAACATTACACCATGTGAAATGGTAGAGAGGGAAAAAAAGAAGACCAAGGGCAAAGCCTAGATGGGCATTCATCATTATTGAGAGTGACATGCATAAACATCCAAACAAGGAGACTGAGAAGGGGAAGTTGGACAAATAGAAAGAAAACCAAGAGAAAATAATGACAATAAAACCTAGAGAGAAGAGAATATCAAGAAGAGGATTGTGGCTAGTGTCAAAGGATGATGTATTGAGAGGCTAAGAAGGATGAAGGTTAAGAAAAGGACATTATATTGGGCTATTAAGAGATTACTACTAACTTAGAAGAGAATAGTTTTGCTTGGATGATGAGATCAGAAGCCAATCTACAGAGAATTAAAAAGACAGTGGAGAGAGAGAATATAAAGGTATCTATTGTGGACAGCCTTCCCAAAGAATTAAGTCACAAAAGGGAGGAGAGATAGGGAATGACATTTAGTGAGGATTGATGAATGAAGTGAAAGTTTTCTGAGAATTGAGGAGACATGAGTATATTTTTACTGATTGGTTGTTCTTTGTCTTCAAAGAGGATCAAAATGACGTCACCATTGTAAAGTGAAATTTCAGTGGGTCCGACTGTGGCTGATCAGACCAATATGAGCTCAGAGTGCTCTACCACAGGTTGGGCACAGATACTCCATAAGAATATTTGGGGTGGATATCCCAAATTTGTGCATCTGGCATTTACTTTGTGCTGTCTAACTTCTGCTTTGCTCAAAGAACACAACACCTTTTCTTATGTGGGCACATCATGCTGAGCAGTCCTGCGTCAGTGTCTCCCATGTTGCACAGTCAAATCCAAAGTTCTTGAGAGAGATCTTGAGAGTGTCCTTGTATCACTTCTTCTGACCACCATGTCATCACCTGACCCACACAAGTTCTCTATAAAATAGTTTTTTTGGCAAGCATATAGTTTGCATTCAAACAACATGGTCAGCCCATCAGAGTTATGCTCTCTGAAGCATAGTTTGAATACTGGGCAGTTCAGCTTGAGCAAGGACTTCAGTGTCTGGTACCTTATCCTGCCAGGTGATCCTCAGAATCTTCCTAAGACAGTTCAAATGGAAGTGATTCACTTTTCTGGCATGGTGCTAGTAGACTATCCAAGTTCCACAAGCATATAACAATTAGGTCAGTACAATGGCTCTGCAGACCTTCAGTTTGGTAGTCAGTCCATTACCTCTTCTCTCCCAAACTTTTCTTCAGAGACTCTCAAACACTGAGCTAGCTCTGGCAATGCGTGCATCAACCTCATTGTCAACGTGTACATCCCTGGAAAGTACACTACCAAAGTAAGTGAACCTATCCACAGCATTCAAAACTTCTCCATTTGTTGTAACTGATGGTTCTACATATGAATGGTGTGGTGGTGGCCAATGGACCACCTGTGTTTCCTTGTGTTAATTATTAGGCCAAAATTAGCACAGGCAGCAGAGAATTGATCCATACTTTCTTGCATCTCAGCTTCAGAGGCTGCATTGAGTGTACAATTAACTGCAAAGAAAAAATCATGCACCAACACTCCCTCCAATTTGGTCTTGATTTGTAACCTTTTCAAAAACTTACCATCAGTACAGTAGTTGACCTTGATGCTGTGTTCATCTTCATTGAAAGTATTTGTCAACATGGCTGAAAACATCATGCTAAAAAGCATGGCAGGAAGCACACAGTCCTGTTTCACTCCATTGGTGACTGGAAAGGCATGAGAGCATTGTCCATTATCCAGAACCCAGACAAACATGCCATCATGAAACTGACGTACAATATTGATGAACTTCTCCAGGCAACCAAATTTTAACATAATTTTCCATAAGCCCTCATGACTAACAGTGTCAAAGGCCTTGGTCAGATCTACAAACATTGTGTACAGACCTCTGTTCTGCTCCTGGCATTTCTCCTGGAGTTGTCAGGCAGCAAACACCATATCAACTGTTCCTTGGTCCTTTCTCAAGCCACACTGACTATCAGGTAAATGACCACCTTCCAGGTGAAGGATCAACCTATTAAGGAGGACTCTAACAAGAATTTTGCCAACAATGACTAAGAAAGAGATCCCCCTGTGATTGTGACAGAACAATCTATTCCCTTTACCCTAATAGAGATGGAAAATGGAGGCATTCTTGAACTCCTGGGGGATAATCTCCTCTGCCATATAACATGGAAAATTTCAGTCAGCTTTTATATGAGCAGTGGTACCCTATCTTGTCAATGTCAGCTGGAATAGAATCAGCCAGGTGCTTTGCCACATGAAAGCAGCCTAATGGCCCTCAAAACCTCTTCTTCAGTTAGAAGTTCAGCTAAGTAGGAATGGACTTCAACCTAAGGTAAACAGTCAATGGCCTCAGCATAGATTGATGATGGTCTGTTGAGAACACAATGGAAGTGGTCAGCCCATTTCTCTAGGATCATATCCTTACCACTAATCAATATGGCTCCATCAGCAGTGTGTAGTTGTGATGTACCATAGGGGTTTTTGTTTGTTTGTTTTTAATATAAATTTATTTATTTAACTTTTTACATTCATTTTCACAAAATTTTGGGTTCCAAATTTTCTCCCCTTTTATCCCCTCCCCCCACCCCAATACACCCAGCATTCTAATTTCCCCTATCACCAATCTGCCCTCTCTTCTATAATCCCTCCTTTCTCTTGTCCCCCATCTTCTCTTTTGTCTTGTAGGTCCAGATGACTTTCTATTCCCCATTAACTGTATTTCTTATTTCCTAGTAGCAACAACAATACTAAACAGTTGTTCCTAAAACTTTGAGTTCCAAATTCTCCCCATCCCTCCCTCCTCACCCATTCCCTTTGGGAAGGCAGGCAATTCAATACAGGCCATATCTGTGTAGTTTTGCAAATGACTTCGATAACAGTCATGTTGTGTAAGACTAACTGTATTTCCCTCCATCCTATCCTGCCCCCCACCATTGTTTCTATTCTGTCTTTTGATCCTGTCCCTCCCCAAGAGTGTTGACTTCAAATTACTCCCTCCTCCCATTGCCCTCCCTTCCATCATCCCCCCCACCCTGCTTATCTCCTTCTCCCCCACTGTCCTGTACTGTAAGATAGGTTTTCATACCAAAATGAGTGTGCATTTTATTCCTTCCTTTAGTCAAATGTGATGAGGGTAAACTTCATGTTTTTTTCTCAGCTCTCCTCTTTTTCCCTCCACTAAAAAGTCTCCTGCTTGCCTCTTGAATGAGAGGTAATTTACCCCATTCCATTTCACCCTCTCTCCTCCCACTACATTTCTCTCTCACCATTTACCTTAATTTCTTTTAAGATATGGTCCCATCCTATTCAATTCATTCTGTGCTCTCTGTCTCTGTATGTGCATGCATGTGTGTATGTGTGTGTGCGTGCATGCATGTACATGTGTGTGTGCATGTGTGTGTGTATGTGTGTGTGTGATCCCACCAACTACCCAGATACTGAAACGTTTTAAGAGTTACAAATATTGTCTTTACACGTAGGAATGTAAACAGCTTACCTTTGGTAAGATCCTTATGACTTCTCTTTGCTGTTTACTTTTTCATGCTTCTCATTCTTGTGTTTGAAAGTCAAATTTTCTTTTCATCTCTGGTCTTTTCATCAAAAATGCTTGAAAGTCCTCTGTTTCATTGAAAGACCATATTTTCCCCTGAAGTATTATACTCAGTTTTGCTGGGTAGGTGATTCTTGGTTTGAGTCCTAGTTCCTTTGACTTCTGGAATATCCTATTCCACGCCCTGCGATCCCTTAATGTAGAAGCTGCTAGATCTTGTGTTATCCTGATTGTATTTCCACAATCCTGGAATTGTTTCTTTCTAGCTGCTTGTAATAATTTCTCCTTGACCTGGGAACTCTGGAATTTGGCCACAATGTTCCTAGGAGTTTCTCTTTTTGGATCTCTTTCAGGTGGTGATTGATGGATTCCTTCAATACTTATTTTGCCCTCTGGTTCTAGAATCTCAGGGCAGTTTTCCTTGATAATTTCATGAAAGATGACGTCTAGGCTCTTTTTTTGATCATGGCTTTCAGGTAGTCCCATAATTTTTAAATTATCTCTCCTGGATCTATTTTCCAGGTCAGTTGTTTTTCCAATGAGATGTTTCATATTATCTTCTATTTTTTCTTTTTTTTTGATTTTGTTTTGTGATTTCTTGGTTTCTGATAATGTCATTAGCCTCCATCTGTTCCATTCTAATTTTTAGAGAACTATTTTCTTCAGTGAGCTTTTGAACCTCTTTTTCCATTTGGCTAATTCTGCTTTTTAAAGCATTCTTCTCCTCATTGGCTTTTTGAACCTCTTTTGCCAATTGAGTGAGCCTATTTTTCAAGGTGTTATTTTCTTTAGCATTTTTTTAGGTCTCCCATAACAAGGTATTGACCCTTTTTTCATGCTTTTCTTGCATCTCTCTCATTTCTCTTCCCAGTTTTTCCTCCACCTGTCTAACTTGATTTTCAAAATCCTTTTTGAGCTCTTCCATGGCCTGAGCCCACCGGACATCCACCTCGGGTGTCTGGGATACAGAGGCCCCTACCTCCACGTCTTTCCCTGATGGTAAGAATTGTTCCTCGTCATCAGAAATGAAAGGCAGGAACATCTGTCCCCCAAGAAAGTAGCTTTCTATGGTCTTATTTTTCTTCCTTTTTCTGGGCATTTTCCTAGCCTGTTACTTGACTTCTGAGATTCCTCTCCACCCCTGCCTAGATCTGTCCAGCTAGTGCTTGGGGTCTGAGATTCAAATGCTGCTCCCCAGCCTCGGGGCTTTCAGCAGCACGTGGGGCTGCTATTCAATGTGAGCTTAAGTTCTGGTGCTCAGGGCAGGACAAGGCTGCCTCCCAGGCTCAGTTCCCTCAGGGGGTTTATGCAGAGATCTTCAGTAATGGACCTGAGGTCCTGTCTGCTCCGGGAGCTCCTGGCCACTGCTGCCTCTGCTGTTGACTCCCGAAGGAGCCTGAGTTATGGAGACACCCCGCTCCCCTCTTGGCCAGCCCAGACGTCTCTCTCACTGACCTGTTGTGCCTGTGGGTGGAGGGACCTTTGTGGCCGCCGGAGATTCCATCCCTGAAGCCAGCTCGGATCTGCTTCTCTCGGGGCCACATGTCCAGGGCAGGGTAGGTAGGGGTCGGCTCCGCTGTTCGGTGCACAATGGACCTTTGGTGCTGGTTTTTCAGGGCTCCCTGGAACGGAAATCTCCTCCACTCTGTTGCTGCATGGGTTGCACTGCTCCAGAATTTGTGGGGAGTTCTTTTTACAGAAAATTTATGGGCTGTGGGTTCAGAGCTAGCATACGTGAGTCTTTCTACTCTGCCATCTTGGCTCCTCCCCCCACCATAGGTTTTTGATCAATAGATAGCTTTCAGGGGATCATAAAAGCTCTTTGGATTATTACTATCAGCATAAAACTGAAGTTCCTCTGCCTTCTTACTGAGCCAGGAATCCTGCATCTCTCTAAGCTTTGCTTGTGCTTTGCTTTTGATGAAATTAAATGCTGCCTTCTTGGAGGTAGATGAACTATTCTGTTGATAAATCCTGTGGATTTCTTGTTTTTCATTTAGCAGCTTCTGAATTTCCCCATCATTTTCATCAAACCAGTCTTGGTGTATGCAAGTGTTTTGACCTAGATGAGCAAATGCAGTGCTGTACATCAAATCTCTTCGAGCTGCCCACTCCTTTTCTGCTCCACTGTTGCCAACTATGTGTTGGCTCAACTTTTCCTCAAAGTCAACAGCAAACTGTTCACGCTCAGAGAAAAACTCTAATTTGTTGACATTAATTCTTCTGGTAGTCATTTTGCCTTGGGGGTGGCACTTTTGATGAATGTAAATATTTAGCTTGGAAAGGATAAGTTTATAATCAGTCCAGCACTCTGTACCACAAATTGCCTTTGTCATTCTCACATCTTGTCTGTCTCTTCTCCTAACAATCACAGAATCTATTAGATGCCAGTGTTTGCTAAGAGCATGCATCCATGAAGTTCTATTGCATTTAGGTAAATGGAAGACAGTGTCGGTGATAAGAAGGGCATGCAATGCACAAGTCTTCAGCAGTAAATGACCACTGCTGTTGCTGTTTCCAACTCCATTCCTCCCTAGGACTCCCTACAGAGTCTGGTAATGTGAGCCTACTCTAGCATTAAAGTCAGCCAGAAATATAAACTTGTCCTCTTTTGGCACATTGACAATAAGGGTCTCTAGGTCTTCATAAAATTTTTCTTTGACTTCATCAGGGCTTGTCATGGTGGGAGCATAGGCACTGATGATGGTGACATGGAGTTTTCCTAAGAGTGGAAATCTCATTGTCATGAGCCTGTCATTCACTCCTTTTGGCAGGCATACCAGCTTGCTGATTAGATTAGTTACGATTGCAAAACCCATGCCAACTTCACAGTGTTCCACTTCACCATGTCCACTCCAGAAAAATGTGTATCCAGCTCCAACTTCAGTAGGCAGGCCTTCATTTGCCAACCTTGTTTCACTAGGGCTGCTATTTGGATGCAATACCTTTTGAGTTATCTTGCAACAAGAGCAATGAATCTTCTTCATTGGGAAACTATAGGAAGAAAAGATATAAGAAGAAATGACATAAGAAAAATGACTTTCTTATGGGCCCGCATCAGTCACTCTCTATCATGAATTGGCCCAACCACTAGGGCCAGAAGAAGAGTACAGCTCTTACCTATGACAGGTGCACAAACATTGGTGCACAATGAGTGGAATGGAGTGGTGCTTAGCTGCAAGGGCCAAGGTGTGTTCCCGTTACTGCTCTCACAGCACCATTTGCTGAGAGGAAAAGATTGAAGAGATGATAGAGAAGGCAATGTACTGGAGAAGACAGAATAGAACAGGATTATTTGTACAGGTAAAGGGGTTAGCCTTGACAAAAAATGCAACCTCTTCACGTGAGACATGGGTGAAGGAGGAGAGAGTAGGGAGGGCATCTGAATGATGTGAGATGAGGAGAAAAGTTTTAATGAATACCCTAGTGTCTCTCCAGCCAGCATATTCCATCTCCACTATCTATAGACCTCTTTATTTGTCTCTCCTTGCTGACCTGCGAGAAATGAAAAATGAGTCATGTTTTTCATTGGATTTCCCCATTGCTACTTCTTCTGGTTTATTATCTAGAACTTTGTGAAGTAGTTATGGGCGAGAGTTCAGTTACATTACCTTTATTTCACCACCTTGGTTGGTCCAAGCAATTTTCTTCCATAAAAAAAATCAAAGATGGGGACAAGAGAAGGGAGGGATGATAGAAGAGAGGGCAGATTGGTGATAGGGAAAATTAGATTGCTTGGTGTATTGGGGTGGGGGGAGGGGATAAAAGGGGAGAAAATTTGGAACCCAAAATTTTGTGAAAATGAATGTAAAAAGTTAAATAAATAAATTTTTATTAAAAAGAAAATCAAGACATTTGGCCTTCTCTGATCCTGAAATATCTTTGCCCTTGTATGTAATCTTTTAAATATCACAGACAGTGGCTTAGCTATCACATCAACTAGTCTTTTGGTACCTAAGTCTCTATTCATCTGACTTGTGTGACTTGAGGTCATCAAGAGCATCTAAGTGCTTTTTTGCTCTGTCTCTTCCTTGGTATCAACTTCCTATGAGTTATTTTTGTTCTGTCCTTGCCAGTCCCAAGATTCTTTTTCTTTGCTGAAAAACAAAAGCAAAAGCGCTAAGCAATTATCACCATGCAATCCACCCCAGGCAGCAGGTTTAACCCTTACTCAATCCTTTTCTTTTTCCCAATATAGCTTTTAAAAGTCTTTTTTGCTATTATAAGAGAATAGATGAAAATGTGAAAGAAAGGTTTTCTTAGTTGAGAGTCAACTACACGCATGTATAGCTAGAGACATATGTACACATAGAAATGTTTTTAAAATTTCTACTTTATTTTCAGGTTTGCATTAAAACCACTCTTCCTTCATAGAGAAAGTAAAAATATAATGTTTTGATAGAATGCTGAGAAAATAAACTTTCTCTGTATCTACATATACATATAATACTTATATATGTGTATATGTATACTTCTATATGTATATATGCAAATATACATGCATGAAAGAAATGTAGATCACAGGTCTTTGATGTTGACACTGAAATGGTTATAATGGTGATAATAAACATGCTACTGAAATAATATCTATAGATGAGTGCTTTTTTTACTCTAGACTGGATAATTATTTGAATTATGGGTTTGATGGCTGTTCATAGAAATCATTAGAAACAATTCTGGCATTTTGACCATAAATTCAAAAACTATTTATTATACACAGACTGAGAAAGACAGAGGACATCTAGGTGATACAGTGGATAGAGTGCTGGGTCTGGAGTCCCTGAGTTCACATCTGGTCTCAATTAACTGTACGACTGTGGGCAAGTCACTTAACCGCGTTGGCCTCAGTTCTTCATCTATAAAATAATCTGAAGGAGGAAATGGCAAACCATTCCAATATCTTTGTCAAGAAAACCCCAAATGGGAGCATGATGAGTCAGAAACAACTGGAATAACAGTAAAAAAAAAAAAATGAAAGCCTAAGTCATTCTAGGCAGTCTAAAACCCCATAATTCTTACAACCTGTTGCCTTCTTTTTATCTCTTCTGTCACGATCAGGGGCAAAACCTGAGAGGGACTACCTAGGATTAAGGGGCATTTTTTATTTTCCTTGCTATACAGGTTTCCATGGTCAAAGAATTAACGATAAGGTAGCCAGACCACTGCTGATAATTCTTTTCATCCTTAGCTAGTGCTTGGAAGGTAGGATCAGTCTGTCGCTCACACCATGGACAGTTACTCAACCTCTCAAATCCAGTTACCTCCTACAGGCTTTCCATCATGATAAAAGCCCACCAGGGATCACTATACTCTCATAGCCTTCAAGAACTCAGGGTCACCTCTACACCACGATGAAACATCAGTGTAAGACTATAGAACAGGTGGTACCATAAAGCAAATAATGACCTTCCAACAGTAATGTATACATAAGGATAACACAGGCAGGCTGCATATTGACTTAATTTTTAAATATAACATGTTTTTATATATCTATTTCATTTTTAAATATATTTTGTTAAGTTTTCCCAATTACATCTTAAGCTGATTCAGGCCTTGTTGAGAAGTGTTAGGAGACATTGGTAACACCAAAACAACATAGTCTAGTCTCTGTTCTCAAGAACTCTCAAGGGATAGGATATATGTGTGTGTGTGTGTACAGATATATAATATATATTATAATTATTATGACATAATTATAATATATATATATATATAAAATAAATGTAAAATTGGGTAGAATGTGGTAAGTGCAAAAGAGAGGCCTAAAATGTTATAATAAAATTTCAGTTGGAAGGACCTTGTAATATTTCATTTAAGGGATGATATCTGAGCTGTGCTTTGAAGGAAGAGAAGCATTTCAACAGATGAAAATATAAAAAGGATGTATTACAGGTAGCACAGGTAGCCTGCATGACCTCACCAATTATATGGAATGCCTATCCTACTTATATTCTATGCAAGAATATAGTGGTTAACACCCTTTCAAAGCTCATAGAGTCCTTGTTTCATTCTGTATTAATATTAGTAATAAGTCAGCCAGTTAGTCAAAAAGCAAACATTAAGCACTTACCGTACTCTGGGAATTACTCTCCCTGCAATCAGGAATCTAAGCATACTGACTTCCTTGCTATTCTGTCTCATGACTGTGCATTTTCACTGGTTCTCTAATCTATGGAATTCTCTCCCTCCTCACCCCCTCCAGGTTTCCATGACTTGCTTCATGTCTGAGCTAAAATCCCATCTTCTACAAGAATTAAAGAGGACATATAGTTATGTCCAAGTATTCAGAGGCCACATGGAATTGGGGTTAGCCTTGTTCTGCTGGACCCCAGAGGGAAAAACGAAGAGTAGAAGGGAGATATAATGGAAACAACATTGAATTTGAATTACCAGATTTAAATTTCCCCTCATCTGTTACATTGCTGTGTGACCCTGTGTGGATTATGATTTCTCTCTTAGTTTTCTTGTCTGTAAAATGAGGGAATTGGACTCAAAGGCTTCTAAGAACTCCCATGGGTTTAATTCTATTGTCCTATTACCCTACAAACTTGCACAGAAGCTGATTATAAGGGAGAACTTACTAGGAATTAGAGCTATACAAAGTGAAACCAAGTGCTTTAGGAGTAGATTCATAACTAGGTCAGGGCACCAAAGTTTTGTCCCTAGGGATGCCACTGGATGAACAGAAAACAAATCTACATCTGAGCCTCCAAGAGGGTTTGTAACACTAATGTGTTACTCATTAGCAGCAGCTATGAATATACATGTGTATCTCCATGGTTGGTTCACAAAAGATAACAAATTCTCCTCCTCCAAGACAAAATCAAAATATTTATTTAAAACACCCCTATTGGAATACCAGAAGGCATGATTTAGTAAGGTACTCATCACCAACCCAGGGAGAGCCAACATTTCTCTCCTTCAAGCCTCCCCATAAGCAAGTTCCCTTAGGCAATTTCTCTCCTTAGCCTCTCTCTTCTCTCCTCAGCTTTCTCTCTCCGTCTATTTCTCTCTCTGCCCACATCATTCCCTTCAAGCAATACAATATATAATGTTTCCAATCAAAGACTCAGCACTTGGTTGGATGCAAGCTGAGAAACTTGGAAATCACTTAATTGGAAAGGTATGGGAATCCCTGTAGCCCAGAGCCTACTTGGCTCTGCACCAGGGCTCCTTGTGAGGCCTTTTAATGGGCAGGGAAGATCTTATATGCCATTAACCTTACAGGGTTGAAGAAAAGTGGACGACATAACAACAGCAATAATAATGATATATAAAAAGTAAACAGCATCTGACAACAATAACTAAATATATATGTATATACATATGTACATAAATATCTATATATAAAACTTACAAATATCATCTTTTATCCTCACAACAACCCTGAGATGCAGATGCTATTATTATCATTTTATAGATGACGAACTGAGGCACACAGAAGTTAAGTGACTTACCTAGGGTCACACAGCCAGTAAATGTGGTATGCCAGTTTGTAGCTCATGAACTTCCTGACTCCAGGTATAGATGTCTATCCTCTGTACCACTTTCCCTTGGATTAAATAAAGGACAGAGAACAATGAGGCCCATTCCTATGGCCAAATTCTTATCTGTGTGCTCTGTCAGGTTCCACCCCATACCCCCAGATAGTATTCTGTACCACTCCCTTACCCAACTGTTTTTTGTCTCAGGTGAAAAAAATCACAAGTTGTGCTTCTACTTAGTAAGTAGTGGCTTCCCCATTACTAGAATTCTTCTTTATATTTTTTTAAATAATTATGTTATTTGTTTTCAGTGTTGTATAATCACTTCCATATATCTTAGATTTTTTTCCCCTTCCTCCTCATTCTTACCTTCTCCCTCCCCATTCCCTCCTCGAGATGGGGCTTGCAATCTTATATAGGTTCTACACACACATTCCTATTAAATACAATTTCACCATAGTCATGTTGAATAGAAGAACTGAAATGAATGGGAGAAACCATAAAAGAAAACAAAATATATCACAAAAGAAAGTGATCTGCTTCATTCTGCAATCTAGTTCCATAATTCTTTCTCTGGATGTGGAAGGCATTTTGCCTCAAAAGTCCATTGGGAATTTTTTAGATCCTTGCATTGTTATGAAGGACTAAGTCTACTAGAAAAATTTCTCACATACTGTGGTTGTTGCTGTATACAAAGTTCTCCTGGTTCTGCTCCTTCTACTCAGCATCAGTTCATATAAGTCTTACCAGGCCTCTCTAAAGTATTCCTGGTCATCATTTCTTATAGCAATTCTTATTCCATTACATTCATATACTACAACTTGTTCAGCCATTCCCCAATTGATGAACATCCCCTTGATTTCCAGTTTGGGGCCACCATAAAGAGAGCTGCTATAAATATTTTTGTACAAGTGGATTCCATCACTGGAATTCTTCAAGCAAAAGGTAAATAGGACATTTAGAAGATACTCCATTAAGGCAAGAAGACATTCAATTTGCTTTTCAACCCTAAAATTCTGATCCTATGAAACCAAAAACATTCTACAAACCCATAATATGTTGTGAACAAGCTCTTATTCATCGCAGAACTATCTCACAGCTTTGAGTAAAATGGTTTTGAAAATCAGTTGTGTAAAGTATGGCTATTTTATTATAAATTATACTGTTTTTTATATATGTTATATAAAATTATAGTATACTTCCTGAAATACTCACATCAATGTTAATTCATTTGTTAATTATTTATTCAAACTAGCAGGTTTTCAAGGTCCATGCAGATAAATCTCATTGCCTTAATCTACTTCAAACCAACTGATGTAGCTTTAATAGAGTCTTTCTCCCTAATCATGTAACACAAATGCCTTAGTAGGGAGACTGGAATACATGTTATCTCTACAGAAATGATTTTTTTAAATATGCTGACTATTATTTGACTATTCACTCAAAATCCCCTGTGACAATCAAACTCATTTTTGTACCAGAGAGCTTTCAGAATGATGAATATATGAGAGAAATAGTGCTTAGGGTGAAAGGTGCTCACAGGCTAAGGGCCATGTGGAGCTGAACAGAAAGCAAAACTTTTGGAAGAAATAGTAAGGCCTTTAGCTGTCATTAAGGCTAAAAAAAAATAAACATTGTTTTAACCTTAGTTGTATTTCTGGCTCACATGTGCACCCCATCATTTTATCATATTTGGTCTCGCATTGCTGAGTTTAGGGCTTTTATTTTTTTTTTGCATCTGTTTTTCTTCATACTTTATCCCAGATCTCTCATGTTTAAGATACACTTCTATTTCTCTTTCCATTCTTTTTACTTCTTCTTGTTTTTGCCGCATTGTGTCATTATGCTGCATCTCAGCTTTTTAAACTTTCTTGTCTTCTAGTCTTCATATCTCTCTTCTGATCTTATTTCCTCAAATAAGATAATTTATTAAAATGCTTATGCACTTTGAAGTACTATATTTATATACTATACCATATATATCATATTATATTTATGTACATATATAATACTACATTTATATACTATACTATATATATATTATACTATAAAGTACTATATTATATGGTACCTCTTAATTTACCCCTATTTCTCTTATAATCTTTGGTCCTAAGTATCTCTCTACCAATGAACTTCCTTTAGACTCCCTGACACAATTTTCTCAATTGTTATCAAGGTTTGGGGATTGGAATGAGAGAGACAGGAGTGTCAAGAAGGAGGAGGGGCTGATAAAAATCAGTATCTCCTGGATTTCAAGAAATATGCAAGATGAATTAGTTATAACTCACATTGATGAATCACTTTAAATCCATCTCCTCACAATACCCCTGTGAAGTCGACAGTGAAAATATTATCTTCATTTTACAGATGAAAAGCAAATGACTTGTCTGAAATGATATTGGAGCCCAGATTTCCTGATCAAAAATCCATCCTTCTAACTTTGTGGCACACTGCTTCCTCACTTCATCAAATAATAAATACTAAGAATGTACAACTGAAGAATTGAATTCCCTTCTTACAATTCCCTTCTTACACCTGAAATCCTGGTAAAACCTGAGATTTTTTTCCAAGCCAACTAACACTGATTTTAATGTGAAAAGAGCTAGGGGTAAGAGTACAAATCCATTTGTAAACCTAAATTTATACTACATGACAGTTTTAGAATAACTGATAAGGCTCACAGGCTTGGTTCTCTTAGGGTAAATGAAGAATGAATTTATGAAAACTCTTGAATGGTTCTGAACCTTTGGTTCTATGGGACAGTGTCTAGCATATGAGCTAATGGATAATAAACCAAATGGATCATGTGAACACCCAACTGGCATCCTACCCAATCCCTTCTGCTATGATACTAGCTTTTTATACTAAATGTGCTGAAGTGCAAGGTCATCAAACTATTGGAATACAAGGTGTGAGTTTGTGTTTGTGTGTGTCCTGGTGTCATCTGGAAAGAATCCACTCAGATTGTCATAGCCCCTTACATAAGGTAGCCCCTTAAGGAAGGTACCCATGAGCCAGGAGAAGCTAAGGATTTTTATAGAGGAAATGCTCCCTGTGGGCAGGGAGATGAGTAATCAGGGTTTTGTTCATATCAAGCTAGGCACATCATTATTTCATTGTTCAGCCCATTTTCCCCTGTTACTTTCAGTATTTCATGGACCAGCCTATTTGAATCTCATTATATCATTGACCAGTGTATCTGAATCTCAGCATCTCCAGAGAGGCTTCAGTTAATTTCATCACAATATACTTATATTATGTCATACACTTTATATACCTTCATTTCTATGACCTTTGCTGCAGTAATGTCATTAGCATTCCTGCACTTATTGAAAATTATACCAAAAAGTTATTATCATGACAAAAATAAAAACAAATCAGCAAACACCTATTTTGTTCCCTTCCTGGCTTTACCAAAGATTTCACACTAGTACTTGAAAACAACAATCACAACTGAATCTCATCAGAATCAATCCTCAAGTATTGTGAATTTACTCCTAAATTTTATTCTGACGTTCTTGGATCTCTTAGGTCCTTTAGCACCTCTCAAATTTTGTGGCATTGCAATTCTAGCTGCAAAATTGAATTTAATATGTGTATATTATATAAAGTGCTAGGTATACAAAGATGGAAATTGGTACAATTGCTGCCTTCAAGGAACTTAGAAAGTATTTGAGGAAATGTCATATGGATATGTTTGAAGACACTGAAGTTTTGCTCCAGTCAAAACATAATACAAAAATCAGGAGTGTTGTGACTTGCAGATATTCATAATAAACAAGTGTGGCCCAGATGCTTCACCTGGCCTTTTATTCATGTATCACTTAGTTTCATTTGCATATCAATCAAAGAAGATTTTGGCAACAAGGCTGACCTAAGTTCTCTAGTCTCCTGGTTGCAAACCCTGTGGATTTTGTAATTCTTCCTGTGGAAGAGTCCCTGAAATGGATGTCAGCATCAAAAGTTCATAATCATGAATATCATGGAAGTTACAAGGAATTTTCTAATTCTATGTCATATAGTTGTCTGGAATAAAGAATCTCAAATGAGCATACAATAAAAACAGTAAAAGAATAAACAATCTTAGAAGGAGTAGAGCATTATTCGGGCTGTTCATACCTCTGTGCCTGAATATGGTGGAGCTATAGCTATAGCTATGTAATCAAAGAACATCAGGTTGTACCCTTTTTAGAGAAAGGCTTTCTAGGAAGTGGACATTAGTAAATGAGAGAGACGTAAACATCTCTAAAGAGTTGAAGCCCAGCAGATGGTAGTAGAGAGCAACTAGCCAAACGTTGACCTTCAGTGACCGCCAGCAAAGGCAATACAGCAGAGAGCAGAGAGGGAATATCCAGTAGAAATAATGCAACACCCTGAAGAGCTCAGAAATGATCTACAAGAACCAGGCAAAGGAACCATGATGGCATCGTTTGGATAATGCATCGTTTGGATAAGGCATCGTTTGAGGATAATGATAATTCAGCAGCACTGGACATGTGAGTCTCTGTATCAATAGAGATTCCCATTTAACAATCCAAAGTGAGCCTTCACAACACAGGATGCTGACTTGCAAAAGTTAGTATAGATTATTCTTTCTAAGAATTTTACAGTGAATAGAGAAGGGAGTGGGGAGATAATAGCACAGGGAGATGGAAGGATAAATGAAAATTCTTGAAGGTTGAAGCATACCTACATGTTTGTAGGCACCAAGGGTAAGCAATTAAAGATAAAGAAAAGAGTGGAAAAAAAGAAGAAGAAGGGAGAAGATAAAGAAAGAAAAAGAGGGGTAGAATTATGGAACATGTTATTACAGGAGATAAGATTGAGAGACAGGTCAAAAGGTTAGTCTTGACAATGAAAAGGGCAACCTCTGCCAAAGAGAAAAAATAAGAGAATGAATGATGCTATAGAGGGGTTTTAAGCAGATAATTGGAAGAATAAGGCTGAAGCTCAAATGAGATAGGGGATGAATGAACACATTTGGAAATTATCTATTTAGAAGTGATAATTGATATGAGTGGAGTAGATGAGATTACCAATGGAACAGGTGTAGAAAGAGAGCAAAAGAGAATCAAGAACAGATCCTCAAGAGATAGCTGCACTTAGATGACAGGAGGAAAATGAATCTATGAAGAAGTTATCAGACAGTAAGAGACAGAAATGTTGCATATACCAAAGGAAAACAGACCATTCATGAAGGGGCTAGTTAGCAGTATTATATGTTGAAGAAAGATCATACACTATAAGGCCTGAAACAGATCTTTGGGTTTGCCAATTAAGAAATTACTGGTGTCCATGGAGAGATCATTTTCAATACAAGTAAACAGATAGAGGCTATATTGCATGTAAGACACATGTAGAAACAATTGAAAAACAGAACACAATGAAAAATCATTTTCCTCTACAAGAAAATGCTATCATAAATATTATTTGAATCATTGGTTTTAAATTTTAAATATTTACAGTACATGCTGTATTTTTTGTTTTTCCTCTGGCTTTCCCCTCTCTAATTTTGAATATGTCTTTCCTAGAGAGTGTTTCAATATGTACCATACTGAATAAATACATTAAGATACTGAATTCCCAATCTGGTTTCCATACAAAGGAACTTCTAAAGTTATAGTAAGAATATTTGAATTTATGAGACTAATGTTTCTCAGATCTAGTTAGGCAATGTCCATAGCAAGCCGAGAGAATGATAAAATAAGTCTTTGTTGGGTAAATACATACTTCAGTATAACATGAATATTATTTTATTTTATGCCTGAATGTGGCCATCTATATTTTCTTCAATTCATTTAAATTAACAAATCAGTCAAAGCACCTATATTATATAAATCAATCCATCCTAGGCATTTTTTAAAAATATAAAATTTATATATTTTTCAATTCTCAACTTTCACAAGATTTTGAATTCAAAATTTTCTCCCCATCTCTCCTCACTCCCTGCCATAGGACAGCATACACCCCATCCACCCCTTCCTCCAGTCTGTCTTTCCTTCTAACACTCCACCCCTTCCTTCACCCGTCTCCCCTCTATTTTCCTGTAGGGTAAAATAGAGTTCTATACCCCATTGCCTATACAACTTATTTTCCAGGTGCATGCTAAAACAATTTTTACATTCATTATTAAAGCTTTGAGTTCCATATTCTCTTCCTTCCTCCCTCTCCACCAACCTTCATTCAGAAAACAAGCTATTCAACATAGATCATACATGTGTAACTATACAAAACACTTTCATAACAGTTATGTTGCAAAAGACTAAACACATCTCCCTCTCTCCTATCCTGCCATTCATTTATTCCATTCTCTCCCTTGACCACTCCCCCCACAAAAATATTTGCTTCTGATTATCCTTTTCCCCAATTTGCTGTCCCTTCTATTATCTTCTCTCTCCTATCCCCTTCTACCCTACCTTCCTGCAGGGTAAAATAGATTTCTATATCCAATTGAGTGTGTGTTATTCCCCTGTAATCCAAATCCCATGAGAGTAAGGCTCACTTGTTTCCTTTCATCTCTCCCCTTCCCCTCCATTGTAAAACCTTTTTCTTGCCTCTTTATGTGAGAGGATTTGCTACATTCTTCCTCTCCCTTTTTTTTACTCCTAGTACATTCCACTTAACAGTAAACTTTATTTTCTAGGTATTCTCCCTTTATATTCAGCTTGCCCTGTACCCTCTGTCTATATATTCATACATACACATATATAATCTACACATACATACCCATACACATCTAGATAGATAGAGATAGAGATAGATAGATATAGAGATAGATAGATAGATAGATAGATAGATAGATAGATAGATAGATAGATAGATAGATAAATTCCCTCTACCTACCCTAATACTGAAAAAGGTCTCATGAGTGAAAAATAGCCTCTTTCTATGTAGGAATATAAACAGTTCAACTTTAATGAATTTCTTAAGGCTTCTCTTTCCTGTTTACTTTTTCGTGTTTCTCTTCATTCTTGTATTTGAAAGTCAAATTATCTATTCATCATTAGTCTTTTCAACAAGAATGCTTGGAAGTCCTCTATTTCATTGAAATTCCATTTTTTTCCCCTAAAGTATTATACTCAGTTTTTCTGGATAATTGAGTCCTGGTTTTAATCCTATCTCCTTTGACCTCTGAAATAGCATATTCTAAGCACTTTGATCCCTTAATATAGAAACTGCTAGATCTTGCATTATACTGATTTTATTTTGACGCCACCTGAATTGTTTCTCTCTGGATGCTTGTAATATTTTCTCCTTGACCTGGGAACTCTGGAATTTGGTTACAAAACTGTGAGGAGTTTACATTTTGGGAGGTGACCAGTGGATTCTTTCCATTTCTATTCTAGCATCTGGTTCTAGAATATCAGGGCGTTTTCCTTAATAATTTTTTGAAAGATGATGTCTGAGAAGGTAGAACCAAGATGGTGAAGAAGAAGGACGAACCTATAGAAGTTCTCCCCTGACAACTCATAAAATATCTGTAAAAAATGACTCTAAGCAAATTCTAGAGCAGCAGAAGCCACAAAACGACAGAGTGAAAGGGATTTCCAGCCCAAGACAGCGTGGACAGATGACAAGAAAGGTCTATGGCTCCAGGCTCCAAGTGGAGCACAACCCTTGCAGCGCAGCCCAGCCTTGGCCCTGCAGCATGGCATGGACAATACCAGAGCAGGCTTCAGCTGTGTTTTCCAGATTCCTCAACCCACAAATGTCAAAGACAGCTTCAAAAGTCAGTGAGAAAGCTCTTTCACCTGGGTGAGAAGGGAGCAGGGTCCTCCCTTAGCTCCAGTCACGGGCAGCAGCAGCAACAGCAGCATCCATTTTTGGAGCCCTCAGCCTAAAGACTCTACAAGAATTGAGCAGTGGATCTAGATCTCACCTCTGAGTGAGCTGGGGTAAGGAGGTGCACTGACCAGTGAAGCTGCTGGAGGCTCTGGAGAGAGAGTTATACTCACAGACCATGAGCAGAAAATCCTGTGGCTGCTCCCAGACTACAGCACAGGCCAGGAGAGAAGTAACTCCTCTCCCAAGATTGTGTCATCTTGAAGGAACTGAAAAATTACAGGTCCCCAGAGTATACCCTCCTCTTGACAAAGGATTCAAAAGTCAAGGAACTGACTGGAAAAATGCCCAAAAAAATGGGGGAAAAATAAGACTATAGAAGGTTACTTTTTTTTTGGTGAAAAGGTATTTTCTCCTATCCTTTTGGATGAAGAAGAACAAAGCATACCATTAAAGGAAGACATCAAAGTCAAGGTTTCTGCATCCAAATCCTCTGAAATAAACATGCAATGATCTCAGGCCATGGAAGAGCTGAAAAATGATTTTGAAAATCAAGTAAGAGAGGTGGGGAAAAATTGGGAAGAGAAATGAGAGTTATGCAAGAAAATCATGAAAAGCAAGTCAACAGCTTGCTAAAAGAGAACCAAAAAAAAAAAATGCTGAAGAAATTAACATCTTTAAAAATAGTCTAACTCAAATGGCAAACGAGGCCCAAGAGATTTAGACTATTGTTATTTATTACCAGAAGATAAAACTGAGAACAAAGGGTAGAAGTAGTAAAATTATATATTTTGGATCAACATAAGGAAAAGTTTCCTAAGCAGAACAAAATTGAATGAAGGTATCTGAGATGCAATGGGTGTCCCTCATTAAAAGTCTCCAAGTAAAAGCTAGAATAACACTTGTTGTGGATATTCTAGAACAGGAGTTCTCATCACTCCCAAATACAGCCTGAGCTAGATTAAAATATAGTTGGCAGATATGTAACAAAGTAAATAAAAATAAAACAAAACATAGGTAATATAATATTTTAAAAACAGTTAATATGCAACCAATAGGGATCTTTATGTACAGTTTAGGGGCCTCCATTTCTATTTGTTTGACTTTGGTCAGTTATGGCTTAGATAGGATGACCTTTTAAGTGCTTCCAACTCTGAGATTCTATAATTTTCACACCTCTATGTAATTTCATGACTTTATTTTTATGGCTATATAATTTAGATTATTTCAGAAAGTATCCTCAAACTTTATACTGTCTAGGTACTTTAAATAATTAAAACAATTTTGGTTACTATGGCTGACATATAGTATAGTTCCCCTATTTTTCTCTTTTGATTAAATCTATTTTAGTTTTCTTAAACTGTGATTACTATCCCTGCTTTCTCCCTAATAAATTCTATTCCTGATCTGAGTAGGGTTTCTTGTAAAATTCCCTCCCTTACCCTCACCTCTCCTTATTCCCTAGATTTTTATTCCTTCTATATCTATATATATTGTCTTTTCTTTAACCATTCCTGATTAGAGTTCCAGAACTACCGATTCTCATCCTTCTTCAAATTCCTCTGTGTCAGGACTTCCTCTTACACCTCATTTGTATAAGATAATTATTCTTTTTACCTTTTTCTAGATGGTATTACTTTTTAGAATCACATGATAATCAACTCTACCTTAACCTTTCTTTCAAACTAACCAATTACTAATAGCAATCTTAGACATATGTTTTACATTTCCTTGTTTAAAAAGTAAACACTCTGTCTTTATTGAGTCCCTTGTAATTAGTCTTTGATGTTTACTATATATTTCTCTTGGATCTTGCATGTAAAACTTTCTATTGAGTTCAGGTGTTTTTACAATAAAATCCTAAAAGTCTGGCAATTCACTGAGTGTTCACTTTTTTTTCATTCAGGATTATTTTTAACTTTGCTGGGAATGATATTTTTGGCTGCAACCTCAGTTCTTTTGCTCTTTAATATATAATGTTCCAAGATTTGTGTTCTTTTAGTATAGCCACTTCTAGGTCTTGTGTGATTCTACTTATGGCTCCTCAACATTTGAATTGTTTTTTTTCTTGTTGTTCTTAATATTTTTTTCTTTTAGCTAGGGGTTTCAGAACTTAGCTGTGATATCTATGTAGGTTTTCCTCACAGGTTCTCTTTTAGATGATGATTGGTGGATTTTTTCTATTTCTACTTCTCTCTCTCTCTCTCTCTCTCTTTCTCTCCCCCAAACACACACGCATGCGCACATACACACACACACACACACACACACACACACACACACACCCCTTTGTGGTCATTGGTAACATAAATAATGAACTTGATAATTATGATGCCATTTTTTTCAAGGATATCTATTGAGACTACAACCTAACTTTTTGATGGGAAAATATATTGCAATCATTGAAATGTTATCATTTTCCTCTCAACTACTTCTTTTTATGAAATCCATTTAAGAACCATAGAGAGAATATTTATAAATTCAAGCAATAAGCTGTCTTTTCTTACTTTCCCTTCATTATATCTTCAACTACTAAATTTTTAGTCATTCTTTTAAATTAACTTTTAAAAACTTTTTTAAAGGCATGGTATAACTAAATTGAGGAGTTTTTCTGTGTAATATGCTTTATTTGGCTATAATACTGAATTTTTCAATTAATCAGCAAATGTGTATTAAGTGTCTTGTATAGGAAAGGTATCATTCTAGGATACTATGGAATATATGAAGAAAAACAATAACATGAATAATTAATTTCATTAGAATATTTTTTAATAAGTGCATCTTCTATGTTCTGGAGCAGGTTTTATTATAAGTGTATTATTTAAAGCATTAAAGGCATTCTATCACATGTCCTAAAATAAATTTCTATGTAACCTAATAAAAATTAATTTCTCTCTCATAAGTGTGATTTAAAGATATACCTACATTTTCTTCATCACTAGTTAAGTCTTTTCAATTAAATGAGCAGGACTTCTTACTATCATACTTAGTTTTCTCTAGATAGTAGAAATTCAAGTCATCTTCAGAGTAGAGTATATTTTCTCACACACACACACTCTTAATGAAAAAAGGCAAAAGCCATTAACCATTCCAAAGGACATTTTCATTCTAAAAACTTACTGTAAAATCATTTACATCTCATAAAGATTAAGTTACCATTAATTTTAATTATGTCACTTATTTTGAAACTGCTCTCATTTTCATGACATTCTACCTTTACAGAATCTTAGTTGCAAAATAAGAGTTTAATGATGTCATTTATATAGAGTTCATTAAAATAAAAATAGAGATCATGTTTTCATATGTCTCTATTTATATGTATGCATGCCTCCAGTCCTTCATGCCTGAAATAAATTTACTGGAATTTATGTCTTTACTATATACTTAGGATACAGCTTATGAATAACTAAGCCAAGGACACAGTGTTCTATCTTTACAATCAAATACAGATTTCCCATTAAAAAGCAAATTCTCCATTTCAAAAGATTTAATACTATGGTACTTAAAAAATAATTCCAGATGGTTAAATTTAGGGGACTGAAAATATTCCACTTCAAAAAATTTTTTTATTTGATTGTAATTTGGACAGCTTTTCATTCACTTTAACGTCTTGCCACTCCGTGCTTTCTTCCAGGAAACAAGTGTCAGTAGTATGGCCTCCCTCTCTTCTATTATCTGTTTCAGTTGTGTTATTGCCTGTTTAAGATGACCTCACACTAGCTGACACATTTTAAGTGGCTGATTATGCAATACATGCTGATATTTTCCTATATTGTTTTGTCTCTTCACGCATAAACTGGGTCATCTTTTTTTTAATCCCATGCAACTCCACCCTTTATTCTTTGAAGTCGTTGCCTGCTTAACATGAAAAATATGCCTTATTCAGTAGACAAAAAAAATCAAATACACAATGATCAAGCAGATAGGCATTAATTAAAGCAAACACACAAAAAATTTCTAGTCCTTAATAAAAATTCCTGAACTATTTATTTTTCTACAAGAGGGTTTTTTTTCCTAGTATGCAGGGCTCATTTTTTATTCAACCTCAAAGCCTTTACTCCATGTTATAGTAAAATTTCTTTTTTCTTTTAACTTTTAACTAATAGTGCTTCATAATTGGCATTATCTGTGATATCCAAGTCACTATATGTAAAATTATATTACTATATCATATATTACAAAAAGTTGAAGTGTCATTCTTGAATATGATTGCAATTGTGTTGGTTATCACTAAATAACATTTATTTTTCTTGTTAGCCTGCTAAAACCTTTGATAAAACTCCTCTCATAAACAGTGATTGCTAAGCCAATTTACATATGCTGTTTTCTTTTTTCCACAACATCATGATGAAATAGAACAATCTTTAAGGCAGGAGTTCTTAACCTATCGTCCATAAATTTGCTTTTAATAAAATACTTATGTAGCTATATTTCAATATAATTGGTTCCCTTTGTAATCTTATGTATTTTGGTCTATGACATAAAACAGATCAAGAACCCATACTTTAAGCCATCATCAAACATAAAAATAAGATGCAAAAATTAGTCAAAAGCCTATGCACTTTTTAAGTGCTTTCTATTGTTTAATTGCCTTTGTTATTAGTCTTATTTGGCTTAATCATCTCTATATCATCTCTATATCTCTAAGAAGGAATCTTTCATCTCTTACTTTTAAGTCTACCTTTAGAACTCATTATACATACTTTACTCAGTTTTCCTTGTGTCACTACTTTGTGACTGTTTGTGGTCCCTTAATTGCTTCAGACAGCTTTCTACGTGACTTCAAGGATCCAAAAATGATCCTCCCATTGTCAATCATGATATTCCCTTCTCTCCCCAAATGACCAATTCACATTCTATTGTGGTCATGCATTTCTCTGATAATATCAAATGAGCTCCTGAAGTCTTTCATGACACTGAGATACCTGGGATCATATCAAATCTGATAGCCTGTTAAAACTTCATTCACAAAAATTGAGAGATGATTTAGAACAAATCCTTTGATATATATATATAATATATATGTATGTATATATACATGTATGTATGTATGTGAATTTATATAAATACATGAGGAAACTTATCTCAAAGATGTTGAATGATTTTCCCAAAGTTACACAGGTATTAGCATAATTGGTAATAGACTCTGAACTATCAAAGTTCCTGTTCTTTCACTCAATTCACCATTTCTTCTACTATACTTCACTATGTCTGATATATATATATATACATATATGTGTAAATTCAGCATTTATCCTAACCCAAACCAACTGCTTCATCTGAACTCTTTCTGCTTCTAAAACCATTATTTACACAGGAATCCATGTCAAAAACATTAAGTGATTTTTTTTTAGCTTTTCCTTCATCCATCAAATCTTACTAGCTTCCTAGCTCCACAGTTATATGTCTCCAATGTCTCTTGCATCTGATTCCTCCCTTCTATCCTTTCTACTATCTCCTAGGTCTCACATACACAATTACAGTAGACTTAAGCAATTTGTCTTTTCCCTGTTCGATTCATCCTGCTCACTGCTTTGATCATGAATTTTACTGCTTATGAAACTACAAAGATTAACTCTGCTTCTGGATTAAGTTCAACCTTTTGACATTTTATACACTCCCCCAAATGCAACCTCCCTTGGAAGTCTAATCTCAGACTATTTCTTTGTATATACTACACTTCAGGAAAACTGAACTTACTGTTTTTCAAATGTTCTTTCTGCATTTTCATTTCCATGCCTTTACTTCTACAACTCTTAAAAGCAACAAGCATTTATTAATCAGTTCCAAAATGCTAACCATCACAGAAACAAATGCAAATATGGAAAAGTAGTTTGGAATAGTAGATAGAGTACTGTACTTGAAGTCAAAAATCCTGGATTCAAATCCCACATTATGTGCTTTCTAGCTAGGTGACCCCAAGAAAATTACTTTACTTCTATATGCCTCAGTTTCCTTCTTTGTAAAATGAGGGAATTCAGTGGACTTTAGGAGTTCTTCCAGTTTTAAATCTCTAATACTGCATAAGAAAGCTCCTGACATTGGAAAGAAATAAAATCTGGAGGCCTCCCAAAGAAGATATCATTTGGGCTGAGCCTTGAGTGAGTTCATTGGTATAAAGAAAACTCCCAGCTGAAGAAATTCCTCCAAGTAATACAGGTTAGTATCTTCTCTGCAATTTATAGACTTAGAGTCACCTAGACAACTGAGAGGTTAATTGAGTTGTCCAGGGTCATACAGCTTTTATGGGTCAGAGGCAGGACATAAACCCAGAACCTCCTAACTTGGAAATCTGCTCTTTATTTACTCTGACATACTTGCTTTCTAATCAGTTACACAAATAAAATAAATTAAATCATAAATGACTCATGGAAGTGGATACATATGAAAAATGTCAACTATTGTTATTTATTGAATGCCTGGTATATGCTAATACTATGACATTGCTTGAGTAGGCAATAAGTATAAATGTAAAGTATTAACACTCATTTCCTGTCCTCAAGATTATATGCGAATATTCCTAATACATACTTCACTCTGTGCTGATAAATACAAATAAGTCAGCCTAGAAAGGATACTGAATTGACTAGAAGCAAATGGAACAAATCATGATCTGTTTTGGGGGGGATGGAGGGTTTTGATACATAATTTTAAAAATGGAAGGGACACAATAATATGAAGAAGAGAGAGGCAATTCCTAAATGGAAAGAACAGCCTATTCATGAATTTTAATCCCCAGAATTCAAGGATAAGGCAAAAAAAAATCACTCCCTAAAACTGAAGCTAATGAGTCAATGTATTGTTAATGTTTATTTTTTTTGCTTAATATGAAGATCTTTCCCATTCATTAATAAGCCTTTGTGATCTGCTTAAATCACATGGAAGCTTAAGTCACATTTGGTGGGAGAAGCTTGCTGAATGTGTAGAAGAGGAAAGGGTAGAGCAGGAAAAAAGCTGGGAGGAAGTTGATCAGACTAGTCAGAACTGGGAAGGTCAGAGGAAGCAGGGAGCTGGCTGTGAGTGAGAGAAGGGCATTTTGCTTGAGGGAGCCTGTTTGTGCATGGACTTCTTGGTTACTGTGATGGGTTTCTTTGTTGCTATGATGGATTTGGCTTTCTGGTGTTAGGATTTGGCATCCTGGTATCTGAATAAATGTTTTTCTTCTGCCTTCTGCATGGAGAGTCTATTATACTTCGTGATTCAGAACTACTCCAGCATATTCATAGCTGCTGTAGGTGCTGTGAATGTTTCCTTGGCAATACAGTCAACACAAAGCAGATTAGCATGCATGAAATTCTCTAGTTACAGAAATAACCCACCCCAAAATTTGATTTGCAAATGTGCTACTAATGAGACTTGGGTGTCTTTAAATTTAATTAAACATCAATAGAAAATGCCACAAATGCAAGATTATAGCTTATCTTGGAAAATGGAATATATTAATGACAATAGATCTAAACAGGAAGGTTGTAAACTGCCTTGAGAAAAGGAGGAGAGGGGATGAAATGGTAAGTCCCAGATGCCATCCAAGAAAGGAGATGGTCCAGTTTTAATGAGCCAGAATGAAGATGAATAGCATATCTAGCTATATTAGTATAATTGATCTTATGAGACTAATCCATATGCTGCTCCCTCCTGACCTCCACTCATTCCATTTGCTCAGGAGTGAGAGAAGTTCACTGCATCTAGCAGCTAAAAAGAGTCATTTTCCCATTCTCTTTTCTTTTTGAAAACATTATAGGAAGACTTCTTTCTGCCAATAACAATTAAGTTTGAAAGATGTCTCTACCAGGACTCTTGGCTATGCAAAACAGGACACAAATCTCATACTTGTATAAGAGATGGTTTAATTATGCATGACATGGAGAGAGGCAGATTAAAGATCAGGCTCATATTGGGAGACAATCAAGAGAACAGATGATCCTAGAGTCTGAATTGGCCTTTCACTGAAGTTTTCATCCCTAGAACTTCTCAGAAATAGAGCTGCCAATCGAGAGAAACTCAATTCGATCTCCCCATATCTGAATATAACTCTTGAGGAAAATTCATTTCCAAGCTATTCTGGGAGAAAAGGGAAGGGTTCTACCTCATTTGGGAGTGTGTGCTTATATTGTTTCATTGCATTAATATTTATTCTCTTCTAATTAGATATGTTACTGTTCCAGTGTTGCTTCTGTGTCTGACTGTTGGCAAAGTGAGCATGCCTAACACTGAATTAAATTCAAATGTTCCCACTCCGTTTTTCTTAATTCTCATTCAAAATTTCCACTATTTAAACCCTAGTTCAAGAAAATCTTTATAGATAACAAGACTTACAGCTATTTGGCTTGTTATTAATATTTTTTTTCTTATTTACAGCTTGGCAAGAAATATTCTGCTTTGTATTTGACTTTCCTGAGTAAAATGCCCACCCAAAAAGGAATAATTCCACATGCAAAGAGCTACTGTAATTTATTCTATCATGCATAAATCCTATGCAAAATTAAGAAAATGGCATTTTGTCTTATGTCAGCCTTTTAGGAATTTGATTGCTTTAAATCAGATTATTCATTGATGAACTGATAAAATTGAGTTAACAAAATTGCAAAGAAGAAAACCATAACTTAGTTGGTGATGACACCATCATACCACAATAATCCCAGGAGGGCAACATGAATCAACTATTCAAATGTCTATAAATCTTAAATATGATAGTGGTCAAAGATATACATGTCCTTAAAAATTAAACCATAAACTCAAGGATATTTAGATAGAAGGAACACTATAAGATTGAGGAAGAAAGAAGCTTGTCTCAATAAATCTTGTATTTAATCTTGCTTATGTTTCTGTAAGTCTTAATACAAAGCTGCCTCTGCCCCTTTTGATAAACATCCTCTCCAACCAAGTCAGGTGGAGATATCAAATCTGAAGCTAGCTAAATTGAAATAAATGGTACAAATTATGTTCTGTTGATTTGGGGATGGTAAGTAGAAATAATGCCATCATTTTCATTTCTAAATTGTCTACATTAAAAACACCCACTGACAGTAACGACAATTAATAGTTATTGGTATCTAAGGATCTGTTGGTGACATAAAAGCCAGTGACAGAGAACTGTCACCCCCTCACAAATCAAGTAAGCTCTTTAAGATATCAACAACTGAATAAATAGCCAGGGAAAATATTCTATGCTATAAAATATTTTGAAATGTGTTCATTTGTACTCTTTCCCAGGCATAATATCACTTACCTACTATGTACAAAATCATAAGACTTTTAGCATCTAAGGAATTTCTAAAGAATATACTGATTATATTATCAACATTATTATATTTTATGCTATATTTCATGTCATATATATATGCACACATATATGTATATATTTCTGGAGTATGTGAGGGATAGATTATCAGGTTCTCTCAGACCATCAGAAGAGTTCAAGATCCAACCAGCAAAGTGACAGCTTTTGGGGGGGCCATTAACAGAGTGCAAGCACTTGGTGAAGAGTTCAGGGACCAGCTGCAGCAGCACCATCTGCTGTAGATGATGTATAAGGGCATACAACGTCCACAGCAAGGCACGGATCCAACCAGGACAACCACTAACACTCAATAGAGAATCTAGCAACAGAGGTTAACAATCTTAGTTCATATGTGTATATCTCAATAACACAAATATTCACAAGGAAATTATATTCAAGAGAGCAATCTGTTTACTCCTCAATCCTTTTAACTTCTACCAGATTCAATTCAAAATATATTTCTTGATTACATAGAATGTGCAAAGCATTGTAATAGATAAACTCTGAGGTAAGATAATGAGATTTGGTCCCTGAAAAAAAATCATAAAATGTCAGAGTTACAAGAGACCTTAAAGATTGAGTGCAGGGGCTCTTAATGCTTTTGTGTCATGGTCCTCTTTAGCAGTCTGGTAAAGCCTAGGGACCCCTTTCCTGAATGAATTTCTAATGAATAAAATTCTAAATTTCAGTTAGAGGTTAGTGAAAATAAGTATTATTTTTATTTCCCATCCAAGATCCCAGATCCTGTGAAATAATACATAACCCTAGGTGGTCCATGAATCCCAAGTTAATAACTGTTGATCTAATCCAACTCCCTTAATTTTAACACTGAAGAAATCTGCCTGAGCCTTAGTTAAGTGAAGTGCCTAACATGATACAACTAGGGACCCTATGGATTGAACTAGAACCCAACTTTCCCAATTCCCAGTAGGGAATTCCAAAGTTCTTTTTACTACATTACATTGTCTCCACAATTATCTATGTAAATTATAAATAATAGAATAAATCACCTATATAATTATAGCAAGAACTCAGAAATCCATCTTTTTGCCAACACAGGTAACTCTACTTTCTGGATCTATTTGGAAAATACCCCCAAGATAATTGAAATAACTCATTTCAACATCTTCCTAAAAGGAAAAAAGGAGGATGGGAGGAAGAGAAAGAGGAAGAAATCTGCAGAGTTTTCCACAACCTCAAGTTTAGGCTAAAGTTCTAATATGAACAAGAGGTATGCTGCGCACTTGCTGACAGAAAAAAAAATGCAGACACTGGTCCAACCACTTTATAAATCTATATGAGAATCTGAGACAAAAACCCATTTGGAGGTCCAAGTCAAAAGTCTTCTTATATCTACCTGCCTACCATTATAAATCTATACTGCAAAGTTTGTTCAGTACAGAGACCACTTGCCAAAAAAAAAACCCTAAGAATAAAACAAATACTGAGCAAGGAAAAGTACCATCTGAGTCTGATTCCAGGTCTGGAATGAGCAGGTCCTCATAAAGAGGGGATTAGTGTCATCTGCTACAACACAACTAAACTTTACATAGCCACAAGCACAGCTGAGAAAGCAAATGAGGAATGAATACTATATGGTACAGAAAAACTGAACTGAGAGGACAGTGAGCTAATCTAAGTGAATGGCTGATGAGTACTATCTATCACAGGAAAGCAAGTGGAGAAGCAGAATTTCTCAGTGGCATCAACCATGAGGCAATAGATAACCCCTGGTATGAGGGGCTTTTGAGGAGGAAGTCAATGACACCTATGGAGAAGAGCTGGAACAACAAGGTACAATATCTAGAGATGACTTCTGGGAGTAGAAGAGAATTTCAGAAGGTAAATAATAATTTACAGCTGAAGAAACCCCTGGAGGGGAACTCCAGTGTAGGAAATCCAAACCTATCCACCCATGAAAGGAGTGTATTCTAAGTAACAGAGCATGAATCTCTTCCAAGGGACATATGCAACACGAGGGAATACAAATCCCGAAAAACAGGGAAAACCATGCAGGTAACTAGACTCACCAATTCTTCTTGTTCCATAGTAATCATCTTACCTGATGATTATCTTATCACTATATTCTCCTAATCTTTCTCTAATCAACCCCCTAAACTCTACACTCACTATATAAAACCTAGTTTAGAGTGTGTGTGTGTGTTTGTCCTTTGTTGCTGAAGAAGACCATGCCATCAGAGAAATAATGACATGCCTTGCACTTGACTTTCTTTTGAGTGAGGGAGGGCTGTGCAGGTCACCAGGCTCACTTCTCCTCCAGAGCCATCTGAATCCAGTGACCAGATATTCATCAGGATGATTGGAGATGACCCAGGATGAGGCAATTAGGGTTAAGTGACTTGTCCAAGGTCACACAGCTAGTGAGTATCAAGTATCTGAAGTGACACTCAGGTCCTCCTGACTCCTGCTCTATCCACTGCACCACCTAGCTACCCCATCTAGTTTAGGGAATGTTAGGAAAGAAGTGTAGGCTAACTTTTACAACCATTAGATTGTAAACTCCTCCACTAGATTATAAATTCCTTGAGGGAAAGAACTATCTTTTGCAGCTTTTTGCATCCCTGTTGC
Source organism: Bettongia penicillata ogilbyi (assembly GCA_023548195.1). Classification (NCBI taxonomy): domain Eukaryota; kingdom Metazoa; phylum Chordata; class Mammalia; order Diprotodontia; family Potoroidae; genus Bettongia; species Bettongia penicillata. The sequence continues at coordinate 1,418,086 of JAJHZJ010000522.1, read as the reverse complement.
TTAAAATAGTCCCTGGCACTAGTAGACCCTTAATAAATGTTTATTGATCAATTAATCATATCGTTGCTTATTAGGTCTTATTAAGACTGATTCCTTATAAGGACAGTAAACGCAACTGCCCTCCTGTTCCCATAGTTTAACTCCCCTGCCTCTGAATTGAGGGAGCAGTCACCAAAAGTAGCTACTAATTCCAAGAATAGGAGAAATGGTATGTCATGTGATGCATTTTATTTTAGCAGGAAATTATTTTATTATAACCAACTTCCAGTTTTGTGTAGCTCCATTTAAATTAGTGAATACTACTTCATAGAAGATTTTTGAGGTTTTCTAAGAATAAATTCAATGTTTGGGACATGTTTTAGCATTCTGAATTACTATTGCATTTTTAACATCTGTTGGACCCTTGTTGACGTTCCAAAGGACATAACCCAGCTCAATGTTGTAGATAAAATGCAACAACACACTCAGACATCTTCCAGACATGAGAAAATTTACTCTAATAGATGAACTTGAGGGAACTGTTACAACTACCATTTAAAGTATTAACAAGTGTAACAATAAAAGTGGCAACAGATCAATGAATATATTGTTGGTAAGTTTCCTATTTAAAAAACCTCTATGTAGAAATAAATAGGAAAGAACTGATGAAAGACAGAGATAAGTACAAAAGGAATAGTTCTTGTTTTCCTATTGTTTGTAAAGTGAATAAACGCCAAATTGTGAAACTTTAATGACAAACATTGAACAATACCAAATGTTTGGGAAGAGACTATTTCAAAAAAGATAATTTAAATTTACTTTCAACTATTAATAACTTCATGTTCCCAAAAGAAGAGAGTTACTCTTTGGTTGTTATTGTGATCATTTCCTTTATTAAATAGGACAAACCTGGATTTTTTATAATGTAGGATACTGAAGGATTCAAATTCTCTACTAATAAACTTTTATCTTTTTCTAGATCTTACTTCTCTTCTTTCTAGAAAGGAGGGATGAATGATATCCCTGAAAGAAATTTATAAAGAAATACTAGGGACTGAAGTTCTTAGGCAAAACTTGCAAATAAAGGCTTGGATTCTATAATAGTTTAAAGGAATATTAGAAGTCTAAGTGTTCATTTATCCTTAGCAATATCTTAAGTTAACAACTAATACTGCTACCTTGCAGTTGCTTGGGAGGTGGTAGAGGGGCAGAAGAAAATACCCCTCCCTCACATGCTCACATATCTACAGCAAGAACATTAGTTCTAAGAAAAGAAAAGTTCACAATGGGTCAGAAATTGACGGAGGAAACATTTTCTATTATGAATAGAACTGGACACTTCTTGATGTAAAGTTTACTTGGAAAAGGGGTTGGGAAAGCTGCCCACTGACCTTTATATATGACAGAACTTCAAATGTAAGGAATAAAACGTTGCTTCCAAACCTCAAAAGGGCAAAACTGGGCAGGTCTGGATGGTAGCAAGAAAGAATGTGAAGAGGAGTTATGTGACAATTTTAGGGAAAGTATATGGAGCTTCAAGACTCAGGAATTCAGAGATCTGAGTCTTCACTTTCCCCTCTTCTCTTATGATTACAGTAGAAGAAATTTTACTTTTTTTCTCTCTATCTTTTTCCTTCCCTTTCCTTCATGTACTTTCCCCATCATCTCCTCGTCATTATTCTCCTCTCCTTCCCTCCCCTCATCTCTTCTCTTGTTCTCTCTCCTCTCCTCTGTTTCTCTCTGCTTCTGTCTCTATTTTTGTGCTTGTCTATTTCTGTCTCTACCTGTATCTGTCTCTGCTTCTGCCTCTGTCTCCGTGTGTATCTCTCTCTGTCTCTATCCCTCTGTGTCTCTCTCTCTGTCTCTCTCTGTGTCTCTCTCTGTCTCTGTCTGTCTCTGTCTCTGTCTCTCTGTCTCTGTCTCTCTGTGTCTCTCTGTGTCTCTCTGTGTCTCTCTCTCTCTCTCTCTCTCTCTCTCTCTCTCTCTCTCTCTCTCTCTCTTTCTCTCTCTCTCTCTCTCCCTCTCTTTCTCCCCCTCTCTTTCATCTTGATGAGCAAAGGAATACCACCTGACTCTTCAACCCTTCTCTACTTGCATAGTAGACACTACTAGAACTAAGAAAGAAATGGACAAAAAATCCATTTTTATCCTCCTTTTAAGAATTTTTTAGGATATTGTGTAAAATTATATTTTAATTGTTAGTAGTTCATTTTGATAGAGTCATATATTTATATTAAGCTAGGAATTCCCTCCTCATAATCCATAGTTTTGTTAATTCTCAGTTTACCAAGAATTTCCTCTATAATCTAAATGCTTCATAATCCCATGAAGTGTCTGTTTGTCTTGAGGAAAAAAAAATGTGTACTTATTTTGTCAGTGTTTAGTTTCCTAAATATTCACTGGCACATGCCCAGAAGATTTTAAGAATACTGAGTCACCAAAAACCTATGGTATACAAGACAAGAGATGCATAGTTGGCTACTGGTAGTGTTTAAGAACACAGTCTGGTTTGCTTGACTATAGCTTAAGATAACAGAATACCAGATTCCAGATGAGGAATTGGATACAACTCAAATGGAAGAGGGAATGTGTATTGCATAGAGAATGGCTGATCTGGGAGATTAAGTCAAGAATTAAGGCAGGGGGCTCACATTAGTGGTCCCCCAAATCTCTCCAAATACCTTTAAAATTATTCTAAACAAATTCAAGAGCAGAAGAACCTACAAAAAGGTAGAGTGAAGCAAATGTCCAACCCAAGAAAATTTGGAAGGGTGACAGGAAAGGTCTGTCGCACCTAGGTGAGTGTGGAAAGCAGTCCAGCACAGGTCATGCCAGCAGAGTCCCAGTCTCAACAAACCAGAACTAGACTTTGGGAGTGACTGTTTCAGTAACAGCAGCAGCAACTGTTGCTGTCTCCAGAGCTCTCAGTCCACAGACAGTAAGGATGTTGAATAACTGGTCAGAAGGAGATTATTGGGTCTTTTTGCTAGCACTGAGGCAGAACTTTGTTTCTTTGCCCATACTTGGACCCAGGTTGCAGTCTTCTGTGGCAGTGCCAGGACAAACAAGAGCACTAACATAGCAGAGTTTGCATCATCAGTAGAGAGGGGACCCTCCTCACAATTCCAGGGCAGAAAAGAGTGCTTGTGGTCTCTCACAGAGCAGAGCATGGACCAGGAGAGTGGTAAACATACATCTCTTTAGATCATACCACATTGGAAGAACTGACAACTTATAGGTCCCTAGAAGTATCTCTAGGAAGAGCTGCATGCTCCTGCAGCTTGGGACAGTGCACCCTGGAAGCAGAACCCTACTTTGACAAATAGTCAAAAGTCAAAAAAATAGGATGGGAAAATGAACAAACAATGGGAAAAAAAAACTGACTGTAGAAAGTTACTATGGTGACAAGGAAGATCAAAACACACAGAAGAAGACCACAAAGACAAAGCCCCTACATCGAAAGCCTCCCCAAAGAAATATGAATTGGTCTCAGGTCATTGAAGAGCTCAACAATGATTTTGAAGATCAAGTAAGAGAGGTGGAGGAAAAATTGGGAAAAGAAATAAGAGTGATGCAAGAAAAGCATGAAAAACAAGTCAACAGCTTGATAAAAGAGACATACTAAAAAAACTGAAGAAAAGAGCACCTTACAAATTAGTCTAGGCCAAGTGGACAAAAGGGTCCAGAAATCCCATGAGGAGAAGAATGCCATGAAAAGTAGAATTGGCCAAATGGAAAAGGAACTACAAAAATTCACTGAAGAAAATAATTCCTTAAAAATTAGAATGTAGCAAATGAAAGCCAATGAATTTATGAGAAATCAAAAAACAATCAAAACCAAAAGAATGGAAAAATAGAAAACAAGGTGAAATATCTCATTGTATAAACAACTGATTTGAAAAATAGATCCAGGAGAGAGAATTTAAAAATTATTGGATCACCTGCAAGTCATGATCAAAAAATGACACTAGACATCATCTTTTAAGAAATTATCAGGGAAAACTGCCCTGATATTCTAGAACCAGAGGGTAAAATATTGAAAGAATCCACCAATCACCTCCTGAAGCACTTCCCAAAATGAAAACTCCCAAGAATATTATAACTAAATTCCAGAGTTCCCAGGTCAAAGAGAAAATACTTTAAGCAACCAAAAAGAAACCATTCAAGTTTCCACAGTCAGGATAACATAAGATATAATAACTTCTATATTAAAGTATTGATGGGCTTGGAATATAATATTCCAGAAGGCAAAGGGGCTAGGATTACAACCAAGAATCAGAAAAACTGAGAGTAATCTTCCAGGGAGGGAATGGACATTCAGTGAGACAGAAGAATTTCAATCATTCCTGATGAAAAGACCAGAGCTGAATAGAAAATTTGATTTTCAAAGAGATGTGATATTTTGCTAAAGCTCTACAAAACTGAAGGGTCACTACAAGTGCAATGCTACCAAAAGTCCATTTCCAAAGATGATTAGGGGGAAAAGGAAAAAGAACATGTTCTAAAATATGTAGCAACTTTCTTTGTGGTAGCAAAGAACTAGAAATTACACATACTCTTCAACTGGGGAATGGCTAACCAAGTTGTGATATGTGACTGTGATGGAATACTGTTATACTATAAGAAATGACAAGCTCAATGATCTTAGAAAAACATGGAAAGATTTACAAAAAAGATTTACATAGGTGAAATGAGCAGAAAAAAGTGAAAATTGTATACAGTAAAAGCAATATTGTTTTAAGAACAACTTTGAGCAAATAAGTCATTTTAACTATTATAAATACCCAAATTACATAAAAAGGACATATGAAAAAGATGCTATATAATAGATTCACAGTTTCATGTGCAACCATCTTTTTTATTATACTATATTACAGAAATATAGTATATTTTTTCATTTTTCCATTTTTTATTCCATAGATTAAAAATAAAATGTTAAAAATAAAATTAAAAAACCTCAAGTGCCTCCTCAATGAGATGCTGTTGCTGCTGCTTCTGCTGCTGCTGATTATAATAATGATTATGATGATAGATAGCATTTATATACTCTTTATTTGTGAACTTTAAATTATATATATATATACATATATATGCACCATATGCCAATTACTATGCCTAGCACTTTACAATTTCTTTCTCATTTGATCCTCACAACAAGAAAGCCATGATTATTCAAAAGTGATCCATTTACCAAATCATTTGTGAAAAATCAATGAACCCAAAATGCCTATTATCCAGAGTAATCTATGAAGGTGAAGAGCCAATCTACTGGATGAGTGCATCAGATCATATATTTGGGATAGGAAGAGACCTAAAATGAGTGGGCAAGAAGAGACTGGTTTAGATTGTATTTAGGAAATTGCACAGTACTTTTTAACCATATTAAGATGATCCATGATATAAACACACATCTTTTGAAAATGAATGCTCTCCCAGAGTTGTTTTGCAGTGGTAGGTCTTAGAACACTGCAGTTTCTAAGTGAAGTTCAAGGTGGCCCAGATATCAATGAAGAGAGACATCATGAGTTCAATTAAGCTATAAGATGGCGACGAAGACATCCTACACTCAGGAAGTAGCATAAGGATGTCTCTTCATTCCATCTTAAGGATGATTTTCATTAATGCTACCAAACTGCGTGGCTCAGACTACTGCTCAAGGAATAGTCATAGAAGAAGCCACCCCATTACATTGTACCAGACTGAAAACGAAACTGACAGAATTTCTGGGGCACTGCTTCTTTTTCTTTCTTTTTTCTGGAGAGAACCTAAGCATATATAGGAATAAGGATAGACAATTATATTCTATGACAAGGTTAGATTACATGCTATGTTCAGGTCAGATTAATAACAGGAATATAGGGTTAGTTCAATATTGGCAAAATTATAAATATACCATGTTAAAAATAAAAACAAAAATCTCATGATTTTGTCAATAGATGCAGAAAAACTTTTGACAATCTAATATACTTTTAATGTTAAAATATTAAAAAGCAAGGGGAAATGGATCTTTCCTTAATATGATAAATAGTATCCATCAAAAACAAAGAAGTAGCATTATCTCCAATAGAGAAACATTAAAGAACTTTCTAATAGGATCAGAGAAAAAGCAAGTTATGTCTATCATCATTATTATGTGATACAGTAAATGCTAATTATAGCAAAAGACAAGAAAGATAGAGGAAATAAGCATAAGCAAAGAAGAAATAAAATTGTCACCTGTTAAAGTTTATGGTGGTATACTAAGAGAATCCTAGAAGTTAAGCTAAACTTAAGTAATTAATAACTGATAAAATATCACAATAAAAAATAAATCCATGAAAATTTTCAAACTTTTTGCATATTACAAGTGAAACCAAGCAGGAAAAGATAAAACAAAGAAATTCTGTTCAAACTACTGAATCCACAACATATCTAGAAAAGTATTTACCAACACATTCATGGGAATTATATGGTTTCAACTACAAAATGCTCTCTACAAAAATAAACGAAAATAAGTAGAGGAATATTAATTGCTTATGGTTTAACTGTATTAACACAATAAAATGGCAATATTACCTAAATTGATTTACATATTTAATGTAATAGTTACTAAACAGTTACTTTATGGAACTTGACAAAATATTAGCATATTTTATCTCGAGGAACAAGAGGTTTAAATAATGAAAGAATGAGAATAATGAGGCTCTAGTACTGTCAGATCTCAAACTAAGCTTCCAAGAAGCAATCATTAAAACTATGTAGCATTGACAAAAAACTGAGAAATTGATCAATGAAACAGAAGAGGTATACAAGAAATGGAAAGACATTAATGAATTGCAATTTGCACTTCCAAGGTGCCAGGTACTATGTTAAGTGCTGGGAATTTGAATAGAAACAAAAAGAAAACAGTTTTCACCTCCAAAAAGATCATAATCTAATGAAAGACAAATAAATAAAGGGAAGCTTAAAGGGATGGGGGGGGGAGAGAAGAGGTTGCAATCCAAGAGGGGAGAAAGAGAAAAAGGAAGACTATTTATTCATTGTGATGAGTATACTGATCTAGCAAAGAATCCAAAAACAATGTTGCCTACTAGATTATAGCATCATAGTTCGTATAATCATAGGACTAGAGTCAAACGGGACCTCAGAGGTCATCTCAATTAATCAATAAACATCTAAGGGTCTACTATGTTCCATACGCTACTTTAAGTGCTGGAGGAAGAGGGAGCAGAAGACTGTCCCTGCCTTCAAAGAGCTTACTATCCAATAAGGGAGACAATGTGCCAACAAATATATGCAAAGCAAGCTATATACAGGATAAATATGAAATAATTAACAGAGGGGAAACACTAGAATTAAGAGGAATCAGAGAAGGCTTCCAGTAAAAGATGATATATTAATTAGGGCATAAAGGAAGCCAGTAGGTGGAGATAAAGAGGGAGAGTATTGCAGACATGAGGAACAGCCAGAAAAAATACAATGAGCATATTTATGTTCATAGAACAGCCAGGAGGCCAGTGTCACTGGATTGAAGAGTACATGTCAGAGAGTAAGGTGTAAAAACTTACAAAGCAGGGCGGCTGGGGGAAGGTTATAAAGGGCTTTGAATGCCAAACACAGCACTTTACATTTGATGATGGAGCCAGAAAGGAGACATTGGAGTTTATTGAGCAGTGGAGCTACATAATCGGAATTATATTTTATCTGGTCCAATCACCTTAATTTACAGACGAGGAAAGCAAAACCTAAAGATTCTGTGACTTCCCCAAAACTGCACAAGTAACAAGTGACAGAGGTAGGATTTAAACCCAAGTCCTCTGACTCAAAATTCACTAATCCAGTTCTCTTTCCACTAAATTTTTTGAGAATAGGGACTATATTTTTTGTATCTCACATAGCTTCTTGCATATATTATCAATCAATCAGCATCCATTTATTAAACATCTACTATGTTCCAGGCAACATGTGAGGTACTGGGGATACAAATACAAAGAATGACCCATCCCTACTTGCAAGATTACATTCTAATGAGGAAGACACATACATAGATAAATATACATGGAGTAAATAAATAGTGAATAAATACGAAGTGGTTAAGTGTAAAGGAAGAATGAAAGGAAAGCAAGGGAAGGGAAGGCTAGAATGGATTTTGGGAAATACCTGCAGTTGAAGTGTATGATATGGATGATGAGCCACCAAAGAATTAAGCACTAAAATATTCCTAGAATTAATGAGCAATTAATATGGACTGCTAATAAGCAAAACATTTATTATTTATCAGAAGTAGGTATGAGCAAGAAATGACTAGAAGACAAAAGGTCAAAATTGCTTCTGGGAATGAAGTCAGCTTTCAAAAGAAACTTGCAATGGAAAGCACAATGGAAAATATCTATAAACTCCAGTGGTTCCCTATCATTTCCAGTATAAAATACAAAATCCCTCAGCTCTGGGAATTTTCTCTGGCTGGCCTCCATTTCTGGAATGTTCTACTTCCTCCATCAACACACATCTTATTACATACACTTTATAATTTGATAGTGACATTGCAAGTGATAATATTTCACAGTCTATTTTTCTTAATATAAGTATACCTAGTTTCATTAACTTGAACTGAATTCCTACTGTGATGCCTCATTCCATCACTGAGGCAAAACATGTTTCTATTTAGGTTGTACCAATGAAACAAGAGCTCTAGAGCATCCTATCTACTACATTAGAAAAGGTTTTGCAGGGGACCAGTCTCACACTCTGTTATCCAAAGACCAGGCTAAGAGAGGATAGGATCATACCAGAAGCAGACCATCAGTCATTCTGAAATGAACTTTCTTTTTTGCCATGGCAACCATTAAGGGATTAAAAAAGAAGGGTTACAATGTGTGTTGATGGAGGAAGTAGCCACACTGATGAAATCATGGACCCATCAAAGCAAAGGTATACAAAAACTTGGAATACAGAAATTCCAACAAAAACAATTTAAATCAGGTAACTCTGGTTCGGATTACAGACTCCCAGGTCTATGTTTTTGACTCTGTTGTTCAGGAAATGTGTTCCCCATTACCTCACACACCCTGTGTGTTCCAATGACTGTATTCTTCCATTTGTTCATTTAGTTTTGAGTCACTGCTTCTACTGTGTTTCTTCCTCTTTCAGTCCAAAATGATCTAGTCATTTACGAAAGCCAGTAGCTTTTACAGAGTGCTAGGAAATAATATCAATGCGTGAAAAGAGAAGTTCATGTTAGTGAACTGCAAATTAGGGACCTTGATGGGAATTATATACTTTTTGATGTGGTCCACTCCAAAGAGTTGTCACCATTGCTTCTCTTTTAGCACATAAGCTATGTCACAAATAAAGAAGTGACAGAAAAATAGTCATATGTATGACACCTAGATATTTTTGAAGCCCATTATTATTTTAGCAGAAAATGTTCGTTTCAATATGAGTTTTAAAGGTATCCTTACATGCTTATGTATGTTCTTCTCATGCTTCCCTACCCCCTGTTTATCCTACCAAACTTGCCAGCTACCCATTATTTTAATTGAAGTTGGAAGGGCAGGGAAAATATTTCAGTGAGAGTGTTGTGTCTGGTACTCCACAAGCAACAGAGTATCAAGCAAAACCAGGAAAAATCCAATTTCCATTTATTGATTTTAGGTTCTCCATCCAGCAACGTGCAAGCAAGTCCAGACATCCAACTTTTTGCCTGACTTACGTTTATCAGGAGAACTATAACCTACACGTTGTTGCTGAGTCATTTCAGTCACATCTGACCCTCCATGACATCATTTGAGGTTTTGAGACATTGGAGTGATTTGCTACTTCCTTCTCCACTTCATTTTAGAGATGAGAAAATTGAGTTAAGTGACTTGGCCAGGGTTATGCAGCTAATGTCTAAAGCTGAATTTGAACTCAAGTCCTCCTGACCCCAGGGCTGGCAATCTATCCACTGAGTCACCTAACTGCCCATAGCCAACATTACTGTCCTCATCAACTACCATAACAACTGTAGAATCTACCCAGCAGCTGACACATACAAAATATGTCAGAAAGTTCCAACTTGGTAATCAAGTCCAACACAAAGTGAAGAAAATCCTTACTTCAATAAACTTATCAAATAGCCATCCAGGCTTTGCTTAAAGATCTCCAGTGTAAGGGAATCTACTAATGGCCCATTCTACTTTGGGATAGTGCTATGGGAGAGTTTTCCTGATGTATAACATAAATTTGCCTCTGTGTAACTTCCACAGACCCCACCTTGGTTCCTAATTCTGCCTTCTATAGCTAAACAGAACAAGTCTGATCCCACTTGAACAAGACATTATTTTCAAATATTTGAATCAATGAATGTGAAGCATTCTAAGTGCCTACTATGTGAAAAAGCACTGTGCTAAGTGCTGGAGATACAAAAGTAAGAAAAGGAAGATGATCCCTCTTCTTGAGGAGCTCACATTCTAATCAGGGAGACAACACATATGGAAGATTTCAAACTACAAGTCAGATGGAAAGGCCCCATGATCCTTACGCTGCAACAGCAAAAGAGATGGTAATGCCTGTTCTTTAACATCATTGCCACTGACACAATCATATCCATTTCTGATGTTGAACCATTTCACAGGGTTGTAGACTTTGGTGACAAGAACTTTCATTTTTGAGTTTTCAAAAAATGTGGCTATAGCATGTATAGTTGTATCAGTAAGTACCCCAACAGGGTACTTACGCAGGGGAACCTGCTACCACAGGTTCTTAAATCCGCATTCATAAAAGGAAAGCAACTTTCAAGGAGTTAACAATCACTTTAATCAAGCACAGGCATCAGAAAAATCAAAATCAAAATTTCAGAGAAATCAAAAGTCAACAGACATGCTTCCAAATTGTCTGACCATTACATATATACACAGTAACCAGAGAGGGAAGCATCAACTTCTGGGTTTTAGCTGGGGGAGGTGGTCCTTAGTGACTTCCCGGAGTCTCTCTGGCCAAGAAACCCTTCCACTCAGGAAGCCCCAAAGTAAAACCTTGCCCTCAGAGTATTTATACACATTTTAGAGCCTGAAGGCATAACCTTCTGACCCAGTGCCTCAATAGGAAAAAAAGGTACTTGAGACCCTTCTACAAAACAATTCCCCTAATCAAACTTCCTTCAATGGGCAGGCCCAACAATGGGTGAGGAAGATCCTCCTTAATCGCATTATTCAATCAGAGGTACTTTTAGTAAAACAAAAATAGCAAAAGATCCAATTTTACTTGCCATTACAATAGCCAAATACAACTGTAGATCAACTGCCACCAATAAGCAGATAGGCATGGGAGTCTTGAAGGTGGCAGCACCACCACTCCCCAAAATCATTAGTTCCACTTCTAGCCAAGTCCTCACAACCATTATGTCCTCCCTGAATCTTCTTTTCTCCATGCTAAATATTCCTTCAATTGAATTTCATAGTATATGGATTCAGGGTGCCAGTTACTTTTTCTGGATATACTCCATCTTACCAATTTTCACTTTGAAGGTGGGCCAGACAATTAAATACAATACTCCAGATGACATATTCCTAACAAAAATACCTATTTTAATGAAGTAAGTATAGCATCAGCTTTGGCAATTACCATATGACACTATTAATTCATATTGAGATTATAGTCTAATAAGACCCCAAGATTTTCTTCAGATGAACCTCTATCTAAGCATCTCACCCTCTTATACAGAAAGCAAATTTTTTGAACTTAAGTGTCAGTTTTTATATTTAACCTTTTCAAGCCGCATCATATTAGATTCAGCTCAATTATTTAACCTGTCAAAATCTTTTTGGATCCTGTCTTTGCCTTTCACTATATCAGCCTTCCTAGCTTTGTTTCATCTACAAATGTCATAAGTATGCTATCCATTTATCCAATCTTATATGCAATTTTAAAATGAAAGTCAAAGTGAAAATAGAATTTGAAAATTGTTTTTCCAGTACTCATCACAGATCCTAGTTGGAATTGAATGCTCACTGATGATTTATTGATTGCCTGACATTCTCTGAATATTAGAAGAATACACTTTTAAAGTTAATGCTGTTTTTTCAAATATATTCAAAAGACAGCCAGTCAAACTGAAACTAGTTTAAAGTAGGAATCATGAAGTCAAGTGATAGCATATTTATTTATGCAATTGAAGTTGCATAGAAATCCAAAAGATATATAGTTTAATTTGAGAAAAATGTTAGATTATTAGTTTTTCTTCAGTTTTAGCCAAAATATTCTAGACAAAAAAAATAATTTAGTTCTGACTGCACACTATGCTACTAGAAATTCATTGTTATGTAATAAAAGATAGCCATTTTCACATGGAGAACCACCATATAATATATATATATATAATATATAATCAAAGCATTGTCAGTAGTATTGTTTCATTCAACAATTGAAATAAGGTACTAGGAGACAATGGCTATTATATATATATATATTATATATATATATATGTACAACAGTAGGAATGACAATCAAAAGAGTTGGAGATATCAGTTTACTCTCCCTTACTAACTTTTTGGAGAGAAAAAAACACTTCAACACTGGATCTGGGTCTCCGTTCCCTCATGTACAAAATGAGTGCTCAGACTTAATGATCTCTAAGATTCGGTAAAGCCTAAAATTCAATCCAGTAAGAGACAAGGAAAGTTCAATGAGAGGTCTATCCACTCATAACAAGTTATATGAGAGGGCAAAAGCAAAGTAAGCAATATATAAATATAGGTTTATATCAGAAAACCAAACAATTTAACAGTCAGATAATGCAGGACTGGAAAATTAGAATAAAAGACAATGTCTTTTTGTTTAAAAACAACTAAAAGTACTTTGAATTACAAGATAATAAATATTAAAGATAGCAAAATTAGAACATAGATGATAGCTATCTGGAAGCCAGTAGGCTAAAGGAGTCACATCTAAAACTGACCTTCATCAAAAAAAATAAAAGTTTAGTCATAGAACAACTTGGTCACTGGAATATAATACTAAAGAGGGCAATCAAACCAACATCTATAGATCTTCATGAACAGATAAATAAAACATTAGCTGGGGTATGGTAGTGACTCACTTGCAAAGTCCAGAAGGCCACAGCTGATGATGAAGGTATGTACCACATAAAGATAAAAGAACACAGCGCAAGCACAAAATATCACTGCAAATCAGTACCGCAGATTTAAGCAGAGAATACATCAGATGACAATATAAGTAAAATTGTCATGGTCTAGTTAATATTGGCTGGAGATGTTTCATTTTGAGATTCTCTGCAGCCCTGAATATAGAACTTTAATGAGCATGATAAAGAGCTTTCATTGTAAATTATGGCTCTTATGAAAAAATGCTTTCATCTAAAAAAAAAAGGACTCTAATCTTTTTCTATAGAAAAACTCAATAAAATTGGAAACAAAATTATCCAGTTCCTCAAATGTTGAGTGGACATGCATATTGCAGCTGTTTAAAGCAAAGAGAAGAGAACTGAGCAGAAAGATATGAGGAACAAGGAACAACCACAAACTATATAAAATTATTCTGTTCCAATTGAAAGGGGATTTTTAACTTTTTTTACTATGTTAAAGGAAGGTGTTAACTGAATACATTAATAAGTCCCTCCAGTTGAAGTAATTATCGAGACACTATACCCTGATAGTTTTATCAAGTGACAGTATATCTTTTGAATCTATCATTCAATGGAAGGGAATTAAATCGATGTGATTAACTTAGTTAAGAAATTTGGAAAGAAATAGGAAACAGGAAGTAGGTTGAGAATGATTCGATTTCCCAATGCTTTTCCTAAATGTAGGTACATCAAACATTAATTTTTATGTACATTAGATTCTTTTATTAGATCATTTATTCTGTTTTATTGATTTGTTGTCCACATTTTTTTTAGTATTATATAATACTTCTTATTATTCATATTGCATTTTGATACAACAGCACTAGTTCCCCTTTGCTCTAGGTCTAATTATACGGCTTTGTGATCCTTATTGTCTCTTGTTAATTAAATGTATTATATCTATCATTTTCCTTTTATTAAACCTATCTTGCTATCTAGATCTAAAGCTTGCTTAGTATAAGATGGATATTTGAATGCACTGCTATATTCTAATTTTATTTTACTTAGCATTTTGCATGATGATTTATAATTATGCTTATCTACAATTTTCTTTCTCACCTTTGTCTTAATTTACATTAAAGAAGAATGCACATTTGTCTCTTAGAAATTGAATGCATAGTCTATGTAGCAAATAACATATTTGTTCCTTTAAAGTTTGGTAGAATTTGCTTGTGAATTTGTTTGTTCAATGTTTTTTTTGCAGAGAACTCTGTTCTCTGGTTTCTTCTTCTGGTTTTATTAATTTGATTTTTTTTTTTTTTACTTTCGTAAATAATCATCCATTTATTTTAGGTTCTCAAATACATTGCCATAGAGCTATGTGTAATAGTCTCTGATAATTTTCTTGTTTTCTCCTTATAGCCATTATTGTCACTGTAATCATGTAACCAGAGCTATGAAAGAAATCACCACACAGAAGTAAATACAGAAAAAGTATGAGACATGGTCCTTGACCTCAAAGAGTATGAGTCGTTACAGAACAACTGAAATGGAACATGTTTCAATTAATGAAAAATCATTTATTAAGCATTTACTATACAACAAGTATTGTACTTAAAATTAAAAGTATTGATACCAGTCAATAATGATGGTGAATACTAGCAAATATCCAATATTTTTTATTTCAGACACATCAAAATTATTCAGTCAACTTAATTTTCAGAAAATAAGGCATTACTTATTAACAAAATGTTATCATGGACTATAATAATATATTCTCTATAGATAAGTAATATCTTTCAAAAATTAATATTCAGTCAACTATTTTTCAGAAGGCATAGCATTACATATTCACATAAAGTAATCATGGAATATGATAATGTATTAGCTGTAGGTAAATAATGTCTTTGAAAAATTAATATTCATTTTATGTGACATCTTCTATGGTCTGTGAGAACTCAGAAATAATAAGCCAAGCTGTGTTGAAGTGTGAGGGAACATCTCATAGTTTGGAGAAGATTTGGCACAGTTATTAGCCAAGCAGTTTAATAACTTATCTGCAGTGATTACAGATGACCAAGGCAGTGCCCACCTATAAGGAACAAAACACTTCAGAGTAAATGTTTCAAGGAAGCACAAGATTCCTAGGAGAAATAGCAGCAGTTAGGGTAGCACATACCAGTAAGTATAGTGTCTTAATAGGCAAAGACCTGACTATTAGAAATTTGAGTTCTTTTAACCAAAATTTACTTTGATTGCTAGCTTGGACACATGGTGAGAAACAGTATAAGCTGCATCACCCATTTCAGGCAGTTCTTCAAAATAGCAACCCCTGTATGTTTACTTAAATACTTCAAGAATCTTTGATGTCATCTGTATGGGGTCTTCCCTCCACCCACACAAATCACAACCCTTCTACAACTTAATTGTCTGTTGTTATGAGTTGCTGGGGTCTAAAAAAAAAATCGTTCCATAACCAGCAAAATAATGAGCCTCTCCAAACTTAGCTGAGATCCTAGGATAATTGATATATAATCTGTTCCAAGACCAGGAAAGCCCAGTAGGACCTGCCAGAGGTGTGCTCTGGCACATCTTTCAAAAGCACAGCGTTACCTCCATTCCATAGTCAAGAATCCAGGCAGAACTTTAGTGGAAGAAAATCCCACTACTCACTGAGAAAGAAAAGAAAAACCAGTGCAGTGCAATCATCAAGTTAATAGCTTGCAGAATCACTGAATAAATGAGAGGGAAGAGAAGGGAAGAAGGAAGAGAAGGAGTAAGGAAGAGAGAGACAAAGAGAGGAAGGAAGGAAGGAAGGAAAGAAGGAAGGAAGGAAGGAAGGAAGGAAGGAAGGAAGGAAGGAAGGAAGGGAGGAAGGAAGGGAGGGAGGAAGGGAGGGAGGGAGGAAGGGAGGGAGGGAGGAAGGGAGGAAGGGAGGGAGGAAGGGAGGAAGGGAGGAAGGGAGGGAGGGAGGAAGGGAGGAAGGAAGGGAGGGAGGGAGGGAGGGAGGGAGGGAGGGAGGAAGGGAGGGAGGGAGGGAGGGAGGGAGGAAGGAAGGGAGGGAGGAAGGGAGGGAGGGAGGGAGGGAGGGAGGGAGGAAGGGAGGGAGGGAAGGAGGAAGGGAGGGAGGGAGGGAGGGAGGGAGGGAGGGAGGAAGGGAGGGAGGAAGGGAGGGAGGAAGGGAGGGAGGAAGGGAGGGAGGAGAGAAAGAAGGAAGGAAGGAAGGAAGGAAGGAAGGAAGGAAGGAAGGAAGGAAGGAAGGAAGGAAGGAAGGAAGGAAGGAAGGAAGGAAGGAAGGGAGGGAGGGAGGGAGGGAGGAAGGAGAAAAAGAAAGTTTTCATTTCCCCACTCATTGTTACTGAGTATTTCCACAGCTGCAGAAATTGGGGCCAAATATGGAGAATCTCCTAAACCATTCGCCTAAGACTGCACAATGTAACTGACAATGATAATACATGTTTACAATACTTTATAGTCAACAGAAGACATTACATAATTAAAGGAAGTGGGCATTTCAAACTTCTCATGCTCAAATGCTATTTTTGATTCACTTCTAACTTCCTTATTTAAACATTCTTTCCCCCAAATTAGCCAAGAGATTCTTTTTCAGTGAGCACAAACCACATGGAAAGTTACAATTTTTAAGTTCCTGCCATTTCTGACTTCCCTATGAGGCAAATACAGATTAAGTTGCTTGGTCCCCAGAAATCTAACTTTTTTAAAAATTGCATTTACACTAAGAACAAGCATAGAGATTTTCATCACAAAAGGATAATTTTAGAAGCATAATAAACAATTGAAAAAGGAAACTCCATCTTCCTAATTAAGAGTAAATTATTGCAGCAGGTAGGTTCTCAATGAGCTAAGATGGTGATAAGGGTAGACCTTATCTCACTAACTAGGATTAAGTGAATGAAGACAATTATTATAATAATTTAAAATAGCATATAGATGTGCCACATACACCAGAAACATAATCTCAAGGGATCTATATCTGTCTTACTGTTTCTCTAAAGTACCTTAGAACATTCTGGCCTAGTACATGTACCCCTACATTAAGTCTCCTAGACATTGACAGCTGGAAAGTAATAGAGCAGGTAGACAACCCTGGTGTGTACCTGTGAGGAATGGGATTGCTCTCCTCTCAATAAAACTTTAGGCCAGCGATAGATCTAGAAGAAATAATCACAAGCCATAGCACACACTGAAGACAGTAAGATTAGCCTAAAGCAAAAAAAATGTAATGCAATCTTAATCTTCATTAATAGAAGCAACATGTTCAGAAGTAGGGAATGTACTATACCTTGACCTGCTGGATCATATCTGTAATATAGTGTCCAGTTCTGTGTATCAGGCTTATGAAGGATTAACAAACTGGAAGGCTTCCAGAGGAAAGATAATAAAAGGGTCTAGAAATAATGTTTTAAAGGTACTAGTTGAAGAAACTATGTAGCCCAAAAAATAAGAGTCTTGAAGGAACTATCATCTTTATCTTCATTTATCTAAAGGATTATCATAAGAAAAGGGAATTAAAATTGTTCTATTTGGTTCCTAAGGGAATAATTAGTGTCAATGGGTTGATATCACAGGGATGTAGCTTTAGGCTTAATATAAGGAAAAACTTCATAAATTAGTTTGGAGCTGTCCAACAGCAGAATGGGCTGATTTAAGAAGTAGTGGGTTATTTCTCACTTGACATCTTTCAGTAGAGGATGAATGGTCACTTATTGGGTTCCTTGAAGATTGAAGGCAAAAGGGAAAAGCAAAAGATGAGATGTATAGATAGTACCATACAAACAACGAACATAAACTTGGACAGACTTCAAGAGGTAGTGAAGGATAAAACGGCCTAGCATGCTACAGTCCATGGGGTCACAAAGAGTCAGAAATGACTGAACTGAAAAACAAAGGGACATGGTATTCATATTTTAAATAAAAGTTGAATTTGATGGTTCCTGAGGTTCCTTCCAATTTCTATGATTCTGTGAAATACCACCTCTATGAAGCCTTCTCAGATCACTTTAGCATAAAAGATCATTTTTTCTTCTGAAAACCTATAGTAATTTGTGTTCCTCTTAACAGGATTTCTCACAGTCTGCCCAATATTATACTGATTTGCTTGTGTATGTTTCTCATTTGCCCTCCTAGAATGAAATAGGTTTCTCAGTAACTATACACATATTTTAACCTTCATATAAGCCAGCACAATGTGTTTCCTAGCAGTTTGAAAAATACTGAGTAGAGAGAATTCTGGAAAGATGGTAGAGTAGGTCAGAAGACTTCCAACTCTCCAAATTTCCTACACACACACAAAAAAAAAGACAAAACCTCAGAACAACAGAAGTCAACTTGGGATAAAGCAGTTGTCCTACAACAATTCTGATAAGACCCCACAAAAGACCTGACCTCCAGGGTTGAAGGTCTGGCCTGAGTGCAGTGCAAACACCTTCAGGCAAACTCTGCAAAATCAACAAACAAACCCTGGGGGGCACTGGTTTAAGAGAAAGCCCCAGTCTTAGAAGCTTTCATTTTGCAGAGAGTGTAGGGGTCTGTCCCTCGAGTAGGAGAAGATTGAAGAACCTTCCATTGTTAAGGACTCCAAGCACAGTTATGCTGACCATACATGTCCTGGGCTGTGGTTGTAGGGAAAAGGAGCTAGCACACACTTGGTGAGTGCAGTATCAAGGGGCAGGGATCCTGTTAGCTATGGGCACTTGAAGGAGAGCAGAGTCCCTGATTTCAGTGTCAGGGCAGAGAGGACAGCTATAGTTTATAGACATGGAAAGGATAGCAAGGAGCAAGATAATTGGCAGGATAGTGTGGATGAGTGTCCTAGCTGTGACTTAGGAGTAAAAAGGAGACCCCAAAGTTAGGCCCCAAGACAGACCTCATAAAATAACAGTAAGAAGGACCTGAGGCTGGGGGCATCATTCCCCATACCTCAGGAATACAACTTGATTAAGCTAAAAATGAAAAAAAAAATTAATAAATAAAAATGCCCAAGCAAAGGAGAAAGAACCCCATCATAGATAGTTATTAGGGGACTAGAGAAGATCTTGGTTCATATTCAGAGGAAAATAATGGAGTTTTTTTAAAATCACTCCTTTCTCAATAAGAAATGTAAAATGGTTCCAAGCACAAAAAGAGTCCTTGGAAGAATTTTAAAAGGACTTTAAAAATCAAATAAGAGAGGCTGAGAAAAAATTAGGAAAAAAATAAGAGTAATCCAAGAAAATCAAGAAAAATTATGAAAAGAAAGTCAACCAACTGGAAGTATAGAATCGAAAACTTAAAGAAGAAAACAATTCATTGAAAATTAGAACTGGGCAATGAGAAGCTAATGGGGTTCTAAGATACCAAGAAATCATAAAGCAAAATCAAAAGAATGAAAAAAATAGAGGAGAAAGGCAAACATCTCATCAGAAAAACAACCAATCTGGAGAACAAACCAAGGAGAAATAATATAAGAATAGTCAAACTACCTGAAAATTACAATAAAAAAGAACCTTAGTAGAATATTACAAGAAATTATCAAGGAATATTGCCTTAAAATTCTAGAACAAGAAGGCACAGCAGAAATAGAACACATCCACTGATCACTACCTGGAAGAGATTCCAGGAGAAAATTTTACAGGAGTATATTAGCCAAGTTTCAAAGGTCCCAGGTTAAGGAGAAAATATTGGGAGCAACAAGAAAAAAAGCACAGTTTAAATATCATGGAGCTGCAATAAGGATTACACAAGACCTAGTAGCTACTACATTGAAGGACAATAGGTCTTAGAATACTATATTCTTTAAGATAAGATCTGGAGTACCAAGGATAATTTACCCAACAAAAGTTAAGTATAATCCTGAATGGAAAAAAAAGGATATTTAATTCAAAAACTTTCAGGTTTTTGTGATAAAAACCTCAGAACTTAGGAAAAAATTCAACACGGAACATCAAGGAGAAATATAAGAACATAAAAAAAAATAAGAAACATTAAAGAGCAATTATAAGGGACTCAATATGACCAGATGATTTACTTCATATATGTGAAAATACTAGCAGCACTCTTATGATTTTCATCCTTGTTTGGGTAGTTTGAAAGAAAGGTATGGGCTGTACTGAGTATGATGGAATGATTCTTAAAAAACTATTTAGGGAGAGATAAAAAGGAGTAATTATCGCATACAAATGATGGCATAAAAGGAAAAATTGATACAGAAGAAGCTAGTAGGGGGAGAGTGGGTAGTATTGGAAACTTACTCACATTGGTTATGAGTTAAAGAGGAAAAAACTTATACAGAAAGGTATAGACATCTAAATTCAGAAAGAAATAAATGGACAAGGGGAGGGAATGAGGGAAAAGGAAAAGGGAGGGACTGTTAGGTGGGTAGATTAAGAAATAAGAGGGCAATGTAGTGGATACAAGTAAAGGAGAGAAGTGAAGAGGGATAGGGTAAATAAGGTGAGAAGGATAGTGAGGAAAAATAGGAAGGAGGAAAATACACAGCAAGTAATTGTAGCTTAGAATATGAATGGGACAAATTTACCCATGAAACAGAAATGGATAGATTAAAATTTTGAATTCAAAAATAAGTTGCTTTCAGGAAACATTTTTAAAAAATGAGAGATATACACAAAGATAAGATAAAGGACAGGAGTAGAATTTAGTATGTGAAAAAGCAGGGACAGGAATCATGGACTCAGACAAAGTTAAAGTTAAAATATATTTAATCAAAAATGAAAAACAGAAAAAACTACACTACATGTCAGAAATATTATTCAATATTGTTTTAGACCATTTAGAATACCTAGATAGTATAAAATACCTAGGTGTATATCTGCAAAAATAGAAACAAACTCAGATCTTAATAATTGAACTAATACTTATTGTTCATGAATAGATGAAGCCAATATAATCTTTAAATGACAGTTTTGTCTAGCTTATCAATTAACTCTATATCATCCCAATTAAATTACTTTAAAAAACTATTTTACTGTTAGAAAAAAATAATAATAAAGTTCATCTGGAAGAACAAAAGATTAGGAACTTCAAAGTAATCAAGAAAGAAAGGATGTTAAGGAAGTAGCTTCAGTAGTATCAGATCTTTAAACTATTTTACAAGGTGAGAACACTGTTGAAGTATTAAAAAGGTAATTTCAATTATTTTGCAGTAACATTTTCTTGTGTAAATAAGACCTGTGGCCAAGAATAGGAGGAATGCAAAAAACTGGAGGCACGGGGGACTTTCATAGACAATCTCTCAGATAGGATGTGATTGAGTTGGAATATAGCTGTGATGAAGGAAATAATGATCTGACTGATTTAGAAAAACACAACTATATCTCCAGGTACTCATTACCGCTTACATCGACAACTACATTCTTGTTTCCATTATCTCCCTATTCAGTTCATCTGCTACATAGTTGCCAAAATAAGTTTCCTAAATATAATCCAGTCCTCTCAACACTATACCTTCTCCATTCAGACATCATCTTCACCTCCCCACTAGAACCTTAAACTCTATAGTTGGAACAACCTCCAAGCTCTAATTGTGAAACTTGCACCTTTTCTCGCTGAGGTCTAGACCTCCACTTCACTACCCAGATATCTCTCCTCTGTACTGTTCATCTCCCACCTTTCAGTGCCCTTCATGTGTAGTCTTCTCCCATTAGAATACAAAATTCTGGAGTATAGGGACTTAGCACAGTTCCCGGCACATAGCAAACCCTTAATAAATCTTGCTTTCCAGCCCTCCTTCTCTCCTGCTCCACCTATCTGACCCTATCATTCTCAATCAAAAATTTTAGTATTTCCCTATTATTCTCTATTTCTTATTCTCTCATAATACTGGTTCCTTCCCCGTTGTCTTTAAATATCCTAAATTTGCCCTATGCTTATAAAACTTTCAGCAGATCATTCCATTCCCTCAAGATATTATTGATATCTTTTCTCTCAGCCAAATTCATATAAAAGCACTCTACTCATTACTACTTCCTCACTCTCTTTCTATTTCTTTGTCTGTGTCTCTCTTCTTCATTCATGTCTTATCTGTGTCTTTCTGTCTGTCTGTCTGTCTGTCTCTCTCTCTCTCTCACACACACACACACACATACACACACACATACACACACACACACACACACACACACACACACCAGTCTTTAGGAATGGGGGAAGGTTGATGGGTGGATTAAGTATATGAGGTGGGATTATGCTCACATTTTAGTTCACTTTCTATATTAGTCCTACTAATTGAACCCGGAGAAGCTAGGTAGTGCAGTGGATAGAGCACCAGTACAGGAGTCAGGAGGACCTGACTTCAAATCTCACCTCAGACACTTGGCACTCACTAGCTGTGTGAACTTGGGCAAGTCACTTAACCCCAATTGCCTCATCCTGGGTCATCTCCAGTCATCCTGATGAATATCTGGTCACTGGATTCAGATGACTCTGGAGGAGAAGTGAGGCTGGTGACCTGCACAGCCCTCCCTCACTCAAAACAAAGTCAAGTGCAAGTCATATCATCATTTCTCTGATGGCATGGTCTTCTTTGGCAACAAAAGACAAACACACACACACACACACACACACACACTAATTAGACCCAGTAAACTGAAGTCCAAAACTAGAAGTCCTATAGAATCTAGCCTGGATTCCTAGATTCCTAGATCCCCATGGCTCATTTTGAGTTCCTGGGCAATACTGAGATTCTACTCCTTGCACCTAGAATAGAAAAAAAAAAACCTAAGTCCAAAAATCTGAAACCATTTTTTGGAGTCACATGATAAATATGAAGATGAACGAGAAGGAGGAAGTCCTCAGGCCCTCTTACCATTTCTCGTGAATGGAAGAGTTCTTTAGCCTCAGACATGAAGACAGCAAATGCCCCCAACAGATACTGAGGCAGGTCATTTTAAAGGCACTGAGTATTCCAGCTACATAGTTAATTGAAAAACACTGTTTCCACTCATGTACTAGGTCCATGAATTCCTCAAGTCTCCTGGAAGCAAGTACCTAATATCTTCCACATACACAACACCATGTTAGATGGTGTAGGCATGGGCTGAGTCTATTACACTCACTTATATTATAGCACTTTCCTCTCAACAACCCTTTGAGATAGGTCATAGCAGTATCATTAGCCCCATAGAACAACCACAAACAGGTAAAAATTACCTCTCCATAGTTACAGTCAACAGGGAATAAAGACAACATTCAACAATATGTGTTCAGACTCCAAGAATAGTATTCTTTCTTCTTCAAGTCTGTTGCCTCTACAGAACATATTTTTAACAATCTCTTAATACATCATACCATATAATTATATATTATATTGTAAAACAGACTCAAAAGTTGACAATGAAATCCTTATATACTGTTTGTATTCTCAATGTTTCTTGTGTAGAACCAATACATTATTTGATTTCAAGTGCAGTAGAATGGAAAGAGGTCTAGCTTTGTGCTGGAAGACTTGGATTCAAAGCCCTCCTCCAACGACTCCTTGTGTGACCTGGGCAAGTCACTAAATTTCTATGTGCTTTAGTCTCCTCATCAGTAAAATGGTAGAGTTGGATTAAATGACCTGTGAGCCCAAACTCCTTACGAAATCTAGGCTATAAAAAAGGGAGCATTGTTGACATAAAATAAAGGAAATCCAAGAGGAGAGGTCTATTTTTTTAACTTTACTGCATGGATCCCAAATTCCAGTCAGCCTAAGCATCACATTGCCATCATATCATCCAACCATGGCAATTCTCCATGATTTGACAGAAGTCAACAACTGGAATACATTCCAAAAAATGGTGAGTGACCTTAGAATCATAAATGATGATACTTCTGAGTACCTAAGCCACCCTCTCAATATTTTCCAAACCATTATTCATCGAGAATCTTTCATACTGTTAAGCTTACCAAATCACCTTTAAATAGTTGAAACACATGTTTTTCATATGACCAAATTAACACTTATAAAGCAGGAAGGCAACATGATGGAGTGGAAGGGGTCACCTCAAAAGAAGACCCATCAGTTCTGGATTCTAGTCTCAGCTACTTGTTAGCTGTGTAACCTTGAGCAATCAGGCCATAACTATTCCTTTTTAAAAAAAAAATAGCTATCCTCAGAACTAGATGCTCAATTCATTAATTGACTGGTTAGCTGAATGAAAGCAACATTTTTTCCATATTATAAACTTTCAGTAAGTTTATGAGGTAGTAAGTATGTGTGTGTGTGTGTATAGACACACACACATATTATATATGTACATATTATTGGCTTCATTTTACAGATGAGAAATTTAAAGTTCAGGGAGGTTCAATAACATGTGGGAATTTAAACTTGACACATATATACAAAATATATCTGAGATCTGTTCTATTGCAACAGTGTCTGCGGTACTTTAAAATTAAATAAAATTCTGGAGAACAATTTGCAACTATTTGATGCAACAATACAATTACTGCGTTTGTATACCAAAGAGACAAAAGGAAAAAGGAAAGGGATTTCCACTTATAAAAACATTTAAAAGCTCTTTTTGTGGTGGCAAAGAATTGGAAATTATCAGGATACCTATCAACTGGAGAATGGCTGAACAAATTGTGGTATATGATTGCAATGGAATACTATTGTGCTAGAAGAAATGATGGCCCTTTCCTCAGTCTCACCACATCATCATACCTGCAGAACTGTCATCATCTGACGATGTGTATTCCTCCATCAGTCTAATCCCTGTTGTCTCCCAAACCTCTCTTCAGAGCCTCCCAAACACCAAGCTAGCTCTGATAATGTGTGCATCAACGTCATTGTCAATGTGTACATCCCTGGAAAGTACAGTACCGAGGTAAGTGAACTTATCCACAGCATTCAAAACTTCTTCATTTCTTGTAACCGATGGTTCCATGTATGGATGGTGTGGTGGTGGCTGATAGAGCACCTGTGGTTTTTTAGGGTTAATTATTAGGCCAAATTAGCACAAGCAGCAGAGAATTAATCCATACTTTGTTGCATCTCAGCTTCAAAGGCTGCATTGAGTGTATAATCATCTGCAAACAGAAAATCATGCACCAGCGCTCCCTCCACTTTGGTCTTGGCTTGTAGTCTTTTCAAATCGAAGAACTTACCATCAGTACAGTAGTTGACCTTGATGCTGTGTTCATCCTCATTGAAAGCATTTGTCAACATGGTTGAAAACATCATGCTTTTTTAAAAAGCAGGGAAGCAAGCACACAGCCTCATTTCACTCCATTGGTGACTAGGAAGGCATGAGAGTTTTGTCCACTATTCAGAACCCGGACAAATATGCCATCATGAAATTGACGTACAATATTGATCAACTATTGAACATCTACAGAGTTGTGCTGACCTCATTGTTATATGCTTGGGAAACATGGACAGTCTACTAGCACCATGCCAGGAAACTGAATCACTTCCATTTGAACTGTCTTAGGAAGATTCTGAGGATCATCTGGCAGGATAAGGTACCAGACATTGAAGTCCTTGCTGAACTCCCAAGTATTCAAACTATGCTTCAGAGAGCACAACTCCAATGGACTGGTCACATTGTTCAAATGCAAAATGCACACTTGCCAAAAAGACTATTTTATGGAGAAATTGTGTGGGAAAAATGTGTGATCACATGGTGGCAAGAAGAAACAATACAAGGACACTCTTAAGGTCTCTCTCAAGAACTTTGGATTTGATTGTGGGACATGGGAGACACTGGAACAGGACTGCTACGTGGCATGCCCACGTAGGAAAAGGTGTTGTGCTCTTTGAGCAAAACAGAATTGAGACAGCACAAAGTAAATGCAGGATGAGCAAATTTGGGATATCCACCCCAAATATTCATACAGATTATCTGTGTCCAAACAATATGGTAGTGCATTCCGAGCTCATATTGTTCTGATCAGTCACAGTCGGACACGCTGAAATTTCACTTTACAATGGTGATGTCATTTTGGTACTCTTCTAAGACAAAGGACAACAACCAACCATTCCTCCATCATATTCTTATCTTGGCAAAGGTGCCAGGGATATCTTCAACAAAGGATTTGGCTTTTAGGTTGGTGAAACTTGATTTGAAAACAAAGGCTTGCAGTAGAGTAGACTTCTCATCATTGGGTCATGTAATACAGACACTGGTAAAATTTCTGGGACTTTGGAGACCAAATAAAAATCGTATGAGTATAGTCTGACTTTCACAGAAAATGAAGCACTATTAACACTCTGGGAACTGAAATCACAATTGAAGGTTAGATTTGCCAAGGTTTGAAGCTGACATTTGATGCTACCTTCTCACCAAATACAAGGAATAAAAGTGGTAAAATAAATTCTGCTTACAAATGGTGTAAACCTTGGCTGTGACAATAACGTTGATTTTGCTGGACCTACTGTTCCTGGATCAGCCATTTTTGGTTACGAAGGCTGTCTTGCTGACTACCAGATGAACTTTGATAGTGCCAAATCAAAGTTAACAAAGAGTAACTTTGCAATGAACTACAGGACTGGAGACTTCCAATTATATACTAACGTCAATGATGGCACAGAATTTGGAGATTCAATTTATCAGAAACAATATGATTATCTTGATCCTTCTGTAAACCTATCTTGGACACCAGGCCCTAGCTGCACTCATTTTGATATTGCATTCAAATATCAGCTGGATTTCACTGCTTCTATTTCTGCAAAAGGCACCAACTCTAGTTTAATTGGTGAAGGTTATATTCAGCTCCTGAGGCCTGGTGTGAAGTTTATGTTGTCTATCTTGATGGATGGGAAGAGCATCGATGGCAGAGGTCATAAACTTGAGCTCACTTTGGAGCTGGAGGCTTAGTACAGTCAAAGAAACATATGGAAAAGGGATAGCTGGTCAAACATTTGGCCTTAAAATATATTTCCAATGTGACCAGCAGGCTTTTTTTTCTAAGAGGGATGATCTAAACAAGGGATGATCCAAACAAGAGATGAATATTAAATTTTGAACAGTTACTTGTTGGTTTCCAGTTAAATTGGTTATCTATATCTAATTACCAAAGCTGCAGCAGTGTAGTCACCTATACATTATTTAAGGGTACTTGACTGCTAAATGGTGCTACCCAATGATAATGAAATAGATCTTTATGAAAACTGTACAATTGTGTGCGTGTTTGTTCTTATGCTGTTTCTAATAAATTTGATATTACCATTGGATGGTATGGATCAATGGATGTTTTAGAATGAGGCACAAAATTTTTGTTAATTCACCATCATTAGTATCCCAGAAAAATAAAAATTAGGAATAAAACAAATATACAAAATTGTGCCTCCAAGTCTTTGCAGCGGCAAAACTTTGATAACTAGATTCAAATGAGTCAATTTATAAGCATTCTCTTTGATTTCCTTGTTGTCTAGATTATATTTATTTTTCCATGAGCTCTTCACTCCTATCTGTGCCACAACTTCTCTTCACCCTTAGAGTAATCACATAATTTTTTTTTTTTAAATAAAACAACATGGGGCGGAGCCAAGATGGCAGAGTGAGAGCAACGATTCACCTAAGCTCTTGGACAAACTCCTGCAGGTACCTCTGAAAGGAGAATCTGAGCAAATTCTGGAGGTGCGGAATCCAGTGGGAGACAGATTGTGATGGATTCGGAGCTCAGGTTGGACTGGAAGGTCCACAGGAAGGATCTGTTCCACGGAGGTGAGCCCACAGCGCACAGCACAGCGTGGCCAGTGCAGTGGAACAGAAGAGACCCGAGAAACCTGAGTGGTGGGTGGAACCAGAGGAGCGGCACCCAGGGCAGGAGACAAGTCTACCGAGTCAGTGAGAGCCGCTGAGTGCCAGATATCAGCGCAGCAGCTCCTGAGACCTTCAGCCCGAAGAGCAAACTTCAGTAAGTCACCTACTTGAACTTCCGGGAGCCAGGATGGTGGAGTGATCAGTAAATGCTGTCTCCTCCCCCCTTGATGACTGTAAAAGAACCATAAAATATTTCCCCAGAAAAATCCCAGATCAGTAGAAACAGCAGAAGGAGACCAATAGTCTCATAACACCTGAGACGAGGAAAATAGCTAAGGAGGATTCCTCCTATGGTGGCAGAGGCAAACCGGAAGGACAGAGGACCCAGGGCAGAGAAAATTCACACTAGGATCCAGGCAAGCTGCAGTGCCAGGAGAGGAGCCCCAGGAGGGGTGGAAACACGCATTAGCATCTAGGCATGCCTCAGCTGTCCAGGGGAATCAGAAAGACAATAGGGAAGCTGGGATTACCAGCCCCTGAGCTTGCCTTTGCCTCAGTTCAGCTGAGGAGATCTCCTGTGACCAGACCACTCCTCCCTCACACTTAACAAGCTAAACCCAGGGCTGATCTAGGAAACACCAAACAAAAACCTGCTTTTAGCTTTTTCACACATCAGCTCAGCAAAAAGTTCTCTAGCTTTGGACTGAAAGAACCAGAAGCCACAACACTCAGTTAACATCATGAACAGGAAAAAGCAGAGGACCAAAAGAACCATAGAATCTTTCTATGGGGATAAGGACCAAAACACAAACACCAAAGAGGTCAGAGCTGAGACTATACTTCCAGCTGAAACTTCAGAAGGGACTATGAACTGCTCGCAAGCACAAGCAGCTCTCCTGGAACAACTGAAGAAGGAAATGGAAGATAAACTGGCCAATGATCTTAAAATTACTAAGAAAGAATTCACTGATGAGAACATCTCTTTGAAAAGGAAAATTGAACAAATGAAAAAAGAAGTTAAAAAATTAACTGGAGAAAATAGCTTCTTAAAAGGAAAAATTGGGCAGATGGAAAAGGAGATGCAAAATTTAACGGAAGAAAACAATTTGATAAAGATTAGAATTGGGCAAGTAGAAACTAACGACTCAATGAGACAGCAAGAATCAGTCAAACAAAATCTAAAGAATGAAAAGATAGAAGAAAATGTAAAATATCTCATTGGAAAAACAACTGACCTGGAAAACAGATCCAGAAGAGAAAACTTAAGAATTATTGGCCTGCCAGAAACCCATGATGGAGAAAAGAGCCTGGACAATATCTTCCAGGAAATCATCAAGGAAGACTGCCCAGAAGTCCTAGATTCAGAGGGCAAAACCGTCATTGAAAGAATCCACCATTCCCCTCCTGAAAGGGATCCCAAACTCAAAACCCCAAGAAATATAGTTGCCAAATTCCAGAGCTATCAAGTGAAGGAGAAAATATTACAAGCAGCCAGAAAGAAACAATTTAAATATCAAGGAGCTACAGTCAGGATTACACAGGACCTTGCAGCTTCTACATTAAAAGATCAATTTGGATTTTTCCAAAAGATTGGAACCCAATATTCCACAAAGCAAAGGAGTTGGGACTACAACCAAGGATCAACCACCCAGCAAAGTTCAGCATAAAATTTCAGGCAAGGAGAAAGTCATTCAACGAAGTAAGGGATTTCCAGAGCTTCCTGACCAAAACGCCAGAACTTAATAGACAATTTGATCTTCAAATGCAGATCTCAAGAGAATCATAAAAAGGTAAATGGGCGGGGGGAGAAACAACTTGTTACTCAGTTAGGACAAATTGTTTACCTCCCTACGAGGGTAGATGATACCTGTTAATCTTGAGATCTGCGCAGCTATTAAGAAATATAAAAGGGATATGCATAGGAGGAACGGGCATAATGTAAATGATATCATGATAAAAAAATATGATTTAAGTATGAGAAGGGATCATAATAGGAGGTGTGAAAAGGAGGAAGCAGAAAATGGCAAATTACATCACAGGAAGAAGTACAAAATCATAGTAGAGGGAAAGAGGAGAGGGAGATGAGCATTGTGTGAGAGGTACTCTCATCGGATTTGTTTAAAGAAGGGAACAATAAACTTAAGTAGATAATTCTAACTAGCTCTATAAGTAGTAGGAGAGGAAAGGGGAAGAAAGGGGAGGGAGGCTAAAAGGGAGGGAAGGAGCAATAAGAGCAAAGGGGAGTAAAAGGGAGGGGGGCTAAAAGAAGGAGAGGAAGGTGGCAGGAGGAGGTGGTGAAAAGGGAATACTATTGAGGAGGGGAAGGGAGACAGCAGAGCTAAAAGCCCAAATGGTGGGAAAGAAGATGGAGGGAAATACACAGATTGTAATCATAACTGTGAATGTAAATGGAATGAATTCTCCCATAAAACGGAGACGGATAGCAGAATGGATTAAAAGCCATAATCCAACAATATGCTGCTTACAAGAAACACATTTGAAACGAGGGGATACACATAGGATAAAGGTCAAAGGATGGAGCAGAATATATTGTGCTTCAGCTGACATAAGGCAGGAGTAGAAATCCTAATCTCAGACAAAGCAAAAGCAGAAATAGATCTAATCAAAAGGGATAAGGATGGAAACTATATCCTGCTGAAAGGCACCATAGACAATGAAGCAATATCATTACTAAACATGTATGCTCCAAGTGGTATAGCATCCAGATTCTTAGAGGAGAGGTTGAGGGAGCTGAAGGAAGAAATTGACAGCAAAACTATACTAGTGAGGGACCTCAACCTCCCTCTTTTTGAACTTGATAAATCTAACCTCAAAATAAACAAGAAAGAGGTTAAGGAGGTAAATAAAACTCTAGATAAGGTAGATATGATAGATCTTTGGAGAAAATTGAATGGGAATAGAAGGGAATATACCTTTTCCTCAGCAGTACATGGAACATTTACAAAAATTGACCATGTACTGGGACATAAAAATCTCACAATCCAGTGCAGAAAGGCAGAGATAATCAATACATCCTTCTCAGATCATAATGCAATAAAAATTATATGTAATAAAAGACCATGGAAAGATAAAGCAAATATCAATTGGAAACTAAATAATCTAATCCTAAAGAAGGAATGGGTTAAAGAAGAAATCATAGAAACAATCAACAACTTCATTCAAGAGAATGACAATAATGAGACAACCTACCAAATCTTATGGGATACTGCAAAAGTAGTTCTTAGGGGAAGTTTTATATCTATGAATGCCTACATAAATAAAATAGAGAAAGAGGAGATCAATAACTTGGGCATGCAGCTGAAAAAGCTAGAAAAAGAACAAATTGAAAATCCCCAAGAAAATACCAAATTAGAAATACTGAAAACCAAAGGAGAGATGAATAAAATTGAAATTAAGAAAACTATTGAATCAATAAATAAAACCAATAGTTGGTTTTAGGAAAAAACTAATAAAATTGATAAACCTTTGGTCAATTTGATGAAAAAAAAAGAAAGGAGAAAATCAAATTACTAATATTAAAAATGAAATGGGTGAACTCACCTCTAATGAGGAGGAAATTAAAACAATAATTAGAAATTACTTTGCCCAACTTTATGCCCACAAATTCGATAATCTAAATGAGATGGATGAATATTTTAAAAAATACAAATTGCCCAGATTAACAGAAGAGAAAGTCGAATACTTAAACAACCCCATCTCAGAAAAAGAAATTGAACAAGCCATCAATGAACTCCTTAGGAAAAAATCTCCAGGACTAGATGGATTCACAAGTGAATTCTATCAAACCTTTAAAGAACTGTTAATTTCAATACTATATAGACTATTTTTGAAAATTGGGGAAGAAGGAGTCCTCCCAAATTCTTTCTATGATACCAATATGGTTTTGATACCCAAACCAGGGAGAGACAAAACAGAGAAAGAAAATTATAGACCAATTTCTCTAATGAATATAGATGAAAAAATTTTAAACAAGATTTTAGCAAAACGAATACAGCATCTTATCAAGAGAATAATACATTATGATCAGGTAGGTTTCATACCAGAAATGCAGGGCTGGTTCAATATTAGGAAAACTATTAGCATTATTGATCATATCAACAACAAAACTAACAAAAACCACATGATTATCTCAATAGATACAGAAAAAGCTTTCGACAAAATACAACACCCATTCCTATTAAAAATGCTGGAGAACATAGGAATAAAGGGAACTTTCCATAAAATAATAAGCAGTATCTACCTAAAACCTTCAGCAAGCATTATATGCAATGGAGATAAGCTAGATGCATTTCCAATAAGGTCAGAGGTGAAACAAGGATGCCCATTATCACCACTATTATTCAATATGGTACTAGAAATGTTAGCGGTAGCAATTAGACAAGATAAAGAAATTGAAGGAATAAAAATAGCCAAAGAAGAAACTAAGTTATCACTCTTTGCAGATGATATGATGATATACTTAGAGAATCCCAGAGATTCAAGTAAAAAACTACCTGAAATAATAAACAACTTTGGTAAAGTTGCAGGTTACAAAATAAATCCACACAAATCTTCTGCATTCCTATATGTTAGCAACAAAGTCCAACAGCAAGAGATAGAAAGAGAAATCCCATGTAAAGCTAGAGTAGACACTATAAAATACTTAGGAGTTTACCTGCCAAAACAAACAAGGGATTATATGAACACAATTACAAGACACTTTTTGCACAAATAAAGTCAGATTTAAGTAAGTGGAAAAACATCAGTTGTTCATGGGTAGGCCGAGCTTATATAATAAAAATGAAAATTCTATCTAAATTAATTTACTTATTTAGTGCCATACCAATTAAACTATCAGATAATTATTTTCTGGAGCTGGATAAAATAATATCAAAATTCATTTGGAAAAACAAAAGGTCCAGAACTTCAAAGGAACTAATGAAAAGAAATGCTTGGGAAGGTGGCCTAGCACTACCAGACCTCAAATTGTATTATAAAGCACCAATTATCAAAACCACTTGGTATTGGCTAAGAAACAGAGGGGTAGACAAATGGAATAGACTTGGCACTCAAGACACAGTAGGCAAGGAATATAGCAACCTCCTGTTTCATAAACCCAAAGACCCCAGCTTCTGGGAAAAGAACTCACTGTTTGACAAAAATTGCTGGGAAAACTGGTTAACAGTGTGGCGGAAATTAGGTATAGACCCATGCCTGACACCATACACAAGAATAAAGTCCAAATGGGTACATGATTTAGGTATAAAGACTGATACCATGAATAAACTGAAGAAGCAAGGAATAGTGTATTTATCAGATTTATGGAGACGGGAAGAACTTTTTTTCTAAAGAAACGATAGAAAGCATTAAGAAATGCAAGATGGATAATTTTGATTACATTAAACTGAAAAGTTTTTGCACAACCAAACTCAATGCATCTAAAATTCAGAGGGATGTAATAAATTGGGAAAAAAATTTTACAGCTAAGCTCGGGGATAAAGGCCTCATTTCTAGAATACATAGAGAACTAACTCAAATATATAACCATACAAGTCATTCCCCAATTGATAAATGGTCAAAGGATATGAACAGGCAATTTTCAGGGGAAGAAATTAAAGATATCTATAATCATATGAAAAAGTGTTCTAAATCACTATTGATTAGAGAGATGCAAATCAAAACAACTCTGAGATATCACATCACACCTCTGAGATTGGCAAACATGACAGAACAAGAAAATGATAAATGCTGGAGAGGATGTGGGAGAGTTGGAACACTAATTCATTGGAGCTGTGAGATCATCCAACCGTTCTGGAGAATGGTTTGGAACTATGCCCAAAGGGCCACAAAAATGTGCATACCCTTTGACCCAGCAATATCGCTACTAGGACTGTATCCCCAAGAGATTATAAAAATGGGAAAGGGCCCCACATGTACAAAAATATTTATAACAGCACTCTTTGTGGTAGCCAAGAACTGGAAATCAAGGGGATGCCCATCAATTGGGGAATGGCTGAATAAATTATGGTATATGAATGTAATGGAGTACTATTGCGCCATAAGAAATGATGAACAAGAAGACTTCAGAGAGGCCTGGAAGGACTTATATGATCTGATGCTGAGCGAAAGGAGCAGAACCAGGAGAACTTTGTGCACAGCAACCACCACAGTGTGTGAGAGTTTTTTCTGGTAGACTTGGAACTTTGTAATAACACAAGAACTTAATGGAAAAAAAAATCCCAATGATGGTTTTCTAAGGCAAAACGCCTTCCACACAGAGAAAGAAATATGGAAGTCATTCACAGAATGTAGCAGATCATGTTTGTGTGTGGGTGGGTTTCAGTGTATTATGTTTTGATTTATTATATGATTTTTTCCATTTATTTTAGTGCAACTACATAGCATAACTATAGTGAAAATGTGCTCAATAGGAAGTATATGTAGAACCTATACAGAATTGTATGCTGTTGCAGGGAAGGAGTGGGGTAGTGGGGGGAAGGTGTGGGGGGGATAAAATCTTAATTTTTTAAGGAAGTGATTGTAGAACATTAAAAGAAAAAATAATAAAAAAATTAAAATACAAAAAAATAAAACAATATGAGGATTAAAAAAGAAGAAAAGATGAATGGAATGGTTTCTGAAGAACCTGAGAAGACTTATCTGAACTGATGCAAAGTGAAGTGAGTAGAACCTTGTACACAGTAATAGCAACATTGAAATGATAATCAAATGAGAAAGACTTAGCTGTTCTGCTCAATACAGTGATCCAAGACAAGATCCAAAGGAGCCATGATGAAAAATGCTTAAGATCTCTAGAGGAAAAAACTTATGAACTCAGAGTGCAGATTGAAGGATATTGTTTTCTATATAGTAAAAGATATATTTTTTCCAACATGGCTTTCATAGGCCCCCATCTTCCTAGGACAATGTCTACTTTCACTCTGATTTTAGGTCCTTTACATCATGAATGCATAAGCATTTAATAAGATTAAATCAAATATCATAAAAACAGAAGCATTATTCATATGTAACCAAGGTTCTATCTCCACTTCTTTGCTTCACAATGATGTCCCAGTATCTGTTCTTCTAACCTTAGAGCAATATCTGGTAGGCTTCCCTCCTAAGAAATACAGCTTCTATCTTCTGTTAGTTCCTTTGAAAATAAACAGCACAAGAGGAAGAAATCTGCTCATGGTCATCATTTCCTTTCTTCTAGGCTCTTTAAGAAGTCCACACATCAGCAACATCTGTGTAAACAGATACACTCCCTTGAGTAAATCTACCTACAGTCTACCAGCCTTCAGATCACTATCCCTTCTTTCTCAAAAGAGATAGTTTTTGGACAAGTCTTCTTCTCTAACCTAACCACTGTACCCTCATTTGGGTACTTCAAGATATACACTGGTGTACTCCCAAACTCCCTGCCTCCAAGTTTATTAAGCTCCTCAGCTGAGTCAAATATATAAATGAATTTTTACCATCATTCATAATTGTGTCAATCCCATGATCTGGAACTCAGAAAATTCCCCTCCTTCATCATAATCTCCTCTCTCTCTCTCTCTCTCTCTCTCTCTCTCTCTCTCTCTCTCTCTCTCTCTCTCTCTCTCTCTCTCTCTCCCCCCTTATTTTCCATCCCCATCTCAGCTTCTAGTCTCTACATTCCTTTCTCCCTATCTATCATCCCTGCTTTGACTTCATTTTCCTCCCTTGATAATCTTGACACTGTAATTTAGAGATCAGCACTCTCTGGCTTGAGGACTGTATTTTTTTAACCCTGTTATAAGTAACCAATTCAATTTCACATTGACCTCCACCCTTGACTCTCTTGACCCAGCCTTGTCTCACCCTACACATGTGCCTTCTTTAGCTGCGCTCTTAAGCTGCTAAGCACTGTCGGAGAAAGTTGGGTCAAAAGAGTTCACAACAAATTCAAGTTATCCAATCTCAACCCCATCCCTACTGTTATAAAGCAATTTTTTTTGTTTTTTTCTTAATTGGCTCTCCATCCCACTTACCATAGCATCCATTCCAAACTCCCTCTTCTCCTCCCACCCCCCAACCTCTTCCTCCACACTGCCTTTCTCTTAGAAGATGTTTAAATTTACTGTAAAAAGCCAGGTCATTCATTAAGAGCTTCCTGAAAACCCATTTTAATTTTAACCATCTTTTTTCACCTTAACTGGGCATTTCTATTTTCAACCAATCCCTCTACCTATTCTCTTCAATTCATTCCTTCCTATTTCATCCCTTCCCATGCCCTCCACTGATCATTCCCTCTCTCTTCAATTTCACCCCAATTATTGGCTCTTGATTCACTAATGCATTCAATTTTGTTTTCTCTTTTGACTCATATAGTCTTTTTTAAAATATTTTATTTTTAATGAATGAAAATCTATATTCTCATCCTTCCTCCCCTCTTCCATTGAAAAAGAAAGAAAAACAAAAAAGGAAGAGGAAGGAAATAATGTGATAAGTATTTATATAGCATACATGCTAAGCACCATGCTACACACATTACAAATCCTCTCTCATTTGATTCTCACAACAATCCTAAGAGATAGGTATTATAATTCTTCTTATTTTACAATTAAAGAGACTGAACCAAACAGAGGTTAAGTGAGTTGCCCAGGGTCAAAAGCACTCCATTCATTGCATCACTTGACCACTTCGTAACAAGCATACATAGTCAAATAGAATAATTCTCTCACTTGGCCATGACCCCAATATATGTGTCCATCTGCACCCTGAATCCATCACCTCTCCATTAGGAGATGGGAAACATGCCTCATAAAGAGTCTGTTAGAATCATGCTTGGGTGCCTACTTATACTTCTTGTTATTATATAAATTGTTCTACTAGTTCTGCTGACTCTGCTGTACATCAGATCATATAAGTCTTCCCAGGTTTCTCTAGAACTTCCCTCTTCATCATTTATTATAGAACAAGGTGATAGTATATCACCATATTCATATAGCATAATTTACTCATCTATTTGTAGACACACCTTTAATTCCTAAATCTTTGACATCGCAAGGAAGTGCTGTAACAATTTTTGTATCTATTTGTCCTTTTTCACTATTTTTTAATCTCTTTGGAGTGTGGACAAAGTAGTGGTATTGCTAGGTAAAAGATATCCACATTTTAGTACATTTGGAATCATAGTTCCAAACTGATGTTTTAGATGAACAAATTCACAGCTTGATCACAAGTGTTTTAGTGTACCTTTTCCCCACCAACCCTCTGGTATTTGTCATTTCCCTTTTTTGTGACCTTTTACAATTTCAGGGGTATAAAGGGGAATCTTAGAGTTACCTAAGAGAACCTATCACCTCAAGTTGGATCTCATTATTAGTGATTTGGAACATTTTCCCATACGGCTACCAATAACCTGGATTTCTTCATCTAGAAATCACTTATATTCATATTTTTGGCCATTTACCAATTGCAGAATGACTTATTATTATAAATTTGAATCAGTTTCCTATATATGTCATAAAGGAAACCGTTATCAGAAAAATTTGCTACAAAGATTTTTTTCCCAATTGGTTTGTTTCCTTTCCTTCTACCCAAATCCCTACCATCTTTAAAAAGGACTAAGTCCTGAATCAAAATTATTATGTTGTGAGTGATGTCAAGTTTTTGCAATTCAAAAAGAGTCTCTTCATATAAACAGGTATCCATGAGCAGGAGTGACACAGGAATGTCAGGATTACAGAGATGATAATGATGATTCTAGATGTTGAACCATGGGTATTTCCACCAACATGGGTGTTTCCACTGCTCCCCAGCCTCCCCTTATTATTTCCATGCCAAGTGAAAGCTATTACCACTACTGGATGATGCCACTGACCTCCATATCCTGAGATGTGACACTGGTGAGCTTTGTTCTGTTGCCCTTTTGTGAAGTGAGCATTTCTCCCCCATTCTAGGTGTTATTCTGCCCCTTATGGTCAGGTGGAGCATTGCAAGTGTCAGTGTTGCCACTGTTCCCTACCATGCAGAGGCAGGAGCAGTATGGATACCACCTGTGATTGGACCTCACTACCGCCCTACAGTGAGGCAAAAATTTCCCCTCTGCATTCAGGCTGACTTCTTCCCACGATGAGGCACTCTCATGTCAGGTAGGATGAAGAGTACCTCATGGTAAGCTGCTGCTTTCGAGGCATCACTACAAGAATCATGGAGGACAA
Organism: Bettongia penicillata ogilbyi; assembly: GCA_023548195.1. NCBI lineage: Eukaryota > Metazoa > Chordata > Mammalia > Diprotodontia > Potoroidae > Bettongia > Bettongia penicillata. Next base: position 1,380,167 of record JAJHZJ010000522.1, on the reverse strand, counting down.
TTTAGACCCACCTTCCTCTGTATCATCCATCCACTCTTTAACTTGATCATTCCATTTTAATCCTGCCAAATATACCAATTGTCCCAGTCTGACTGGCCAATTCTCTGGAAGTTTAGGTTCAACAGTGAAATGAAATGGAGATATTCACAAGGTACTAAAAGGTTGATAAAATGAGATTTACTTTACCATAGAAGCAGAAGGATAGTCAACATGGATATGCATCAATGAAAGCACGTTGATTTAACTGAATAAAGCTTCTTTCTGTGCTCTGAATTATCTATTGTGATGAACGTGCCAAACCCCAGAGCTAGCCTGATGCCTTCATGGATGTTTTACTCAGGTAACATGAAAGTGAAGCCACCTGCCCAAGTCCTTAGTCCCTGAGCTAATTAAATCCTGATTATGATCTCAATACGTTTTAAGGATAATTAGCCTAACTTGAACGGGAATGGGATTTGGGATATTTGGGATATTGTTTCCACCAAACTTGCCCAAACCTATATATCCTCCAAACATCTCTCTTTTGGTCAATAAGACAAGTATAGTCATAGTCACACAGGTTTGAAACCTCAAAGCTACCTTTGACTTTTCCCTTTCTTTTGACACCCATTATTTATTACCCAAACTTGGTTTCCAAGTCCTGTCAAGTCTATATGAAAAACCTTCCCTTTATCCATACCGTCACTACAGTAGCTCTGGTCCTATCTTTACTTGCCTAGACTGTTAGAATGTTTGTCCAATTAATCTCCATGCTTCCATGTTTCTCCCTTCTCCAATTTATCCCTCACACACAAAAATAAATCCTGAGGCATAGTACTAATCATGTTTAGTGACTCATTTCTTAGACGAAATGCAAATTCTTTAATCTAACTTTGTCCCATGCCAGTACCTCCTGTTGTGGTTTTATCTCCCCAGCTTCCTAATATTCTTTGCACTTGGAGAGGCAGCATATGGTAGGGTGGCAATATCAGAGACAGAAAGGGAAGAAAGTGACACTTTGCTAGCAGGACCTGTGTGTTTCTCATCCCTGAATGACTCTGACTAGCCTATTAGCAAACGGACAGATACCAGGAAGTGGATCTGCCTGAAAGGGAAAGTCTTCCTAGCACCATGTGCCCTCAAGAGAGACCAGCAGAGATTTCTAAGTTTCTGTCTCACGTCAATGGGAAGCTAATCTAAAGGTTAAATGAGTGAAAACTCTGGGCAAACAGCTCTGCTAGCTCCCCACTGGGAGCAATTAGAGAGAAATGAACTTTTGCAATTTGGGGCCTCCCTGCTTCTGAGGAGATGAATGTGGAGCAAGCGAGGAAGATGACAGACTGGGAAATAAGCAGAATGGTCATGTGCATTGGTGTTAACTCGTTTTATTCATTTCAAATGCCCTGATTAAAACATGAACTTTAAGGAAAACGCAGAACAGTGGTAAATAAAGGGGACTTTTCATAGAGCAACCACACCCAAAAGACATTAGGTACCAGATAGAAAGTGATTATAATCTGTAACAAAGTGACACACTAAATTAATTAACTGGGGAGCACCCAATCAGCACCCCTCTTCCACTAGCCCTGATCTTAAACTCACTGTCACCTCCAGTGTTTCTTAAATGGTGGTTAGGGTCTCACAGTTTAAGAAGCACTGCAAGAATATACAGAAGGAATACAAACCCGTTCCCCAGATTTTGCAGGTTCCAGTCCTAGGATATGGTCCCTTGACTGATTCACTGACTCTCCCTGTACACCCCAGATACCCCCCAGCCAAAAGAAGCAGAAGATGCTGATTCTTTCTAGGAAAGGAGCAGAGCAGAGAAGAAACTGGGCAAGCAGAAAATATGTTGACTTTTTACACACACACACACACACACACACAGTGATTCAACCTTAAAACCCCACCACTCCACAAAAAGTGTCAGATACTGACTATTCAGTCATGGAAAGGAATGGAGACCCAAGGCAAGAATTAGGTACATAACAACATCGGGCCTGAAAAAAAGGAGACCACAACTCTCCTGAACCAGTTCTATCTCTCCAAAAGTTATTTAGGACAAGAACTTAAGTTGAAAAACACCATGTCCACCATCAGAGAACAGTCTTGCAGGCCAGTCTCTGGTGTCTTTTAACAGCAAAAAAAAAAATCAAAAAACAAAGTAACAGAATTTAACAAAAAAATTTGAACTCCAAAGATATCAAAAGAAAAGACTTCAGTAAGGCACATAAGCAGATAAGCCAATGGAGAAGATCCTGAAACCTGAAGTAAGAAGGAGTAAAACTTCAAAAAGAATTCACAGCTATTCTAACAAATATTATAATATGTAGAGAAGTAAACCAACAGGCACTGAAAAAAGAAAGAACCCTGTGGATTCCCCAGAAAATGAAACAAAATCAAAAAATTTCAGAATGGTTCAAAAGAAAAAGAAAATCCACAAAAGATGAAAGAGTATTTTAAAATTCATAAAAATCTTTCCTTACATGTACCCTGTGAGAGGTCAGACTTGTCAAGTGCCACCTTCTATGTGAAGCCTCCTGATCACCAACCTGCTGGAGTACTCCCTCCCAAAACTACTTGATATCCGTTGTGTATATATCATGGATATACGTATATATGTATGCTCTCTTGCATTATTGAATGGAAGATCTTTAAGGACAGAAACTGTTTCATATTTAACTCTGTATTGCTAATGCTTAACATATTACCTGGCATATAGTCGATTTCTAATGAATTCTTACTGATTGATTGATTTGGTTGACCCTGGAAGGCAAAACTAGGAGCAATCACTGTAAGCCACAAAGAGGGAAATTTAGATTTCATTCAAGGACAAACTTCCTAAGAGTTCAAGATATCCAAAAGCGAAATGCACTGTTGTAAAAGGTTGGGATTCACTCTTTTACCCAATGGTCTTACACAAAGTTTGGATTATAGATATGTGGTATGTTGTAGAGATGTGAATTATCTGATTGGACCCTGAGGTCCTTTCCATCTCTAAGATTCTGCGAGGTAGGCTCTAGTAACACTATTTTCTCCCATTTTACAAATGAGAAAACTGAGACTCAGAAAATTCAAGTAATTTGCCCAAGGTCACCTCATAAGTTATGAAGCTGAAGGTCAAACTTTTAAGTTAAAGTTCAAGTCTTTTAACTATTTGTCTGGAGGTCATTTAGTTAGCATGTTAGTGGTAATGCAAGTATGCAAAAAAAATGAAAGGGCAGTATACTTAAACAGATTCATTGAGTAAAAAAGTTATTGGAGATTTTACATAAGGGTTTAACCTATACATATAAGAATTTCTATCAATTAATTGTCTTCCCAGAAACCATGTGAATTAGGGAAGATCTAGTTACTATTTGTGGCTACTTTATATCTAGAAACGGAGGCACCAAGAGATAAACTAAGTGCCTGTGATCACACACTGAACTACCACCAGCATCGAAAATGCATTCCCGTGGTAACTGTGGTAGTTTCTAATTAGGTCTGTTGCCTTCCATCATTTGATTAAAATCTTCTCCTTGTCCCTTCTTTGGACTGAGGAGTACTGGTGAGTTTCCCTTGAAAACAATGTTCTACATTCAAATTGCAAGCAGACAGGCGCCTCTGTCTAATTCATGAATGGGATGAAAGTTGTGTGAGTCACAAAGCCTAAATGGCCTAGCTCTAGTCACCTGAAGATTCAGAGATATTCCAACAATGCACCATGGAGAAGAGTGTCACTGCTCTCAGGAAATGGAATTTATAAATAAAAATAAGATGACTTCTGTTGGACTTCTTCATCATTACAGAGTGTAACTTACAAGCAAGCCCAACAAACATGAAGCCTATTTTAGCGCAGGCATCATCCATGGCTTTAAAAAAAATCAGCCTTCTAAGCATTCATTCTCCATTACCTTTTGATTCAACTTTTTGTGTATAGACTCAAAAATCATGCCATATGAAGAAACTGGAGGTGTTTATTCTAAAGTAGAGAAGACAGGGGGAACATAATGTCCACATAGAAGAATGAATAGACTTAGCTTTCTTGGTCCCAGTGAGCAGTATAGGAGAAATGAGTCAAAGAGGAAAAGGGCCAGATTTAGACTTGTGGCAAGGAGAGACTTCCTAACAATTAGAGTTGACTAAAAGAGGACTGGGCTGCCTCAGGAAATAGTATTTTCCTCACTGAAAGTATTTAAACAAAGGTTGGATGACTGTCACAGTTATAAAAGAATTCTGGTTCATATCATTTGATTCTTCCATAGTCATTAGAAAATCAGGAGCTCCTTAGGATTTTACTCTTTTCTTCCCAGATGTCAGTCAGTCAAGAAGTATTTTTAAGGGCTTACTATGTACTTGGCACTACGCTAAGTACTAGGGATACCCAAAAAAGGCAAAAACAAATAGTCTCTGCCTTCATGGATCTCACATTCCAATAGGGAAACAACATGCACTTAGTTGGACACCTCAAAACTCCCTAATGCAGATTTAGCCAGATTAAAATGTAATTGGGAAATGCTTAATAAAATAAATAAGAATATAACATAGATACTGTTAATTTGCTATTTTATATCAATATGTGGTCTACATACTCTGAGATTGACATAACTATACTATAGGATATATATAGTGTAAACAGAATATCTATTAGATATTGTTGGAGGCAGGTCCAGGAAAGGTCTTCTGAAGAAGGTGAAATTTGAACTGATTCTTGAAGGAAACCAGGGAAACTAAGAAGGAGAGGTGAGAGGGCAGTGGTCTTGGGGGCGCAATCAATGCAAAGTCATGGATATAGGAATTGAAACATTGTGTTCAAGAAACTGCAAAATGGATCCTTTTGTCACTGGAAGGCTATAAAGGTAGAATGGGGCTGGATTAGGAAGAGCTTTAAATGCCAAACAAAGGATTTTATATAGAGAGTCGCTGGAGTTCGTTGGTTAGGGTACTGAATTGATCAGATTTATGCAATAGAGAAATCACCTTCAAAGGATGAATGGGAGAGGAGAAATTTGAGGCAGGAAGTTCAGCTAGAAAACTACCATCACCAGTCTTCCTACACCTTGAAAACTCCAGCCTTCTCACACCACTGCTACATATTCTTTGATCCAGTGAGACTGGCCTTTGTACTGTTTCATAAATATGACTTTTCATTTCTCAGTTTCAAGCATTGTTTTTGGCTATTTCAGACATTTGGAATTCTCTCCCACCTCATTTCTGGCTTCTAACTTCCCTGGCTTTCTTCTAGTCCCAACTAAAAATCTATTTTTTACAGGAAGCCTTTTCCAACCTCTCAATTCTAGTGTCTTCAAATTGTTCATTTCTTTTTTATCCTACATAAAGTTTGTTTGCACAGATGCTTTTGCTTCTTGTCTCTCCCCGTAGGATATGAGTTTCTTGAGGACAGGAACTGCCTTTTTTCTTTCTTGTATCCTTCTTGCTTAGCAGAATGCCTGGCACATAAAAGGCACTTAATAAATGATTTTTGATTGAGTACTGCAGGCCCTGGAGAGAAGAAATAAGGGCCTGAACCAACCTTGTGGCTGTACCTATATCAGGGTCTGCAGACGCTTATTTTTGGAGTGATTTTACACCCTTCTCATCTTACCCATTATGAGTTTATATTATCTATTCTCTCTCCTCCATTTTTTCCTTCCTTCTACTTAACTCATTCTCATGTACAATAGTGATGTTCTTTGTAGCTCCTCGAAGTATTTGGAGAAATACTATATCAACCCTCCAAAAGCAATAAAATGGGGAGGAGAAGGGAGAATTGAAACATTACATGAATTAGAAAATCAAAAGGAGACCTGTCTACTTCCCTCATGGGAAAACAACATCAGAGAAATCTTCAGTAATTTGTTCAAGACTATGTATACACCATTGTTCAGTGGCTGAACATGGACTAGAGCCTAGTAGCTCTATATTATAATGGAAAAAACATTACATTTCAGAATCAGAACATATGGGTTTGGATTCTGGCTCTAATGCTTATTATCTGTGTGACTTTGGGCAAGTCAAGTAACATTTTTTATTCAGTTTCCTCAACTGTAAAATGAAGAGTATAGACTGAATTGTTTCATATGTCTTTTCCGGCTCTAAAATCTTAACATCTTATAATCTTATTCCCTGAATGAAAAGATTTAGTCTTTTTCCTCCCCAGGTATCTTCCCTTGCTAGTACAGAGAGAGAGGAGCTCAAAGCCAGACTCTTACTCCATATCAATTAAACTTAGTATAAGGTCAATTTTCAATGGCCTTCATCCTCTAGAAATTTGTCCAACTCAGACCACTTTCGTAGTTGGTTCTCACCAGACCAAAACAATCAGAGCTATCCACTTTTCCAAGGACACAAGGAAATCTCTTCATTGTACTGTCTGCAAAGAACCAGTTGAAGATTTCCCAGAGATTTTAAAAGTAGAATTCTCTAGGTCCTGTAGGATTGGAATCGCACAGGTTTTCTATTTTTCAATAGGGATAATTTGTATTCTACAAAAAAAAAAGTATCCTCAACTAGCTGAGAAAAGTAGGCCTATCATATCACCGGCATACAAGGAACCGGTGCTTGGCATAGTGCCTGGCACATAGCACGCTTACTGACTGGTTGCTTACTGATTAAGTGCCCTTAGGCTGATAGCCATAAATGCAAACTGCCTCCAGCAGGAGTAATAGGTGATGAGAAGACAGTTGCAGTTCCTGTATCTTACCTTGCTATTCTCATTTTACCTCATGTTCATGCTTTCATTCTCTCAGTGTGGGTATAGCTTTGTCAAAATGAGTATATTTGTTTCCCTTCTACTGTGTGCCTGTGTTCTGGAGGCCCTGAGCTGTCAGTTATGTAGAATTCAAACATCTGACATTTTTAACATCAAATCTTCCTGCCTCTCTGTGTGAAGTATTGGCACACTTTTTAGTTCTAAATTATTAACAAAAATATTGAATTTGCCTAATCTTGCTCTATTCTAGACAAGCTACACAAATGCTATGCATCTGTTTTGATGAAACAGTATGATGATCACATTTCTGTTAGAAAGGATGTAGTGTGGTTTTCTGTACTACATCAGATAATAAGGAAATGTTAGAAGTCTTACAGTGAAGGACTGAGTGTAGCCATGGCCTAAACATGCTGCTATTGCATCTTGCTTTCTCTGTAGACTCTCATTACAAGATGAAACATGAACCAGTGGGAAATGTAATTCCTGCTTCTATAATCAAAAGACAATTAAAGTCATGACACAAGTAGACAAAATTAAAGAAGGAAGGGAACAAGTGTTAAGCACTTTGAAATTTTATTTAATTTTATTCTCCTAACAATCCTGTGAGGTTGTAGTGTCATCATGTGGGAAACATCCTTTTTTGAATTAATTTATTTGTTTTCAGTTTTCTACAATCACTTCCATAAGTCTTACATTTTCTTCCCCTTCCTCCCCAAGGCAGCATGAAATTTTATAGGGGTTCTACACATACATTCTTATTATACACATTTTCATGTTAGTCATGTTACATAGAAGAATTAAAATGAATGGAAGAAACCATGAGAAAACCCAAACAAAACAAAACATAACACAAGAGAAAATCTTCTGCTTCATTCTGTGTTCCAGTTCCATCATTCTTTCTCTGGATGTGGATGGCATTTTGCCTCAAGAGTCCTTCAGGAATGTTTTAGGTGCTTACATTGCTGTGAAGGGCTAAGTACCAGAAAAATTCCTCCCACACTATGGTTGTTACTGTGTACAATGATCTCCTGGTTCTTCTCCTTTCACTTAGCATCAGTTCATATAAATCCTTCCAGGTCTCTGAAGTCTTTCTGTTCATTGAAAAGTTTTTGCACAAACAAACCCAATACATCCAAGATCAGGAGGGAAGCAGAAAACCAGGAAAGAATTTTTGCAACTAGTATCTGTGTGATAAAGGCCTTGTTTCTAAAATATATATAGAACTGAGACAAAGAAGAATACAAGTCATTCCTAAGTTGATAAATGGTCAAAGCATATGAACAGGGAGTTTTCAGAGGAAAAAATTAAAGCTATCTATTGTCATAAGAAAAAATATAAATCACAACAACTCTGAGGTTCCACATCACACCTATCAGATTGGCTAACATGACAAAACAGGAAGATGATAAATGCTGGAGAAGATATGGGAGAGTTGGAACAGTAATTCATTGTTGGTGGAGCTGTGAGCTGATCCAACCCTTCTAGAGAGCAATTTGGAACTATGCCCAAAGGACTACAAAAATGTGCATACATTTTGACCCAGCAATGTCACTTCCAAGACTGTATCCTAAAGAAATCATAAAAATGGGAAAGGTCCCACAAATGCAAAAATATTTATAGTAGCTCTCTTTGTGGTAGTCAAGAACTAGAAATAGAGAGGATGCCCATCAATTGGAGAACGGCTGAACAAGTTGTGGTATACAAATGTAATGGAATAATATTGTGCTATAAGAAATGATGAACAGGAAACATTCTTGGGAAAGAATTAAATATAACTTGAAGAAATAAGAAAAGCGTATTTGATCCCATTCAAATAATATACACCCTAAAAGTAGTGAAAAACAATTATTTCAGGCTTTAGCATTTCCCAAGACTCAATCCTAGACTTCATAGTATCTTTTTCTTAAAAGCTTATATGTATGTGTGTGTCCTCAATTATTGTTTCTGTAGTGATAACTTCTAAAATTCTCTTCAGTCCTGACCTCTCACTTTATCTTTAGTTCCATATACCCATTTATGTACAGGTTGATTCTATTTATCTGTCTTACTGTCCTCAAAACTCAACATAATCAAGATAACGTCATTATCTTGCTCTGCAAATGCACTTTCCTCAATAATGTACCTCTCTTTGTCAGTGGCAGCACCATTTTCACTTCTTTTTTCATTTAAATATATTTCTATTTCATTAAATATTTCCCAATTATGTGTTAAAAAAAATTTAACGTTCTTTTTTTTATTTTTGAGTTCCAATTTGTCTTCCTCCTTATTGCCCCTTCTCTCTCCTTGACAAGACAAGCATTTTTATCAATTATACATGTGACATAATGCAAAATGTATTTCCATATTAGTAATGTTCCAAAAGAAAACACATACAAAAAAATAAAGAAAGTTTTTAGAAGTAGGCTTCAATCTGCATTCAGAGTTCATCAGTTCTCTCTCTGGAGGTAGAGAGCAATTTCCACCATGGGCCCTTTGGAAGTGTCTTGGATTATTGTCTTGATCAAATAGTTGATAATCTTTATAATATTGCTCTTCATATCTACCATGTTCTCCTGGTACTGCTTTCTTCATTTTGCATAAGTTCATGTAAATCTTCCCAGGTTTTTCTAAAACCATCTTGCTCACCATTTCTTATAGCAAATAGTATTGCATTACATTCATATACCACAAATTGTTCCGCCATTCCTTAGTTGATGGGCATTCCAACAATTTCCAATTCTTTGCCACCACAAAAAGAGCTTCTATAAATATTTTTGTACAAATAGGTCATTTTCCATTTTCTTTCATCTCTTTGGGATACAGACCTGATAATGCCATTGCTGAGTCAAAGTGAACAGTTTTATAACCCTTTAGGCATATTTCGAAATTATTCTCCAGAATGGATAGACTAGTTCACAGCTCTACCAACAGTGAATGCATGTCCCAATTTTTACCCATCACCTCCAACATTTCTCATTTTGCTTTTCTGTGTTGTTAGTCAACCTGATAGACATGAAGCGGCATCTTAGAGTTGTTTTAATTTGTATTTCTCAAATCAATAGAGATTTGAAGTATTTTTATGTTACTATTGATTTCTTCTTTTGAAATCTTCCTGTTCATTTCTTTTGACTAAGTGTCAAATGGGGAATGACTCTTATTTTTATAAATTTGGCTCAGTTCCCCATATATTTGAGAAATGAGGCCTTATAATAAAAAGCTGCTATAAAAAATTTTTCCAAGTTTCCTATTTTCCTTCTCATTTTTGCTGTATTCATCTTGTTTGTGCAAAAGTTTTTTAATTTAACATAATGAAAATTATCTATTTTATTTCCTGTGATCCTCTCTGTCTCTTATTTGGTCAAACCCTTCCTTATTCATAGATCTGAAAAGTACATTTTTCTATACTTCCCTACTCATATCACCCTTTATATCTAAATCATTTATCTCTTTTGACCTTATCTTGGCATATGGTCTAAGATATTGGTTTATGCCTAATTTCTGCCAAACTACTTTCTAGTTTTCCCAGTAATTCTTGTCAAATGATGAGTTCTTACCACAAAAATTTGAGTTTGTCAAACACTAGATTATTATTGATATTTATTACTGTGTTTTGTACATCTAATTCATTCCACCAACCCACCGCTCTATTTCTTAGCCAGTACCAGATTGTTTTGATGGTTACCACTTTGTAATTTAGTTTGAAATCTGCAAGTGCTAAGCCACCTTTCTTCATATTTTTTTTCATGGATCCCCTTGATATTCCTGAACTTTTGTTCTTCTAGATGAATTGGGTAATTATTTTTCAGGTTCTATAAAATAATTTATTGGTAGTTTGATTGGTATGGCACTGAATAAGTAAATTAACTTAGGTAGAATTGTCATTTGTAGGCTTGACCCACCCATGAGCAATTAATATTTCTCTAGTTATTTAGATCTGACTTTATTTATGTGAATAGTGTTTTGTAATTGTGTTTATATAATCCCTGGGTTTGTCTTGACAGATAGACTCCCAAGTATTTTATATTGTCTGTAGTGGTTATAAATGAAATTTCTCTTTCTGTTTCTTCCTGCTGGATTTTGTTGGTAGTATATGGAAATGCTGATGAATTATGTGAGTTATTTTGTACGCTGTAACTTTGGTGAAGTTGTCAATTGTTTCAATTACTTTTTTAGTTGCTTCTCTAGAGTTCTCTAAGTATAACATTGTGTCATCTGCAAAGATTCGTGCATAGTTTTGTTTCCTCATTGTCTGTTTGTGTTCCTTCAATTTTTTTCTTCTCATTGTTATAGCCAACATTACTAGTACAGTATTAAATAATATTGGTGATAATGAACATCCTTTGCTTCCTTCCTGATATTATTGGGAAGTCTTCAAGTTTATCTCTATTGTAGATAATGATTATTCTGGGTTTTTAGGTAGATATCAATTATCATTTTAAGAAAAGCTCCATCTATTCCTATGTTTTTAATGGGGTCATTTTTTAACAGGAACGGGTATTGTATTTTGTCAAAGGTTTTATCTGCATCTATTGATAACAATCATATTATTTTTGTTACTGATACAGTCAATTATGTTGTTTCCTAATTTTGAACCAGCCCTGTATTTCTGGCATAAATCCTATCTGGTCATAGTGTATGACCTTTGTGATATAGTACTCTCATCTTCTTTGTATTTATTTAAAATAAATTTTTACATTGATATTCGTTAAGGAAATTACAGTTTTCCTTCTCTGTTTTTGCTTCCTTCAGTTTAGATGTCAATATCACAATTGTGTCATAAAAGTGATTTTGTAGGATTTGTTCCTTACCTATTTATTTTCAAATGGTTTGTATAGTATTAGGATTTATTGTTCCTTAAATATCTGGTAGAATTCACTTGTAAATTTATCTGGTCATGGAGGTTTTGTCTTAGGGAGCTCATTTCTGGCTTGCTCAATTTCTTTTTCTAAGATAGAGTTAAGTATTCTATTCCCTCTTTTGTTAATCTGGGCAGTTTGTATTTTTGTAATTATTCATCCATTTCACATAGATTATTAATTTTACTGGCATATAATTGGACAAGATAACTCCTAATAATTGCTTTCCTTTCAACTTCGTTAGCAGTACATTCACCCGTTTCATTTCTGATACTAGTCATTTCTTGTTTTTTCTTTCTTTTAAGCAAATTAATCAATGGTTTATCTATTTTACTGGTGTTCTTTTCCATAAAATCAACTCTTAGTTTTATTAATTAGTTCAACAGATTTTTAAAATTTTATTTATCACTCCTTTAATTGTCAGGATTTCCAATTTGGTGTTTAATTGGGAATTGTTCATTTGTTCTTTTTCTAGTTGTTTTTAGCAGTATGCCCAACTTACTGATCTGCTCTTTGTCTCTTTTATTGATGTATACATTTAAAGATAAAAAATCTTCCCCTAAGTACTTCTTTGGCTGCATCCCACAAATTTTGGTATGTAGTCTCATTGTTGTCATTCTTTTTAATGAAATTATTTATTATTTCTATGATTTGTTCTTCTACCCACTCATTCTTTAGGATTGCTTTAGTTTCAAATTCATTTTTAATCTATGTTTCCAGAGTACTTTATTAAATTCAATTTTATTGCATTATGTATATGAAATGTACCCCTAAAAGGGTACATTTAATATTTCTGGTTTTTTTTAATTTAGTTATGAGGTTTTTGTGCTCTAATTGCCAATTTTTGTGAAGGTGACATATACTGCTGAGGAAAAAAAGTATATTACTTTCCATTCCCACTCAGTTTTCTCCAAAAGTCTATCATATCTAACTTCTCTGAAATTCTGTTCATCTTATTTTTTTTTTATTTGTTTTTTTGGTTAGATTTATCCACTTCTGAGAGGGGAAAGTTGAGGTCTTCCACTAACAAAGTTTTTCAGTTCATTTCCTCTTATAATTCATTTAACTTTTCTTTTAAAAATTTGGATATTATACCATTTGATGTCTTTTAGCAAGATGTAGTTTCCCTGCTTATCCCTTTAAATTATGTCTTTTTTCATTCTTGCTTTTATCTAAGATCATATTGTTGGATTCTGGCTTCTGATACATTTTACCATCCATTTATGGTTTATGAGTGAGTTCATCCCATTCTCATTCACAGTTATAATTGCTAACTATGCATTTTCCTCCATTCAATTTTTTTTCAGTTTATTCTTCTCTCTTTTTATCCTGTTCTTGCTCAAAAGTCTGTTTTGTTTCTGACTGGTGCCTTCTTTTATCCACCTTCTCTTTTTTCAACCCTCCCCTTTTCTCTTATTCCCTTTTCCTCCTACTTCTCTAGTGTGTAAAATAGTTTTCTATGACCAATTTTACATATATATGTACATATACATATATATGTGTGTGTGTGCATGTGTGTGTGTGTACATTTCCTCTTTGAACCAATTTAGATGTGAGTGAGGTTCCAGTATTGCCAACTCCACCCCCACACTATTTTTCCCTCAATTGAAAAAGCTCTTCTTTGTGACATATTATTCCTCATTGTTTCTCCCCTTTCCCTCTTCTCCCAATCCCTTTTTCTCACCAATTCACTTTTTTACAGCATCCCAACATATCCAAATCACTTTCATGTCCTCTTTCTATGTAGCATACTTTTAACTGCCCAAATAATGATAAAGTTCTTAGAAGTTGCATTATCTTCCTATATAGAAAGATAAACATCTAAACCTTGTTGAGCACCTTATGATTTCTTTTCCATGTTTACCTTTTTATGCTTCTCTTGAGTCTTGTATTTGAAAGTCAGTGTTTCTATTTAGTTCTGGTGTTTTCATCAGGAATGCTGGAGAGTTCTCTATTTTATCAAATATCCATTTTTCCCTTGAAGGGTTATATTTAGTTTTGCTCAGTGGCTTATTCTTGGTTGCAATAACAGCTCTTTTGCCTTCTGGAATACATTCCAAGTCATCTGATGCTTTAACATAGTGGCTGTTTAATCTTCTGTCATCTTGAAGGTGACTCCACATATTTAAATGTTTTCTTTCTTGCTCCTTGCAGTAGTTTCTCTTTAACCTGGGAGCTCTAAAATTTGGTTATAACATTCTGGGAAGTTTTCATGTTGGGATCTCTTTCAAATGGTGATCAGTAGATTCTCTCAATTTCTCCTTTATCCTATTGTTCAAGAATATCAGGGCAATATCCTTTATAATTTATTTAAATATGATATCTAGGCTCTTTCTTTGATCATGACTTTTGCATAGTTCAATAATTCTTAAATTCTCTTTTGTTGATCTATTTTTCAACTCAGTTGTTTTTCTGATGAGATATTTCACATTTTCTCCTTTTTTCCCTTCTTTTGACTTTGTTTTATTGTTTCTTGATGTCCAATTCTAATTTTTAAGGAACTATTTTCTTTAGTGATCTTTTGTAAATTTTTTTCCATTTTGCCCATTTTTGCTTTATAAGAAATTATTTTTTTGGTGTTTTTATGTCTCTTTTATCAACCTGTTACTTGTTTTCATTTTTTTTCTTCCTTTGCTTTCATTTCTTTACTTAGTTTTTCCTCTACTTGATTTTGGGAATTATTTTTTAACTCAGAAATTCTTGTTTAGCTCATGTTGATTTCCCTTTTTTAATCTTTGAGGTTTTGCTTATAGCTTTTTTTTTACTTTATTGTCTTTTTAGATTGTGTCTTGATCTTCCCTGTCATGATAGTAGCTTTTTAAGACAGGATCTTTTGTATTGTTGTTTGCTCATTTTCTACCCTGTTCCTTGATTTTGAACTTTTGGTGAAGTTGAATTCTGCTCCCAGTGTGGGGAGGAAAAGCCCCATTACATACTTCAAACTTTTTTTCACTGCTATTTTCAGAGTTAGGTCTGCAGGTTTGGGAGGTTTTAGTGCTTTCATGGTGGTATGATCTGATGATAAAGGTAGTCACTGCTCTCCTGCTCTACACTCTGGTCCTAACCCAGAAAAGGGCCCTGAACCTTTGGGAATGCAATAGATACTTCAGTCCTGGTTCCCTTGGAACTAGAAGTAGTACTGTTCTTCAAGATCCCTGATCTCTTGTGACCAAAAACAATACTCATCCTCAGGGCTGTCACTCTTTCTTGATCACACATAAACTATGACCCCAAAATGGGTAAAGGCAATGGATTTGCCAAATACCATCTAGTCCTGTGTCCATTGCTAACACAGAGGTCCCTGTTAACCTCTTTCTGACCAATTTCTAAAATTTTGAAGTCACCTTTGACTTATTCTTCACATATACACATATATACACATGTATGTATGTGTATATATATATATATATATATATATATATATATACATACATATATATACCCAGACAGTAAACAAGACATGTCGATTTTTCCATGGAAATAACTCATCTCTATCGCTTTCTTGCTATTCTCATTACTACTATTCTAATCCAGATCCCCTTCATTTCATGCCTAAATTATTAAACTGCACCAACCTCAGAGGTAAACTTCCAGTCTAACATTTCATTTTCAGATGAAGCCTCAAGTCACCAGGGGCCCATGGAGCTTCCTGTGTCATCTCAGCAAAGCACTAGAGTGCATATTTCTCAGCAAGAGTTTTATTCTTGGAGTTATAGAACCTGAGTTCAAATCCTAGCTCTGCCTGTTACTGCTTATGTGACCTTGAATAAAATACTTAATTTATCTGGGCTTCAATTTCCTCTTCTATAAAATGAGGTCATTATACTAAATCACCTCTAAGGTTCCTTCCAGCTCCAGATATAATCTCCTTTGAACTTGTAACTTCAGAGTGTACATTTTTAAGCCCTGGAGGAGTTAACCCACTCTACTTTGAAACACCCACCCTGGGACAAACTATTTTACTTGGTAGCCAGGGAGTGCAACTTCAATAAACTCAATATATCCATCTGGTCCCAGACCACTAGATCTGACCATGTTTCACATCCATTCCAATTGTCTATGTTATCCTGCCATTTGCCATATCACTGCTTATATGTAACTTTTCCTTATTCCAGAATCAGTAATAATTCATATTACCATACCTGGAAATGACATGTGAATTGACTACCTTGTGGCTCTATGAATCAAGCCCCAGAGATTTCCTTCTCTTCCCCATCATATTATCTCCTGTTACAATGTAAATTTATTTATGCACTCTGAAGACACAGGCTTGGGACACTTTGGTTATCAAAGGAGGAATACAGCCACTGACGTTTGGTCGTTTTGGCCATTGATGTTCAACTCTTTGTTAGGATTTTCTTAGCAAAGATATTGGAATGGTTTGCCATTTTCTTCTCCAATATATAGCCACTAGGAACCCCAAGAACAGAGGTCAGTGGGAGAAATGATTATTCAGGACAATCCAGGAGGAAAGAGAAACTATAAACATGTGAAATCCGGACTTTATGTTTTTCTTATTTCATTGTCCTTCTAAAATGATTTGTATCACTACAAAAACCTTTGTTAGATTGGATATTTATAGCCTGAAGAAACTATGGGCAAATGGATTCCCATGAGAAAGAATGGCGCTTCTAAGCAGGACAATGGAAAGCACCTTCTCCACTTGAAGTACTTTTTCCTGGAATGTTCCAATCACAGCTTGGTCACAGTGTCCCACTAATCAAACTTTCATTCACCTCATAAGTTTGCACTTTTTCCTCTTAGAATTATACCTTGGCCCCATTTCTCTTTCAACTCTGTATCTTCCTTAATTTCCCCTTTTACCTTCGTTTATACTCCAATTGTTGTGATATCTTTCCAGCATAGCAGAATTTCCATTGATAGAGTTTCAAGAACCAGAGTCTACTTCTGAACCCCAGTGAAGCATTGGAAGAGGACTTTAGTGAAAATTCCATTAATGAAAGGGAAATTTTCTAAAAATTAAAATGTTAAGGACCTCCTGGTTCTTCAGTCTTTGCCAAATGATTTTCAGAATGATCCTTACTAAATTCCATAACTTTAGTGCTGACAAGTTAAGAATAAATAATGCTGTCTACCTAAAGTCACTCAGTGACCCATATTTTGACAAAATCAAATGTCAGATTTCACCTATTTATACAAATCATCAAAGCTCTTGTTGGAATTAATGGGTTGTGCTTCTATAACCCAGGATAGTGCCTGGAACATAGTAGGGACTTAATGAATGTTTAGCAAATGAGTTATTCCTTCTAAGAAATGTTGAATGTTTTGTATCTTCAATGATTCTTAAACCCCATGATGGCTGCTAGGTGGTGCAGTGGATAGAGCACCAGTGCAGGAGTCAGGAGGACCTGAGTTCAAATCTCAACTCAGACACTTGACACTCACTAGCTGTGTCACCTTAGGCAAGTCACTTAACCCCAATTGCCTCATCCTGGGTCATCTCCAGTCATCCTGATGAATATATGGTCACTGGATTCAGATGGCTCTGGAGGAGAAGTGAGGTTGGTGACCTGCACAGTCCTCCCTCACTCAAAACAAAGTCAAGTGCAAGTCATGTCATCATTTCTCTGATGACATGGTCTTCTTCAGCAACAAAGGATGAACACATAAACCCTAAGAGAAATGCTTGTCTTGTCTACCTCCTTATCATTGACTTCTAGGGGTTCATTACTTATCTGTCCAACTTTTATCCCTCCTTTCATTCAAAGTCAGAACATGAAGGCCATTAGCATTTTTTATTTTTTTAACTAAAAAACATCTCATTAGAGTAAATCACTTTTGCTTTCTAAAAGCTGGACATCGATTCTGATAATACATTCATGTCAATTCTGAATTTGTCATAAACGTATATAGTGCCTGGTCCACCACTAACTATCCAATCCTAGAATATGAATAATGACTTTAGTGACAAAGATTCAATTGATGAATGGTATTCTGAAAGGTATTATCTGTCAACATGTTATGATGAGGGAGCCCACAGCACTCTGAGGTTGGAAAATGTCTCAAACCTTTTTTCCAAAACGTTGCGGGGGGGGGGGGGGGGTTGTATTTTTTCCTTTCCCCACAATTTTTAAACTCTATTGTGTTTCAAGGGAAATATAATCCATGTGTTTCTGATTCATCAAGTGATGTTTTGTAAGAGCTATTTGATGTCCCAAAGCCTGACAAACCTCAACAAAGCCTTTTTCTTCTATTAGGAAGCATCCTATAGGATTCCCCAAGAATTTCATGATACTGGAAAGACATGAAGTAGAGTTTTTGAAATGATAGGAGTTTCCCCATCTTTAAGTCTAAGAATTTTTAGCAAAAAAAGTAGTTAGGAAAAAATCCCAGTGATAAGATATCACTGCTTTGAACTGTGCAGAGCTTCCCTAAAACAGGGGATTGACTTAAAAGGCAGCTTCTAGCTTAGTTATATAGTCTTATTTTCTAACTTGCAGGCATATTCACTATATCACAGCTGGTGACATTTTTTACCTGATCAACAACTGAGGTTGGGTCTTTATGATGTCTTTGTTTTAAATCAATAGGACTATTATTATTCCATGCCATTTAAAATTTCAAAGAAAATATATGAGTGGACAGAGTTCCCAAACTACAAGGCATCTCTTGTTTGAAAAAATAAAAACAATGAGTTCCTGTAATATATAATGAGATAAAATGGTAGCTGGGATAAAAGGACTTCTTTTGGCTAGAAACCACATAGGATACTTTCAAATTAATAAAACTGTAGGTGTAGAAAATATTTCAACAGCATGAATAGAAGGATGTATCCTTTTTATCTTTTGAACGTCAGTTGCAGTCGGAAATGTAGTCCTGGGGCTGTGAACTGAAGCAATGTGGGAAATTTAATAGTAAGGTAATTAAGAATGAAGCTCTTTAACCAAATTACAGTTTTGCCTTCCTGATGCATCCCAGGCTTTTGTTATTGCGTTCTCAATAAGTCAGGGAATTGAGAAAGAGGAAATAACTCAAATTAACTTGTGTTTTGAACTCCATCAATCTGGTAAGTTGTAAGCCTTTCTATGAAAGCAGAGTTTAATCAGGACAAGGAAAATGATTCATGCAAATTTTTTCAAGTAGCACAGACTGACAAGAGTGGGCAATGTGCCAAGCATTGTTGATTAGGAAAGGCAGAGGAATGTTCTCAAACTTGCTTATAGCTGTTTTCTATAGAATACATACTCTAGTGAAGAGTATGCTATAAACTGGAGGCCAAGATTGATATGTTAAGGGAAATGTAAGGGTAAAAGAGTCATGTGGCATTAGTTGGGAGGCCTAGAAAGTCTCTAAAGGAAGTTGCCAAAGTTATAAATATCCCATCTCTCTGGTTGTGGTTAAAGATTGCAGATATCACCAGTCTCTTCCCTCCCCTTGACATGTTGCCTCTGGCATACCGATGAAGCACTGTTAGGCCTTTTCCTGTTGAGAAAGATGGCACACGGTAGTCAAGTCAATCAAAATCCAAGGACACATGATTTCAAGTACAACCAAAGACATCAAGAAGTAGGAAATCCCAAATGATCATATGAGGATGGCAAGAATCAGAACTGACTTTCATTACAAATCAGAAGGCAAAAATACAAATCAAAATAATCCCAGGGTGGGTGGGTGCCCCCACAGGCATTGACATCTTGCACGCATTACCATCCCTTTGATATGGACATAATCTAGTTAAAATGGAACTGTATTAGGAAAGTCAAACAATTAATTGATCCAAGAAAGGTTGTTTCATGTTTTGTGTAAATCAAAGCTAAAAATTCATTTGAGGAACATTGCTATATTGTAGACTAAACACAATTTGGCATGAGTGTAGGGTTTGGTGTGGGTGTTAAAGTTGTCCTGGGCTACACATGGTCGGTAATCCTCAGCAGAAATGTTAACTCAATTTGTCAGTATTATCTTTATGTCAACAGTAATGCTTAAATATTTACAATAGGCATAGTACTCTGAGAGTTAGTAACACAAGATAAATTGGAAAAATGTTAACAAAATGGATGGTACTAATAGAAAGCCCTGGCACTACGGACTCTGGTTTTATATACAACGGACTGCCCTGAAGGTGGGATTTTATTAGGATCTATGGTTTATAGGTTGCTCCAAAGTTTCTTTTTAAAAAAAAAAAAAGCAAAACTTCAAAGAACGGAAGTATAGTAATTAATTTACTGTTCTAATTGTACATAATGTAATCAATGCACAGATCTAAAGTACAGGCTATATACTACAAACCAACATAAATGAAATCATACAATTTGATTCTTTAGGCCTTCATGAAAAGGGTTATACTCTCAAAAATTCCACTGAGTTAAATAAGAGTGACCACGTTAAACCAGAAAATAAGAATGAAGGCAGAAATCTGGAGTGTGGAAAAAAAATCCACTGTTTTCTTTTTTTGCTCTTCTACCACTTCTTCTAGTATTCCAGTTTGTTGCAAAAAAGAATATTTCAAGTCTTAAGATCTTTATCTGGCACCTTGTGTTCCTGAAAGAACAGTGCTATGTAAAGCTAAGAGATGGTTAAATAAAATATTTGAAAATAAATGAAAAAGTGATGCTACAATCGTGTTCCAAGATTCATCTCCCCTTATCCTATAAAAAATAAAATGCCACAAAGGATCTCCTACTAAAAGTAGTTAACTTCAAGGAGAGGAAAAGATCAGCCCAGAAAAATGGAGAAAACAAGAACCTGGGGTAAAAAGGTTCTTGACACAGAATAGGAAAAAATACCCGCAACTATATGGGGAAGGGAGAATCAGGAAAGTTTTGAATAAGATCTTGAAATTAATTGGAACCAGTAAAAGTCTACTGTTTGTTATCTACTGTCAAGGGAAAGTGAAAGGGATGGAATGAAATATGTTTTCATTCTGCAGGACAACAGTAGCCTCAAAGCTGCCCTTCTAGATTAGTTCATTTAATTAGTTCTGTATATAAGGAGACTGGAGGGGGTGGAGGAGAATAAGGAATGACTTACTTGAGGCAAGCCTAAGCAAGGAAATATATCCCTTGCCCCTTCCCCCCAGCCAAAGTGGATTGCAATATTTATGCCCTTCCATGTTGTGACTTCTTTTTACATGGATTTTGTCACAGGATCAGCTGCATCTGTCAAAGGCATCCTGTAACACCTGTTTCCGTAACATCTGTTTCCTGAGGGTTTCCAGGACATTATTTTTGAATGATTCTTGTGCACCACTTGCACTTCGTCCCATAACAAATCCCCCTTCTTCACCTCTCCAAACTGAGGCCAAGGACTGTCTTTTGTGTCTTTTTGTCTCCCTAGCATTTAGCATGGTGCCTGACACATAGTAGGCTCTTAATAAATGTTGGTTGATTTTCCACCCACTTTGGGTTGCTTATGTATCAATTACTCAGTCAAAACATATTTATTAAATGCCTATGACCCAGATACTGAACTAGGTGCTCAGGATGAGAGAGAGAGAGAGAGAGAGAGAGAGAGAGAGAGAGAGAGAGAGAGAGAGAGAGAGAGAGAGAGAACTTAAGTAGTGTAAGAATAGTGACTTTGGAAACAAATGAATTCTACCTTTGTCTTTATGCACTGTACATTATTGAAAATTTACCAAAAAAAACCCTATCACTTAAGTACTACATGAATGATTAAATGATTATATCCATTTTACAGATGAGGAAACAGAGGCTCCAGCAAGTAAAGCATTAATAGCTAGTATGTGTGAATTTGTGCAAATTACTTAGCATCTCTGGACCTCAGTTTCAACATATGTAAAGTGATTAGGTTAAATTAAATGGCCTCTAATATCCTTTCCAATTCTAGAGCTATGATCCTACAGTTAATGCATATAGGCAAGAAAGAAACCAGATAACTTTGAATCTTCTTACAATCTTTAATATTCCAAAGCACCACTGTCAACCATCTTCGATGTACCCTATTTATTTTTTCACTTATCCCCTCGCTTCCCTTCTCAGTCATCTGAGTAACTGGAGTGATGTTAAGTGCCTATGTTAAGGAACTAGGGACCACGGAACCAATAAACATCAAAACCGAATGTTATCTATTCATTGATATCTGGGACATAGCTATAAGGTGGAACAGAATCATGACATGAACAAATCAGCAACATTTTTATAAAAGAGAACCAACCTTCCTACTGGGCATTTCAACATGAACATAATTCTTTTTTAAGGGTTTACTATTTATTAATATTGGAAGTTTCCTGGAGATGAACATTTTTATCTCAGTTTTGCGAACTGACAAGTACAGATGAAGGGATAGGGTCACTAGAGCGGTAACTGTCTGGAAAGGAGGACCTCCATAAATCTGGAGATGTAAGGTTCTGTGCTTATTGGAAATCAGGAGATTAAAAAATGGTTCTTTAAAAAACTACAAAAAGGAAAAATGAGGAATTTTTATAAGCAATTAGCACATCAAACACCACTACCAAGGCATAGTCTTGCATGCATATCTGTAACACTGATGTCTCTGCTTCCTGCCAACAGTTTTTCAATACTTCAAAGGACTTGTAATCTCAATGATGTGAGAAAGGTAACGTGGTATCATAGAAAGAGTGTAGACTTGGAAGGAAGGAGGGAACTGGGTTTCAATGCATCCCTGAAATGTATTTGCTAAGTGACCAAAGGCAAGTCAAATGAGACAAAACATGTTGAAAATCTAAAAATACTATATAACTATTAGCTATTAATATACCATTTGGAGCCTCTATTTCCTCACCTATAAAATGGGTATAACATTCATGTAGTACTTTAAGTCATAGAGTTTTGTAAATATCTAGTGATGTATAGTGCATAAAGCATTTTGCAAACCTAAATCAGCAATTATTACATGAATTTCCCTCTAGTAGTACAGATCAAAACTTATTCATACTTCCTTATACTACATGATTCATGTCCATGTATAGAAATGAATCTGTATAAAAAGAGACACTCAATGGGCTGGAACTCTTTCTCTAAGACTTTTAACATTCTCTGTGTGCTAGTAAACTACTTAGGCTCCCCTTCCATCACCCCTTACTCTCAGTCTGCGATGGCCCCATCCCCTATTGCAATCATACACGATATAAATGTAGATTTCATGCCAATGCACATCAGTATCTTCTCTGCAACTTGTATGTTTAGAAAGTTGCCTAGTATGCTGAGATTAAGGGATTTGCCCAGGGTCACACAAAAGTCCAAGACAGGACTTGAATCCAAGGCTTAGCATATAGTAAGTGCTTAAGAAAAAATTGCTGATTGACTGATTCCTGATGCCAAGCTCCACTATGTCACACTGCCACTCTAAGGCAGTGAGATCACAACTGTCTTACCAAAAGTTCCCTACACCAATGAAACGTTAGGTCTGTTAAAAATAATGATGATAACAACACTTTTATACCATATCTTGAGTTCAAACCATTACTTGTAGTAATCTGCAAACTATTCCACTCAGTATTTACTTGAACAACATATCTTTCATGAAACTCCTTATCATTCACATAGCTACCACTTTACTTAAGGCCCTCATCACTTCTTGTCTTAATGATTTTAGTATCCTCCTAATTGATCTCTCAGCCCTAATCTCTCCCTATTTCATTCTCTCTTACACAAAGCTGCCAGAAGATTTTTCCTTGAGTATGAATCTGACTATGTGTCTCACCTACTCAATCAACTCCGATGGCTTACTACTGACTCTAGGATAAAATAAGAAATTCTCTCTTTTAAAGCACTAAGGAACCCTGACCTCAACCTATCTTTCCAAACTCAGTGAGCACTCTTCTTCCTTTTCACAATCAGTTATCCAGCCAAAATGACCTACTCTCTATCCCTAACACACAGTCCTTCATCTCCTCTCTCCATGCTTTTACCCAAGCAACTCCTCATACCAGGAATATATTCCCTCTTTTCTCCAGTTGTTTCCTCATGGTGTTTATTATTTTTTCTACATTTATTTATTTTATATTTAATTTATGGAATAAAATAAGCACTTCTATAATAGTGATTGTATATGAAACTGCAAATTTATGTATAACTTGATATTCCTTTTAAATATATAATAAATTTATCATGTAAATTTCTTTTTTTCTTCTCTCCCCTCCCTCCATAGATGGCTACTATTAGACACAAATAAGGATGGAGTGTGTGTGTGTGTGTGTGTGTGTGTGTGTGTGTGAGTGAGTGTAAATTTATTCTATACAAACTTCTATTTACCAGTTCTTTCTCTGGATGCAGATAGCATCTTTCTTCATATGTCCTTTATAGTTAATTTGGGTACTTATAATAGTCAAAATAACTTATTCCAAGTCTTTCTTAAAACAATAATGCCATTACTATATACAATGCTTTCTTGATTCTGATCATTTAACTCTTCAGTGTTTCATGCAAATCTTTCCATGCCTTTCTAAAACCACTGAACTCATCACTTCTTATAACACAATAGTATTCCATCACAGTCACGTCCCACAACTTGTTCAGTCGTTCCCCAACTGATGGGCTTCCCTGTAATTTCCAGTTCTTTGCCATCACAAAGGGAGCTGCTGTACACATTTTAGAACATTTAGTTCAGTTGATTAGAAATGTCATTTTACACAGTTGAAGTTTCAAGTATCTGTATCTTTCACTTGGTTTTTTAATTGCAAAAATATGGTCAATTCTGGAAAATCATTTTTCAAAAGCTATCTGGACTTCTGGATCACATGAGCAGCAAGATGGAGGACCAGTATTTTCTCTCACCCCCATGACCTCCCAAACCTCTCCAAAACAGAAATTAAGTGCCAAAGATAAAATAGCTCCAGCTGTCTCCATGGTCTAGGAAAATCAGAATCCAAAAGAAGGTTTTAAAAAAAAACATGAATTGACACTCACTGACCCTGAGCTCACTCAGCCCCTCTCCCCAACCTCCCACACTATAGCAAGGCTTCACTACCAAACTCAAGAACATCGAACAGGCTTACAACCTCTTTTTAGAGAGACCTTAGAGACCCCAGCTCCAAGCTGTCGATGTTTGCCCGAGGTCAATATAAACAGAGAGCTTGGCCATAGCCCTTTGAAAGAAAAAACTTAGAGAGGGTGGGCAAACTCATAGCAGCAGCCCAGCAACTCTATGAACTCTAATGCCTGACTAGAGAATTAAGGACAAGAGGGAGTGGAAAGGCCAGGACATTGGGGAAGCAGGGTGGGGCGTAAGGGGAAAATGTTGGACAGCTACAGTAAGCCTAAGAAAATGAGCACAGTCTCCAGGTGGGGCCAGTTATGACTACCCAAAAGCCATTTGGGGCAGAGGCCTAGGCTGGTGAACCTCAAATTGCCCAGAGGTAGGAGGAGGCTGAGTTACTATGAGATCAGCCCCCAAGGAAACCACCACTGGAGAGAACAGTCAGAAAATGAATAGGAGAATATTAGGTAAGTCCCTTTCTCATAGTTACAAAAAGGATACCCTCAAAATGTCATTGTTATAAAGATTTTCATAAAGATAAATGGCCATGTGAATTGGTAGTTACATCTCCATTGCCAGTTTTATGTAATATTATCTATGGTTCTTTTCTGATCATTCAGTCTTTTCCCTTCCCATTTTTCATATTGTCTTCTTTCTAGTTTCATGAATAAAAGTTGAATATTCTGGGGGTAGTAGCTGGCTTTTATTTCTTGCTATGCTGTTTTTTGCTCAGTCATTCCAGTCATACCCAACTCTTTGTGACCCCATTTAGGGTTTTCTTGGGAAAGATATTGGAATGACTTCCATTTCCTTCTCCACCTCATGTTATGTATAAGGAAACTAAGGCAAACAGGATTAAGTGACTTACCCAGGGTCACACAGCAAGGAAGTATCTGGAACCAAATTTGCACTCAGGTCTTCTTGACTCCAGGCCATTGGAGCTCTATCCAATGTGTCACCTAGCTATCTTCTTTATTGTTTACAAAGCATTATACATTGGACCCTTAGGACAATTCTGTGAGATAGGTGCTTTTATTATCCCACTTGTAAAGATAAGGAAACATACTGATAGAAGTTACATCATTTGCCCAGAAAGGAAGGCAGGATTCAAATTCAGATCTTTCCAACTACAAGACCAGCACTCTGTACACTGGTTGACCAAGTTGCCAACTTCATTAGGTCTACTGCCAAGTTTTCTGAAGAATTGTTTTTCCCTCCACTATTCTCAAGTGTTTGTGATGTGGACTTTTCATAATTTTCTCTCATCCTCTGTCTCAAAATATTGTAAATAACTTTACATTTAAAACTTATATTTCCTTGATGGCTATGTCTCTCTGCCTGGGCCCCAAAGGAAAATTTTGGTTACTAAGTTTCTGAGTTCTTCAGGGCTCTTCTATGTGGAAAATGGGGCAGTCAGATGGTACAGTGGATAGAACTCTAGGCCTGGAGTCAGGAAAACTCATCTTTCTCAGTTCAAATCCAGCCTGAGATATTGAACAGCTATGACCCTGGGCAAGCTATTTGATCCTATTGACCTCCATTTATTATCTGTAAAAATGAGATGGAGAAGGAAATGGAAAATCACTCTAGTATCTTTGCCAAGAAAATCCAAAATAGGGTCACAAAGAGTCACAGGGATATGACTGAAAAACAGCAAAGGTAAATTATATACTCCTTATATAATTTTTTTTATCACCCATTTTTACCACCCATAGCTTGTTTGAAAAGGTCAGATTGTCATTAATATAATTGTACTCAAGGTCTTCTCATTTTTATCCTTTATTTCTAACTTGGTATTGATTTTTACTTTTGCCCTAACAAGTCTATAGTCTGCACACAACTAACTCTGATATGACATCTACATCCCTAACCAGTCAGTACTTTTCTGTTAGGACAAAAGTAATTTCCATTTTTTTGCTATGCTATGCATGTCCAGCATCTTCTAACTCTCTTCTTAAAGAAAATATTCATGATATACAGACATAAGAATCCTGAGCAAACTAAATATTTGGCTTTCTTATTCTGAACTGTATTTTCTACCATTTTCTCCTCTCCATATCCAACTTAGCATCAAAGCCCATGAATTTTAAAGCTATATGTTGACTTAGCCTAGAAAGTTTCCTCTTTGTAGAACTTCATAAATGTTCTATGACATATTTATGCATGACCTACAATTATCTCAAGAGGGACCTTTTGGCTTATGTTTCTCATGAGAACTACAAGGTAAGCTAAATATCCCATAAAATAATGTTTGTTGATGCCTTTGAATAAAACAAATTCCATTAAATTTCATTAACTCCTTTGTTTTTTTCTCCAAGGATATGGAAGTTGTGAGTCATGCTTCCATTCTGTTGAAACTTTCTGAAAACTTCTGTTTTTATTTTTGTCAGGGATGAAATTTTTGACATGACTCAGTGCTTCCAGTAATGTATCAGTTCATTAATCTTTGGGGAAAGATCCATGTATGGAGTCCCAGTAGTTAAATTACTCTTTCTAGATGGTCTCAGATCTACGATTCTTAATAGCCACTGCACCCATTTCTGCCACTCTCTCTCTCTGTCACTGCAGAACTAGAAGGTGAACAAGAACCATTTTGTATCTGTTTTTATTTTAGGGGCTACCAAAACCAAAGAATTTATCACCAAGTGGCCAACCTAGTGGTGCTCAGTCTCTCTATACCTAACTAGGCTTGTCTTCAGGCAGCATGTATAGTTTTTCCCTGGACCTAGGTGAGCATCTTGGGAGAATTAGCCAAAATTTGTGTTCCATTAGCATTGACTTTAAACTCTATGATCAGTATGCTACTATGAGCAGTGCTTTTGGTGATACCATATCCTTCAAGCCTTATCAATGGAACAGGGAGACCCTACTGACCGTATGAAATTAGGAAGTCAACTGTCTGTAAGCATTCAGTAACTAGAGAGAGATGAGAATATACTCTGGGTCTTTAACAACCATGCCCTGAATATAATGAGTATTCTCAGTGCTTTTGCATTTGGGGGTGATTTTGGTTTCTGTAGCTGTATTAGGCTTGGGCCCTCCCTAAAAAATGTAAATTGGAACTTGTGTAAGATCTGTGCTGACCGGACTATGTGAGACTCTTATGTGGCATTTAGGAGACTATTAATAATTAATTGTCATATGAACTTTGTTGAGAATCTTTAGTGTGAGAGACTCTGGCAAAGGCAGACAATAGCAGTGACACTAGCAATTCTTGGGCCCTAGCACAGAGGGCCAGTACTCAAGGGATGCAACACCAGCATTTATAACCTGGCATCAAGGGAAAGTGGTACATGGGGTAAGATGAGGGCCCCAGCAGAGGAACAGTTTCATAAACTCCAGAGGCAGCAGAAGGCACAATGTCACAAGCACCAACTGAGTAGGCAGACCCTGCAAAGCCCTTTGGTTACTATAATCTAACATTATACATACATACTTATAAATACATGTGTGTACACATATATACATACTATCGGCACACATACATGTTATATGCACATATACAGTATGTACATGTATACATACACATATACTGCATGTGTATATATATGTATATGCTGTTGCTTGGTCATTTCGGTCTTTTCTGACTCTTTATGACCCTCATTTGGGGTTTTCTTGGCAAAGGTGCTGCAGTGGTTTGCCATTTTTTCCTCCAGTTTGTTTTACAGATGAGGAAACTGAGGCAAAAAGAGTTAAGTGACTTTCCCAGGATCACACAGCAAGTCAGTGTCTGAGACCAAATTTTAACTCAGCCCTTCCTGACTTCATGCCCAGCGCTCTATCCACTTTCCACCTATTTGACCATATGCATTTATGTGTGTATATACATACATAAATATAAATGTATATATATATATATATACATATGTGTGTGTCACTATATTTCAAGAAGGAAAAATATGTCAGTAAAGGCAGGGAGATAGAAAAGCACAAAATATTTTTAAGTGGATGGTAAGTAGACTGATTTTTCAGGAATCTGTAAAACTACATAGGGAAATAGTTAGAAAGATAGCTGGAAATGCCAATGGAAACCAGATTGTAGAGGCCATTAAGTGGCAGGCTATGAACTATATACCTTGGGTAATGAGGAGGCATTGAAGATTTTGTGCAGGGACATAACATTTTGAATATAGTGCCTGAGGAAGAATGACCTCTGGGCAATTTATAGAGTAGAGAGAGGAAAGCCTGGAGCCAGGAAGCACAAATATAGGTTTTTGAAATAAGGATAGTGTCTTGGATTTTAGAACCTAGGGCAAATTATGCTATACATTAACCCCTTCCAAAACAAATAAACAAAACAATTTTTATTCAGGTGAAATTGGGTTCAAATGAACATGAAGGGTAGTCTTAAACAGCAAAAGCAGTCACAAAGCTGGGTAGGTAGAAACAAAGTCCCAAGTGTTCTGCCTTGATGATGCTGATAGTGTCTTTGGCGGGAGGGGCATCACAGGCAAATGATGTGAATTTCTGATCTTAGCTACCTCCAGCTTGTCAAGTCATCATATTCTCTAATCCAATGCTGCTGCCCCCATCATCCAAATCACCAATTTTGTACGTTTGGTCTTTGCTTATCTACATACATGCTTCCTCCAGTAGACTGTGATCTTTGTCTTCATATCCCCAGCACCCAGCATAGTCCCTGACATAAAAATGATCATTAACTGATTGCTTGATTAATCGCCCCCCTACTCCCTAACATAGATGTCATGCTACTAATTAACCAACTAACACCTTGAAACATCCAAAAGTGTGAGACTCAAGATAATCACATTCATTTTTCATATACTAAGGCTGTAGTAATAAGGGTATAATTAGGGTAGTATGAAAAATGAAAAAAACAGATTTGAAACATAAAAATGCTAAACCTATGATTACATGGATTCATATAGATGTATATGTCATGCCACCTAAAACCTAATCACATATAATAATAATGGCCCCTGGTTTCAAATGAGTTCATGATCTCATTGGTGTACATACCTCTTCCAAAGATTCAGATCACGTCTTACTCCCACTGACTCTGATCCAGTGACACTGGACTTCTTGATGTTCCTCATTTAAGACACTGTCTTCCAGCTCTAGAAGACCTGAGTTCAAATCTAACCTCATAACTTACTAGCTATGTGGCCCCAAACAAGTCACTCAATCTCTGTTTGCCTCAGTTTCCTCAATTGTAAGATAGTCATAAGCACTCATCTCTCATGACTCCACATGGAGAATCAAATGAGATAATATTTGTAAAGTGCTTAGTACAGCTCCTGCTACATAGTAAACACTAATAAATGCTTGCTTCCTCCTTTCCTTCATTCCTCTGGGCATTCATTGGCTGCCTCTTATTAATGAAATTCTTTCTCCTCATCTCTGCCTCCAAGCTTCCTTCAAATTACAGTTAAAATCTCACATTTCTACAAAAAAGCTTCTCCATTCTTCCTTAATTCTTTTGCCTTCCCTCTGTTAATTATCTTCAATTTTGCCTGTAGGTATCTCCTTTACATGTTGTCTCTCCATTAGATCATGAGCTGCTTGAGAGCAGGGATTGTTTTTTGCCTCTCTTTGTAACATGTTGATTTATCAAAGTGCCTGGTAATGAATAGGCTGGCTCTTGATAAATATTTATTGACTGTTGACATCAAATCCATGTCAACCTCTGCAATTTTTGTCCTTTTCCTTCCATACTGTTGACACAAGGAATCCACCAGTTGTTTTAGAGCCTTGCTGATTTTCTGTTGACCAGTGGGGCATAGGGGTCCATCCAATAATTCCCTCTCTTACCACATAATCAGGCTCTCTTCCTTTTTGATCACACATTGCATTAATTATCTCCTTTACTCTAGTTCTCTGTAGCAGCTGATTTGTTAAGTGCTCCCACTCACAGTGCACTGATCCATGGCTCTCTGGTAATCAAATTTACTTCTTCAGAGACTGTAATGTCCCATGGCCTTACGAGAAAGCCTGAAAGTTAAATATCAGTTGTCTCCCCTAAAATGAGCATTATGCAAGTTCTACAATACTTAATTCTTCAAAGAATGATAATAGGAATTGTTTCCATAAAGTAATTCCTCAGGTACTCTTAGTTCCTATAACAGACTTTTCTTTAGTTCCTGGTTTATTTGAATTTAACTAAATGAAAATTGGCCATTTTGGTATCAGGACCTCTTTGCATCTTAAAAATTATTGAAAACCCCAAAGAGATTTTGTTGATGTGGATTATATCTATTCATATTTACAATATTAATTGTTTTATAAATAAATGTTTATAGATTTTTAATTCATTTAAAATCAAAATAATAAACCTGCTATATTTTAACATAAATAGTATATTTTAAGAAAAATAATTATATTTTCCAAAAGAATAGTGAGGAATGATACTGTTTGACTTATTTTTTGCAACTCTATTAATAGTAGACAGATTTTCATATCTCTTTCTGCAGTCAGACTATTGTAATATATGGTTTGTGTTGAAATACGTAAAAAAAATCCAGTCTCTCAAAAAAAGATAGTTGGAAAAGGAACCAGGAAAGGGGCAAATAATGCATTAGTATTATTATGAAAATAGTTTATACGTCAGAACCCCTGAAAGGATTGGGGGTGGTTCTCACAGGGGTCCTTAGACCCACACTTTGAAAGCCTCCTCTTAGTTATATATAAATATATATATATATATATACATATATATATAGCTACATACATATAATATATATATGACCACTACTGGACCCTAGAAAGTGCTATGAATACCAGTCAATCTGATCTTTTCTTTTGGAATCTCAGGACAGCTGTTTCCCAATTATCCCTTCAGCTCTTTACCCTGTGTAGTCCATGCCCATGTTTTTGTACTTCTGTATCTAGAATGTCTTTGTTTTGCCTGACCCTCCCCCATCTCTTCATCTGAGCTTCATTGAATCACCTGCACCAAATACATTTTAAAAAAGCAAAATATTTAGCAAAACATTTGCAGTAAGTATCATGAACTATTTTATCTGAGGCTACAATAGAACAATAAAGAAAAATAAAATGGAAATAAAGCATTGGAGTACAGGGCCTACACAGTGGATAGAGCACAGGGTCAGGAGACAGAAAGATCTGAGTTCATATCCAGCCTCATATACTTAACAGCTGGGTGACCCTGGGCAAGTCACTTAACCCTGTTTGCCTCAGTTCCTCATCGGTAAAATGAGGACACAGTGGAGAAGGAAATGGCAAATCCATACTTTTGCCAAGAAAACTCCACAGACAAAATCCATGGAATCATAGAAAGTAGAAGGTGTCTGAATGATTGAATAAGAAAGGAGGGCCTTAAACATAAGATACTGAAATATATCTATGTGAGTACGCAAAACTCAAGATAGAACTGGGCACGCAGTCTCTATGAAGAATTTTGAGATTTAGAATAGAATTAGAATTGAAAGGGAAAGAGAACTGATGAATTCTGAGTACAAATTGAAATATAATTATTTGAAATAATTTTTCTTGTCTTTTTTTGCAACATGGTAAATAGGGAAATGTTTTGAATTATTTCATATGTATAACAGATATATTGCTTGCTTTCTCACTAGGTGGAGGAGGGAAGGGAGAGAGAGAATTAATTTGGAACTCAAAAAAAAATTTCTGGAGATTTTTTTTAAAAAATAAATAAATAATGAATTGCAAAGGGGAGAAGGAAAGAAAACTGAAAGGGACCTCCAAAGCCATCTATTTCAACTCCCTCATATTACAAATAAAGAAACTGAAGTAAAATGACTCTCCCCAAATCATTGAGGTAATAAATGGAAGAGTGGAGATTCAAACTCAGGTCTTCTCATTCTAACACTATTTATTACCCATGCTGCCTCCATTCATTAAAAATACAGCGCAAGAGTGATAGAATATATTTTAGTTATTGTCGGCTCAATACTAAAATTCTCTGATAAAAAAACCTTACCTTCCTCAAATCTATTTCATTCGATGTGTTTTAATGGACATGGTGATCTTTATTGACTTGCTTTCCAAAAATGGTACACATTACACATGATCATTTCAGTACCTATCTCACAATTCTAGTGAGCTTTCACCTTTTGTCTTATAGGATTCAGGGAAGGGTCAGAGATCATAGGATCGTGGGATCATAAAATTTAGAAGTGGAAGGGACTTCAAAGGAAGAGAATAAACATTTATATGGCACTTACTATGTGGTAGGCACTGCACTAAGTATTTTTTATAGGTACTATCTCATTTGATCCCCACAACAACTCTGGGAAGCAGGTGCTATTATTATCCCTATTTTATAATTGGGGAAACTGAGTCAGGTTGTTCCAGGTCACACAGCTAGTAAGTGTCTGAGGCCAAATGTGAACTTGAGATTTCCTGACTGCAAGTCCAATGCTCTACTTATAGCTGAGTAATTGAGCCTGAGAATAAGATACTTGTTCTCAATCACATAAAAAGTGGTAGAACTGGGAGATGAATTCAGGTCTTCTGATTCTAAATCTAATGTTCTCTCCACCATACTGCACATTACCTTCCCAGTCATCAAGTGTAATATTCTCATTTCATAAGTGAAAAAATTAAGATTCAGAAAAGTTAGGAGACTTACCCAAAGTCACATAAGTAGTAAATAGCAGATTCAGGAGTCTGCAATTTTATCACCTTACCATATATGCAGGCTGTCTAGATGATTTCCAACTTCCATTCATGAATCAATTCATAAGCATTTATTAATGCTTATACTATATTAGACACAGAACTTCGATGATCAGGTCACAAAGAAAGGCAAAAACATGATCCCTACCCTAAAGTAGCTTGTATCCTAATAAAGGAGAGAAAACATAAATAACTGTCCATACAAGAGATTTACAGAGTAAATTAGAGCTAACGTCGGGGAAAAGGCACTCTCAGTAGTGTGGGAACCAGGAAAAGCCTCTTGTAGAAACAATCTTGACTTTCATAATACACTGTCTTTGAATTATCAACTAGTCCCTTTTCTATACTTTTCCACACACTCTATTAGCTAAGTCCTATGAGAGAATCCATAAGCAGCACAATACATAGAGTGACAGGGCTAGAGTCAGGAAGACTCACCTTCTTGAGTTCAAATCCAGCCTTAGACACTTACTAGCTGTGTGACCCTGAGAAAGTCACTTAACCCATTTTGCCTCAGTTTCCTCATCTGTAAAATGAGCTGGAGAAGAGAATGGCAGACCACTCCAGTATCTTCGCCAAGAAAATCCCAAATGGAGTCATAAAGGATTGGACAGGAGTTAAAATGACTGGACAGCAATGAGAATCCATACCAAAAATGTGATTAGTTAAATGGAGAATTTGTTTGATGAATTCAAAAAACAGAAAAATATTTGTATTATTCATTTTTAAATTCCTGTAACTCTCTTGGAGCTATAGTTAACCATCTACTCATTTAGTCAAACAAATGCATTTGTTAAGTGCTTATTACATTCTAGGCAGGGGGTATATAAAAATGAAAGTGAGATCATCCCTCCTCTCAAGGAATTTATATTCTATTGGGAGAAATGTATGTTCACAGATATGTAAAATATATATATATATATATATATATGTAGTATTTGGAGTGGGGTTACTAACAACTAGAGAAAATAAATCAAGGCATTAAACTTTCACATTTAAGTTTCATAATCTTATAGAACAACAGGTGAAAGCTCACCAGAAATGTGAGGCAGGCAATGAAATGATCTTGTGTAACATGTACCATTTTTGCAAATCCAGACAGAGCAACATGTCTGGATATATGTTGTTATCTATAAGCAGTGAGGTAGCAGAACAGTTAGGGCAGTGGACTTGGAGTTGTATGACCTGAGTTTGAGTGTTGCCTCACACATTTACTATCTGTGTGACCGTGGGGAAGTTAGTTAACCTCCCTCAGGCTGAATATTCTCATCTGTAAAGTGGCAGTAATAATCTTACCTACTTAAGAGAGCTGTTGATGAGAATCAAATCAGAGAATACATCCAAAGCACTTTACAAATGTTATGAAGATATATAAATGTTAGCTATTACTATCTTACCTTTAAAAAGTAGTCCCAGGTCTTCTATTCTCTAGCTATATGGTGATGAAGAAATCTAATTTCCCTAAAGCTGCCCTTGGAGATTAGTTCTTTTAATTACATCTTTCTCTAGGTGGGAGAGTAACTGTATGAGATTTGTCTAAGCAAGGAATTGTATTTCATGCTCTTTCTTGCTGGGTTGAACTACTTAATATGCCTTCTAAATCTATGATTTAGGATCAATATGCTGTCCATCTTTTATTTTTTTATTTTATTTTATTTTCAAAGAGGACCGATGATATCATGGTGTGTGATGTCATAAATTCATGTGTGAATTAGGTTGAAGTGAGGCAGGGCTGCACAAAGTCGTCAGTCTCACCCTCTCTTCCAGAGTAATCAAAGTCCATTGGCAAGACAAAATTCAAGATGACAGACAATGCTTCAGGATGCACTAGATGACTTTGGCATCTTTGATGACCAAGCTCTAAGCATTCCATAGCACCTGCTTTAGTTGCCTTCACTGGAGTAAACTGAGCTCATTTGCTCATTCTGCTTGGAAAAGTCTTCACATATTGGTGTAGACATCCCCCTAACACATCAACAGATTTGAGCTGAAGTACTAGTTACTCTCAACCTGGTTTAGCCCATGGACTGAGACAGATTACCGAAGTATGGCTACTGCATGCTATATAGCTTGTTGGAGCCAAGGGTGAAAGTTGGGTGACAGGTGGGCCCCAAAAGTAGATGAGTAGCCCTGAAAAGGGTTGAACAAGCCCTCATATCAGAGGTGCTAATCCTTCCTGAATACCCAATACACCCACAAACTAAAGAGATAGTGAAGAAACTGAATGACTTTCGCTCTCTATAGGATAGGATAAGGAAGAGGAACTAAATCTTTAATTTGATTGATATAAAAAATCCCCAAGTGAGGAAAATCCCTCCATCCATGTAGGTCAACACCTGATCAGCAACCTACAGTCTTTAAGGAACTGCCTAGAAGTCTGAGAGGATAAATGACCTGCCTGGGGTCACACAGACAGTATGTGTCAGAGGTAGGATTTGAACCTAAGTCTCACTGGCTTCAAGGCCAGCTGTCTGTCTCTACCAAGTCATGTTAATTCTCTTCATCCATACTTCAGCATCTCTATAAATAAATCAGCTGTAAAACTATGATAGTTACTCAAAAACTTGATAGTTACTGCAGCCCTGCCTCACTTCATTGTCATGGGAATAGCTCTTTGCAAATCTTAATGTATTTAATGTAAATTAATGTAAAGATGTTAAATTCTTATTACTCTTGGTGGTGGTACAGTGGTGATTTTATTAAATTAGGTTTATGCATTCTTTTTGTCAATAGCTTAATCCCAGATTAGATAATGGGGCCACTTATATTTCAGTAACTCACTTTTTAAAAATGAGTATGAAAATGATTACAAAACATCTGGGGTACCAAAAAGACTTCAAGTGTAATAAAGGGAATTTTGGAAACAATTCTTGATATTTTGAAGGGAAAAAGTTATTTTAAATTGATCTATTTCTTAGAGTATAAGTATAGACTTCTTGCCATCCTTACTTAACTGAGAGTTTATAGACCTGCCATATGGTGGAATATTTGCCTGCTTGCATTTAATAAAAAGGAAATGACCTGGATTTGGATATTTTCTTTAAAGGGAACCACAAAAGTGATGTTTTGAAAATGGATGAAATCCCATCTTGTCTTTGAGCTGCCTTTCAAACATAGGGTCTTTTGCTGCACACTCTAATAGCTATTCGTATTTCCAACCTGTGATATCTGACTCCTGTTTGTGTAATTTCCATCTTTTGTTCACAAGTCTTTTCCCTTTACAATCCCTCCATTCAGAATAAGGTATGTCTTTGAATTGTCAGGAAGGACTTTGTTCTGATAAAGATAGCCCGATAGTGTTTCAAGACTTTCTGCTGGAAATTTACAAATTAATGCCATTTTGGAGAATATTGTGAGTGAATTAGCATGACAAGTGGAACTTCATAAAGTGCCATGTGAGCATTTTTAAAGCTTTTTCAGCGAAAGGATGGAAATATTTCATTGCAAATAGTAATAATGACAAAGAATTAATGAAATTCATGAAAATTGGAATGATTTTACGCAGCTTAGTATAGAATTACTTTAAGAAAAACCAAAAGGATTATACACAGGTAGGACTACACAGCATGTACTTGTTTTGAAATATTTGCTTCATAATCAGTTCTCTTTCGCACAGATAAAATGATGCAACAACTCTGAACAAAATGCAACAATTCAAGGAGATGGAATAGGGAGAACTTGCCTTAAATTGATGTGAGTCATATGTATTTGAACAGAGTAAGGACATACAACATTATGATAAGAAAAAATATATAATCCAGTCTAAAAATAAATCAAGATTACCATTAAAAGGTTACTTATCCACTTGCTTTCAAATATGTCATTGCTTCAATACTGAAAAAGTATTTGGATTTGGAGGGGAAAAATAGGCTAGTAAAAATGTAGAGGGACTGAGATTCCAGTACTTTGTACTGTCTCACTTGTTTGATAAAGCTCAATATAATCATTTCAATATTAATAATGCAGAAATATTATGAGAAGAATGTAACACGTATAGATGAGAGGAAGGGAAAAGGAGAGGAAGGGAGGGACACAAACAGAAACACAGAGAGACAGATATTAACTCTCCTTTACTTATTGGGTAATACTGTGTTGTCATCCAATCAATATTTCAGTTCTGTATGGATTGCCATAACATAGTAAGAACTCACATTTACATAATACTTGCTTATTTACTAGAACTTTCCTCACAAAGCCCTGTATGGTAAGTAGCACATGCCTTATTATATCCATTTTACAATCTGAAGCTAAGAAAACTTAAACGACTTGCCCATACTCATACAGGTAGTTAGAACCAAAGCTTAGGCCTGATTCTTCTTCTATAACGTATAGCCTTTTTGTGTCTGTAACATTTAACTTCACCACTTTATATTTTAGGCTTAAATAACAAAGTAGCTACTCAAGAGATCATGTTTTTACTTTCAGGAGTTTTTGAAAATAATTATACTATGTTTCCATGATCAGTGGCATACTTTCCCACTCAGATATTCCTTTTTTTAAAGTTTACTCTGTGTAGTAATATAAAATAGAAAAGGAAGGAAGGAAGGAAGGAAGGAAGGAAGGAAGGAAGGAAGGAAGGAAGGAAGGAAGGAAGGAAGGAAGGAAGGAAGGAAGGAAGGAAGGAAGGAAGGAAGGAAGGAAGGAAGGAAGGAAGGAAGGAAGGAAGGAAGGAAGGAAGGAAGGAAGGAAGGAAGGATACTCTATAAAACACCTAAGTAGTTAACCTATTAGGAAAAAAATTCTATTACTAACTTCTTAGAGAGGTACCATAGTATGTTCAGTGACTAGAGAGCCTTACTCACAGTCAGAAAGACCTAGGTAGAGGTCGAGCCAGTGACACATACCTAAAGTGTGACCTTAGACAAACCTAGCCCCTCAATACAAAGGAACTCTAAGAACTGAAGTCAAGAGTAGAAGCCTATGTACACTGGCAGGGAGAATTCCCTTACTGAAAGTTCAATCCATTGTTAGAATCAAACATCTAATCCCACCCACCCCCCAAAAAACTCAAAATAATGTCATTTGCTTTTTCCACATGAATATAAAGTGTATTGAACACAGAAAATATCCAGTGATTTCTAGTTGTTTCGGTTTCAGATAAACAGACTTAATTGGATATTGCAATATGTTTCTATACATCCTTAGGCAAATTTGATACTGAGATTTTTTTAAGTGAGAGGCACAGTGATTCCATGGATTGAAAAAATGTAGAGGACAGCATTGACTCTGGGTGGCAGGGGGAGGGAAACCTACTAGATTAAGAGACAGAGCTGGATTCAAGTCCAAACTCTATAACTTATTGACTTTATGAACCTATGCAAGTCAATCAAGTTTTCTTGGCCTCTGTTTACTCATCTATAAAATGAGGGAGTTGGAGTTGAAAATCTTTTCGGTCCTTTCCAACTCCAACTCCTTTGACACTATGACCCCAGATTTATCAAGATTCTCTTTTCATTTCTGACTCAACACCAGGCCATGGCATTCCTAATTCATAGTTTCCTTGTTGAT
Source organism: Bettongia penicillata ogilbyi (assembly GCA_023548195.1). Taxonomy (NCBI): domain Eukaryota; kingdom Metazoa; phylum Chordata; class Mammalia; order Diprotodontia; family Potoroidae; genus Bettongia; species Bettongia penicillata. The sequence goes on along the minus strand of JAJHZJ010000522.1, from coordinate 1,341,614 downwards.
AAAACTTTGATATAATGTTGAGTCTTCCTTGATGACACATTTTGAAATTCCTGCAAAATAACTATGAAGTCTCTTAGATATAGCCCAATTTTTAAAACTGTACTTTGTAACTGGTAATTGTTATTATGATAAAGAGAAAACTACCAACTCTGAAATATTTACAAGTACTAACTGAGTTCTAGAAGCATCTCTTAAAAAAGACTGGAATCTTTCTGTCATTTTTGGACCATGTATAATTTCATTTTCTAATTCAAAACTGCCCATTAAAATATCATTAAACACTAAACCTGATAAATGAGGCCAGACTGACTTCTATTTAAATCTTAGTACTAGATTTAGGCTAAATACGTTTTTAGCTTATATCACTAGTCTCTACCCCCCAACAAAATAGTCACCATTACGGGCTAATTCAGAAGCAAAGTTTGAATCCAAGTTGCAATATGATTCATTACATATTCTCTTGAATCATTCCTTTCCAATATTACTATCCATTTTTCATTTTAGACAGTTTCATAACTACAGTGGATTCTCTTGGGATTTTAAAAAATTATATAATATTCCCTAGCCACTGGGTATATTTCCAATGGTCAGAGAAATCAAAAAATTAAATTAAAAGTAATTTGGAATTCTTTGGCAATCTTGCCACCCACATTTGTCAGGGAAAATTTGCCTGAGCAGATGGATTTCATTATTAATTAACACTTATTGACCACCAATGAGTCTTGCTTCATTCCCTAAAGACCCACAGCTCCAGCTGTCAGATTGAAGATAATGATGTGAGCCTTTAGGACAGGAGACCTACACAGAAACTAACCCACAAAATTGAGTTAAGGGAATATCAGTTAGGCAACCTTAGCTCATTTCCGGTGTAAAAATGAAGGAAAAGAAGGACCCTTCTAAATCCTTCCTAAAGAAAATAGTGTTAATACAGGTAGGAGTTTACAGACCAATGTTAGTAACTGATCTTGAAGGAAAAGCAATCCTCCTTGTACAGCGCGGGCTGTTCCTGTCTCCTAACATTCCCCTTATGACATATCCCAATGATAGCTTCCAGGTGACTTTCAAAGGTCACTTGTAAAAGTCATTTCAACAGTATTTCCTGCTAGGAAAAGTAGTGGGTCCCAGAAGTAAAATATAGGAGTATAAAGTGATATTACTTTAGAGTTAGCTATAACTCACATATATATAATGTTTGAAAGTTTACAAATCATTCACAACAATGTTGGCAAGAGAGGGTAGTGATTTTCTTTCCCTAACACTTGCCAAGACAAACAGCTTTGTAGATAGAGTACAAGCACCACTTTAGGAACATTAGCCCAGAGGTCCCGGGTGTCCCGGCATTTATTTGCTGCCTACAGAAGGGAAGAGAAGCAGACATCTTTGTTCAAGCTATGTCAGGAGTCCTTGCCTTTCTGTTCCTGCAGATGAATGGCCCTGCCTAGCTCATCATCGTAACAGCTGCACTCATATTTGGATTAAGTATATTACATAAGCTCATGCAGGGCTCAGTATTACCCAATATGAGGGCAAGATAATGAGCATGCCCAGAGCTTTGCTGACCTGAAGACCTCATTGACAGCAAGCAAGAGTACCACAGGAACAAAACAAAACAAACAGAAAGCAGACAAGGGTAAAGTATGACAGATAGAACTTGTGCCTAGAGAATCAAATGACAGTAGTTTCTAGTACCTCAGTACAGAAGATTTCATTTGTCCCCAGCAGTTCACACTTGGCTTTTCAGATTTTCAGTGCTCAGTACAGTGCTGTTGAAGTCTGAAATTGGCAAGATGCTTATTGATCTTAAATTCCCAGTAGGAGTTCCAGCCACTGGGACCAGTGTTCCTTTGGGACTGTGACTAGTTTACTTCACAGCCCTAAAGTACAGAATATTCTGTCTGTACAAATGTTCAAATCCAGTCTCAGGTACTTACTAGCTTTGTGACCCTGGACAAGTCATTTAACCCTGTTTAACTTCAGTTTCCTCATTTTAAAATGAACTGGAGAAGGAAATGGCAAACCACTCCAGTATCTTTGCCAAGTCTGTACAGCTGACTGTGCTATAGTTGAAAAAGAACAACTGCCTAATCATGAGGTTTACTCTATATAAACCTTAAAGGGTTGTATAAAGGGAGGTTATTATTATTATTGCTGGCAAATGATTTTTGTCTGATAGAGAATTGTTTTACAAATGCCAGACCCTTGATTTGTCACATTCTTTCTGTCAAAGGCCATCCCAGGTCCTACAAAAGTCTTTATTCTATCTTCTAAAACATCACTCTAAACTTCCGCTTCTTCATAGAATATTTACATTGTCGCACCAGATGTACGTTACGTTATCTTGATTATGGGATCATTAATATTCTCCGATCTGCCCTGCGAACCCAGTTATGGTAGGAATCACGTCTTCATTATGACTTATAGTTAGATTAATTGTGTACTTCTAGATAAGAGGTCAGGCCTCATTGTCTGAGAGAGGTTATTGTTTTTCCAAAGTTTTGTTTTTTTATTTTAGTTTACGACCATCCAAGAAAGTCTATACCTATATCATTAGGCAATAGTGAATCAAATCTGTTGTTGCTTTAAGACGATAGGCATGAGTTGTATGTTTCAGGACCTTGCTAAAATAGGAATAAAATAATTAGGTAATTCCCAATCATCCAGCTGCTTTGCTGCTGCTCCAGCCAAGCTGTCCTGACTCCTCACCTGATCTCTACTGGGAAGTACAGGAAAATATAAAAGAGCAAAGCAGAGAAAGCGAATGCCTAAACAAAGCCCTGAGCCAAGATCTGACATTGAACCAACAGCTTCTGACCTGAACTTGATATTCCAAGCATTCTCTCTTTCAGAGAGCCCCAAAGAGAATGGAGCAAGGAAACAGGGCTCCCATTTTTCAGCTGACCCTCAAGTGAGATCATCTTACTCCCCTATATTTTACCTCAGGGGCCCCTGCTTTTCCCAATAGGAAACATCGTTGAGCTGACTTTTTCAAGTGAAGGACTGCACACAGCACCAAAACCTAGCATGGCCATTAGGTCAAACAATAATAACGTAATAGTCATCGTCATCATCATCGTCATCATCATCCCTTACATTTGTATGGGGATTTATAGTTTCCCAAGTATATTCTCCTACATTATCCTATTTGCAGTTCTCCCAAATATATTGGTATTGCCTTCTGAGTTTTTGCTACCACCCTACAGACTAGTAATTGTGTGTCAGCTACTTAGAGCTAAAGAACTTTTTAATCCTGTTTTTAGGATTAGAAAAAGATAGCAAGATATGAGATCTTTGGGAAGATCTCAAAGAATATAGCTCACCAAGTATGAAATGGTAGCCTGGAAAAACAATTATATTTCAAGTCGAGACCTGAATTATATCTAAACTACATCTGCTTTATTTCTTTTGCTTTAGACATGTGATTTCATAAATTTGAAGAGAACTCCTTACACCATGCAGACCAGCAACTCATTTTATTATTGATTCATATTATTAGAGAGTTGTCCAAGGCACTAAGAGAGGAAGCTACTTAAGATCACTTAATTAGATTAAGATTAAGGTCATACATATAATATAGGCCAAGAACAGGATTTGAACCTGGGTCTTCTAGACCTTAAGTATGATCTATTCTCCATTAATCCATTTGCCTCATAGTTTTTCATTTTGAGAGGTTTGTCGTTGCTGTTTTCATCTTAGTTTGTATCCTTAGCACTCAGCACAATGCCTGGAACATTGTAATCACTTCATAAATGATTATTTATTCAATTTAACTTTACCTCTCTAAAAGAAACACACATTCTCAGAATAAACCGCTCCTTTCCTCGAATTAATCAATAATAAACACATTTAATTTCATGGTTAAAGCTGAGAAACAGAATACTCCTGAAGCAAGGTATTATCTGAATGGTTTTTCTCTACATGAGTACATTTTCTGAAGACTCAGCAGAATCTCCATACATGAGATGAAAGAGAGACTTTATTGGGACAAGTAAGTGTCATTTCCTTTAGCTCCCCATGTGTTCTGTAGGACCTTGTGGATTACCCATCTCAGCAGTCAGTGGCACCTCCAGCAGATACCAAACAGGGAAGTGGATTTGCCAGCCATGGCAGCTACTCCCCAGCAGATTCCAGAGGCAGTTATTGGCTGTGGCTTCAGTTATCTGAGGATGTGTCACATGTTTAGGCTGTTACATGATCTATCCTGGCTGCCTTATGCTCCTAAAAGCTTTTTCCATGCAATGACTTTTTACACATTTTTAACAATGGTGAATGAGGTGCCATGTGACTCCCTAAGGAAATCTGCAGGAAAGCCCTTTTGTAGTTATTTAAATAAGGGAGGGGAGCTCTTTTACTAACTAACTATAACTATTTTTTTTTAGCTCATCACGTCATTTGGAAAAAAAAAAGAAAATATTATTTTTCCCAAATTCATTACTTTATTTGTTTTTAGCTTTCAACACTCACTTCCATAAGTTCCAAATTTTCTCCCCCTCTCTCCCCAAGATGGCATGCAATCTTATATGAACTCTAAACATATATTCCTATTAAACACATTTTCACATTAGTCACATTGCATAGAAGAATTACAAGAAATGGGAGAAACCATAAGAAAAAGAAATCATAACATAACAAAAGAGAAAATTGTCTACTTCATTCTGGATTCTGACTCCATAGTTCTTTCTCTGGATGTGGATGGCATTTTGCATCATAAGTCCTTTGGAAATGTTTTAGGTACTTGCGTTGCTAGGGCTATTGACTATAAGCATTTTACATGGAAATAAATTAGCCAAACCTACCTAGTAATTGTCCCCTGTGTGGGTCTTTTGTATGCCCAACCCCAACCATATATGTATGTGTGTGTATGTGCGCACGCGTGTGTGTGTATGTGTATACATATATGCGTATATGTATATACACATATTTTTATGGAGCAAAATGCCCAAGAGCAAGACTTTCCTCTTTTTATGAATTTCCTTGGTGCTACCTGGTCTCAAGTCAATGCAATACAAAGCAAAAAGCATATATAAGATGCCTACTGTGTGCCTGGCACTGAGGATACAAAGACAAGAATATAGCAATTCCCTGTCTTCAAGGAGTTTTCAATCGCATACTGTTTTCCAACCATGAAAAGAAAACTTTTGCTTAATACTCATCAGATTTTCTTTTTTTTTTAAAACCTCACCTGAAACTAAAGCTTTCTAGGCAATTTAATCATGAGTAAGGTAAGTGTAAAGGTCAAAGACATTTTTAAAAGACATGAAATACATTAATGAATGCCTGCCCTGTTTCTATTTGCCTTTTTAAAATCATAGACTTGCTCACCAGTTCTTGACCATTATGAACTTAAATTATTTATAATTTATATTTTACACATTTAGAACTTCAATTAGAGACCTATGCAAAAATCAGAAAGTGGGGAAACCAACATTTCCAAGATAAAATCTTTCAATAGAGAGAAAATTTTGCTATATTACTTCAGAAAATGAAAGAAAATTGCACCAATAATTGAGTCAGGGTGTTTTTCTCTACTACTGGCATATCTGCAGCCTACTTGTTGAGGTATTGGTATGAAGAGAGGGATAGCAGATTATTGTGTAGTGATAGGATAATGGGGTAAGGGTGAAAACATCAATTAAACATTTTAAATGCACAGAAAAAAGCAAACAGGACAAAAGAGGACATAAAAATAGAGTAACTATGTTACAGTATACCTTGAGTATTACTGTCCTTGAACAAGTCACTTAGTCTCTCATTGTCCAAAGCAATCCTGTAATATTGTATGTGACAAATAAGGAGGTTAATTGGCACTAATAGATGAACTGTGTGGGAGAGGGGGGCCAGAGCCAAGATGGCAGAGTAGAAAGATGCATATACTCTAGCACTTCCCCCACAGCCCACAAAATACCTGTAAAAATGACTCTCAACAAAGTCTAGAGCAGCAGAAGCCACAAAACAACAGAGCAAAAGAGGTATCCAGCCAAAGGTAATCCAGAGGGCTGACAGGAAAGGTCTATCTCACAGGACACAGAGTGGAGCACAGCCCCTGGCCATGTGGCAGTGGGAGGAACAGGACCTGAACAGACCTCCGGGAAGAGTTCCTAGCAGGGAAAATCCCAGATACTTCAACCTACAAGCAACAAAGAAAACTCCAAAAGTCAATGGGGGTGGGCTTTCCCAGCTGGATGAGGGGAACCGGGTTTCTCCAGCAATAGCCCCAGGTGACAGCAGGGGCCAGGGCAGCAGACTGTGGGCAGCTACAGTGGCCGGGAAGCAATTTGAACCATTGTTCAGGCAGCTCAGTTTCAAGCCTCTGAGGGTAGGGAGGAGCTGATCTAAACCTCAGCCCTGAGTGATGGCCCCATCCCCACCCAAAGCCCAGGGGAACTGAGCAGCTGAGTGGAATCTCTTGACAAAGGATTCAGAAGTCAAGTAGCTGACTGGGAAAATGACCACAAAAGGGGGAAAAAATAAGACCATAAAAAATTACTTTCTTGGTGAACAGGTGTCTTGTCCCATCCTTTCAGATGAAGAAGAAAAAGGCTTACTGTCACAAGAAGTTAAGATCCCTGCCTGCAGGGCTTCCAAAGGGAACTTAAATTGCACTCAGACAATAGAAGAGCTTGAAAAGCAAATTAGCAGCTTGCTAAAGGAGAAACAAAAAAAAATGCTAAGGAAAATAACACCTTTAAAAAGAGGCTAACTCAACTAGAAAAAGAGGTCCAAAAAGCCAATGTGGAGAAGGAGGCATTAAAAAGCAGAATTAGCCAAATGGAGAAGAAGTTTTGAGAGATCACTGAACAAAATAGTTCTCTGAAAGAGAGAATTGAGTTCAGGGAAATGAATGACTATGAGATAAACCAAGTAGTTAGAAAACAAAATCAAAAGTTTGAAAAAAATAGAAGATAACATGAAACATCTCACTGGAAAAACAACTGACCTGGAAAATAGATCCAGGAGAGGCAATTTAAAAATTGGTCAAAGCAATGGTCAAAAAATGGGCCTAGACATTATCTTCCATAAAATTATCAAGGAAAACTGTCCTGATATTCTAGAATCAGAGAGCAAAATAAATATTGAAAGAATCCATTGGTCACCTCCTGAAAGAGGCCGAAAAAGAGAAACTCCTAAGAATACTGTGGCCAAATTTCGGAGTTCCAAGGTCAAGGAGGAAAAACTGCAAGCAGCTAGAAAGAAACAATTTGAGTATTGTGGAAATACAATCAGGATAACACAGGGATCTGGGAGCTTCAACATTAAGGGATTGAAGGGCTTGGAACAGGATTATTCTAGAAGTCAAAGCAAACTGGGATTAAAACCAAGAATCACCTACCCAGCAAAACTGAGTATAATACTTCAAGGGAATAAATGGTCATTCAATGGAGGACTTTCAAGAATAAATGTTGAAAAGACCAGAACTATATAGAAAATTTGACTTTCAAACACAAAAATCAAGAGAATCTTGAAAAAGGTAAACAGGAAAGAGAAATCATAAAAGACTTTCTAAAGCTGAACTGTTTACATTCCATACTTGGAAAGAAAATATTTATAACTCTTGAGACTTTTCTCAGTATTTGGGTAGGTAGACGATTGTACATACACACACACACACACACACATAGACAGAGAGTACAGGCTGTGTTGAATCAGAAGGAATGATATCAACAAAAAAATATATAAAATAAAAATTAAGGGGTGAGGGAGGAAAATACTAGGAGAAGACAGGGAGAAATGGAATGGGGCAGACTATAACTCATAAAAGAGAGAAAGAAAAATCTTGTTCAATGGAGGAGAAAAGGGAGAAGGGGAAAGGGGAAAAGTGAAGCTACTCTCTCCACATATGACTTAAGGAGGGAATAACATGCTCACTAAATTTGGTATGAAAATCTATCTTATACTACAGGAAAGTAGGGGAGGAGACAACAAGGGGGGTGAGGGGAATGATAGAAGGGAGGGCAAATGGAAGAAGGGAGTAACTAGAAATAAACACGTTTGGGAAGGGTCAAATGAGGGAATAAAAAAATAAAGGGATATAGAGTAGGATGGAGGACAATATAGTTAGTATTACACAACATGATTATTATGGAAGTCTTTAGCAAAATGACACATATATAGACTGTATTGAATTGCTTGAACTTCTCAGTGGGCATGGGTAGGGAGGGAGGGAAAGAAGGTGGAATTCAAAGTATTAGAAACAAATGTTGAGAATTATTATTGCTTATAACCAGGAAATACGAAACACAGGTAATGGGGTATAGAAATTCATCTTATCCTACAAGAAAAGAGAGAAGATGGGGATAAGGGAGGGATAGGGTGTGATAGAAGAGAGGGCTTATTGAGGGAAGGAGTCATCAGAATGCAAGCTATTGGGGATGGGGAAGGGGAGAGATAGGGAGAAAAATTGGACATGTTACAAAGTGATGTGAAAGCAATTAGTATTAAAAACAATTGACTGAATTAATTACTGAGACTAAATCAAAGACATCTTTAGTTTGGGGAAATTAATTTCAATCTAAGTCTCCTAGAAGCAGGTAACTTAGGGTAAAATTTGCCATTGATGGAAAAGTTAAGGTTTTAATGGTAAATTTGATCTTATGATTGTTATTTAAGTAGGAACTAGAACAGGTATGGAAAGGCATTTAAGTCACTTAAGAATTGACTCAAAAGATGTTCCTTAGTCGATGTGAAATTATAGTCATATCTGAAACCTGGTTATTGGACCTTGCTCTTTTAAGATGCTATGGACTAGTAAGTGGCTGTTCTGAGTCTAACTTCAGGTATGGATAGCAAAAAAGGCAGTCTGAGATTCCAATATTATACCAATAAGCCTGTGAGATGGTGGTATGAACTGAAAAAAGATGATCTCATGGGAAGGGTGGGAGAGAAGCTGTTCAGCCTGGACTGAGGTAGGCTTCTCCTAACTCAATTTCCCCACTGACACCTGGCAGACTCTAAGCCTCACTGAATGCAAGCTGACAATCTACTCCTGCCTGGAACTGACATGAAAATAGGGAGATATTGTTTCCCTCCAATGTCCCTACTCTTAGTGGCAAATTTCCTATAGTCAAAAGGTTTGTAAGCTTAACACCAGATCTATTAAATTATAGATTGTTGGTAGGGGAACATCCAAGGTCAAGTGTAAAATTAAGCTATTAGGCTTAGGACTTTAGACCAACAACAGTAAGTTAGGGTCCTTTAATTCTTAAAAAGAGTGTGGAGACAATTAGGTCAAGGGCTTATGAAGTTAGCATACTTGTTGTTATTTGTGTCTCAGTTGGTTAATGTTTAAAAAAATCCATTTGTGGTCTATGTTGTAAATGCTTTAAAAGAAATATTACCTGACCAAAAGTTGGAGTTGTGTTACGTGACATGAACTGTGTTAAAAATTGAAAAAAAAAAAAAATAGATTGCACTAGACCTGCACCAATGAAACCAGTCTATTGTGGGAGAGGGGGGGTGTTGTGGTTTGTATTTGTTTTCAAATAGGAATAATGCAAAACAACAAATTATGTTCTCCCTAGTATGGTCCCATACAAGAAAAATGGTATATCATTTCATTCTACAATATATTCCCAAGTAGAAGTACTAGAAAAGACATTAAAGATTGATATGATCTCAAAAAGATAATGAAAAACAATAAAGGGGACTGCTATACTAATATATATATATTATATATATTTTATATTTATATTTTATATATATATAAATTTATATAAATATATAAAAATATACTAAAATAAAAGGGGACTGCCATACTGACTGCTATACTAAAATTTCTGAGGATGCTAAAAATCCATGGGGAAAGCTAACAGCTACATCCTGTATGGAGGAATTATGCAAGGAGCTAGATGAGAATCCAAAGAAAAGAAAAGCCTAGAATTACTAAGATCTGTACTCATGGAACTCCAAGTAAATTAGTACCTTTACTATTTCCCTGTGTTTACACATATACAGGAAGAAGCTTGATAATAGTTGTAAAGCCAGGGGGAGGAGCCAAGATGGCAGAGTAGAAAGATTCACATATGCTTGCTCCTAACCCACAGCCTATAAAATAACTATAAAAAAGAACTCCCAACAAATTCTGGAGCAGTGAAAGCCACAGAACAATGGAGTGGAGGAGACTTCTGTTCCAGAGAGCCCTGAAAAACCGACACCAAAGATCCGCGTGCAACGAACCCAGAGCAGAGTCCAGCCCTGCCTTGGCTGGGCAGCACTGAGAGGAACAGATCCGAGCAAGGGACAGAATCTCCAGCAGCCATGAAGGTTCCTTCACCCACAGATACTGAAGGTTAATTTGAGACTCTTTTTGGCTGGCCGAGAGGCGAGCAGGGTGTCTCCATAACTGAGACCCCTCGGTAGGCAGCAGAGGCAGCAGAGGACAGGGGCTCCCAAAGCAGAAAGGAGCTCACATCCATTATTGAAGATTTCCACATAAATCCCCTGAGGGAACTGAGCCCTGTGAGGAGGCCCTGCCCCAACCCAAGCAGCTGAACTTAATCTCACACTGAATAGCAGCCCTGCCCCCACCTGAGCACCTGAATTTAATCTCACACTGAATAGCAGTCCCAGGCTGGGGAGCAGCATTTGAATCTCAGACCCCAAGCACTAGCTGGGCAGACCTGGAGGCAAGTCTGTGGTGGAGATGAATCTCAGAAGTCAAGTAATTGGCTGGGAAAATGCTCAGAAAAGGGAAAAAAAATAAAACCAGCGAAGGTTACTTTCTTGGTTAACAGATATCTCCTCCCTTCCTTTCTGATGAGGAAGAACAATGCTTACCATCAGGGAAAGACATAGAAATCAAGGCTTCTGTATCCCAAACATCCGAAATAGATATTCAATGGCCGCAGTTCCATGGAAGAGCTCAAAAAGGATTTTGAAAATCAAGTTAGACAGGTGGAGGAAAACCTGGAAAGAGAAATTGAGAGAGATGCAAGAAAAGCATGAAAAATGGGTCAATACCTTGCTAAAGGAGACCCAAAAAAATGCTGAAGAAAATAACACCTTGAGAAATAGGTTCACTCAATTGGCAAAAAGAGGGTCAAAAAGCCAGTGAGGAGAAGAATGCTTTCAAAAGCAGAATTAGCCAAATGGAAAAAGAGGTTCAAAAGCTTACTGAAGAAAATACTTCGTTAAAAATTAGAATGGAACAGATGGAGGCTAATGACTTTCTGAGAAACCAAGAAATCATAAAACAAAACCAAAAGAATGAAAAAATGAAGAGAATGTGAAATATCTCATGGGAAAAACAACTGACCTGGAAATAGATCCAGGAGAGACTATTTAAAAATTATGGGACTACCTGAAAGCCATGATCAAAAAAAGAGCCTAGATATCATCTTCCATGAAATTATCAGGGGAAAACTGCCCTGACATTCTAGAACCAGAGGGCAAAAATAAGTATTGAAAGAATCCACTGATCACCACCTGAAAGAGATCCAAAAAGAGAAACTCCTAGGAACATTGTGGCCAAATTCCAGAGTTCCCAAGTCAGGAGAAAATATTGCAAGCAGCTAGAAAGAAACAATTCCAGTATTGTGGAAATACAATCAGGATAACACAAGATCTAGCAGCTTCTACATTAAGGGATCAAAGGGCATGGAATAGGATATTCCAGAAGTCAAAGGAACTAGGACTCAAACCAAGAATCACCTACCCAGAAAAACTGAGTATAATACTTCAGGGGAAAAAAATGGTCTTTCAATGAAACAGAGGACTTTCAAGCATTCTTGATGAAAAGACCAGAGCTGAAAAGAAAATTTGACTTTCAAACACAAGAATGAGAAGAAGCATGAAAAAGTAAACAGCAAAGAGAAGTCATAAGGGACTTACCAAAGGTGAACTGTTTACATTCCTACATGGAAAGACAATATTTGTAACTCTTGAAACGTTTCAGTATCTGGGTAGTTGGTGGGATTACACACACACACACACACGCATGCACACACACACATGCACACACGTACACACGTGCATGCAGACACATGTACACATGTGCACACACACATACACACATGCATGGAAACACAGAGACAGAGAGCACAGAGTGAATTGAATAGGATTGGGACCATATCTTAAAAGAAATTAAGGTAAATGGTGAGAGAGAAATGTAGTGGGAGGAGAGAGGGTGAAATGGAATGGGGTACATTATATCTCATTCAAGAGGCAAGCAGGAGACTTTTTAGTGGAGGGAAAAAGAGGAGAGCTGAGAAAAAAACATGAAGTTTACCCTCATCACATTTGACTAAAGGAAGGAATAAAATGCACACTCATTTTGGTATGAAAACCTATCTTACAGTACAGGAAAGTGGGGGAGAAGGAGATAAGCAGGGAAGGAGGGATGATGTAAGGGGAGGGCAATGGGAGAAGGGAGCAATTTGAAGTCAACACTTGGGGAGGGACAGGATCAAAAGACAGAATAGAAACAATGGGGAGCAGAATAGGATGGAGGGAAATGCAGTTAGTCTTACACAACATGACTGTTATTGAAGTCATTTGCAAAACTACACAGATATGGCCTATATTGAATTGCCTGCCTTCCCAAAGGGAATGGATGGGGAGAATTTGGAACTCAAAGTTTTAGGAACAACTGTTGAGTATTGTTCTTGCTACTAGGAAATAAGAAATACAGTTAATGAGGAATAGAAAGTCATCTGGCCCTACAGGACAAAAGAGAAGATGGGGACAAGAGAAGGGAAGGATGATAGAAGAGAGGGCAGATTGGTGATAGGGAAAATTAGAATGCTGGGTGTATTGAGGTGGGGGAGGGGGATAAAAGGGGAGAACATTTGGAACCCAAAATTTTGTGAAAATGAATGTAAAAAGTTAAATAAATAAATTTATATTTTAAAGCAAATGTCTTTTCTTATTATCATGAAATTAACAACCAACAAACTCAAGCCTTTCAACATAGCAAAAAAGACATATAGCAAACAACCTCAATTTTACAGTTTAAAAAGAAATATGTGTATGTGCATGTGATTTAAGAAAAGGAGCCTAGCTAATAACTATGTCTGTAAATTTACTGTTCTGGGGAGATTCTGATGAGGAATCTCCTCTACCAATGTGCCTACTCTACAATTTAAATTTCTATAGAGCAACCTAGAGCATCGGTAACTTATACTGGGCTCCATGGTCAGTATGTGTGAGAAGAGGGACTTGAACCTAGGTCTTCTGTACTCTAATTCTCTACCTCACCTTGACTTCCTTTTCTTGTTCTCTTTGTCTAACTGTGTAGACATCAAATGTGTGTGTGTGTGTGTGTGTGTGTGTGTGTGTGTGTGTAGCTCTCTTAATTTCCAAGTTACAGAGGAGATGATGATCTATATTGGCAGAGGGATTCACTCCACCTGGAAGTTTCCAGGACCAATGAAATCATAAGTCAACTTTAGCCTTTGGCCCTATTCTTCTTGTACATAGATGTAGTTATGTTTTGCTTTCTTTTTATAGTTCAGATAGTGAGGATTCATTTTGACACAAAGCAGATTACCCATCTTTCAGCTCTTGAGATGAGTATTCGTAAATTCTAACAAAAACATATCAAAAGAATAAACTGTTTTTTTTTAATCTCTTCCAGAAGCTTGTGTGCTGGACCTCCTGAGCTATGAACTGATTAAAGTACCCTGAACCAGAGGACCACCCACTTTTAGACTTTAAGGACCACCCACTTCTAGAATTTAAGACTAATGTGAGTAAGGTCAGATGAAGAAGGTCATATCTAGCTACAAAGTGGCAGCAGAAAAGACAACTGGCACGAACAGCACTGCAGATATAGATACATGTGAAGATACCATGATAATCTGGCAGATTTAAAATTTATTGACTATGAAACAACAAACAACCCTCAGCAGAGCTTTTAGCCAACTCTGAAATTGCTTGTACTTATCAACCCAGACAGCAAGACAGAATGAAAAAGATCTGTTGGATTTTCGGGGCTTATCTGATGAAAACCACATGGCACATGAAAGGTTTCAATGAAAGACAGGGTATATGAAAGCAATGAGAGTTGGCACACACCTCTGCCTCAACCCAGAGACTTGGTGGTGATCTTCATGAAGACTCGATCTAAGACAGATTTCCACAAGACTTTTCATTTTCATTTCATGAACATTGTTGCATCTGTGTTCATTTTGAGTTTCCAAGGTTTCAAAGTTCTCAGGGAAAATAATGGAAGCCCAAAGTCACCCAAGTTCAGTATCTTTTACTCTTAGTCTTTTCAAGCTGAGACCCAGCATCATATCAAAAACAGATTCCCCTAAAAAAATAAAAATTATGAGGAGCAAATTGTCAACATATGATTTCTATAGTTTAGGGAAAGTCAAGATTAGGAGTTTTTAAAGGCTGTATATTTGAAAATTAAGACATGTAAAATTAAAATAGAAATGTCAAATGGTAGAGAAGGAGGTAAGGAGGGAATCTTTGCAACAAATTTCTCTGATAAAGTTCTCATTTCCAAGATATATAAGGAACTGATTCAAATATATAAGAAAAAGAGCCATTTCCCAATAGATAAATAGTCAAAGAATATGAAGGAGCAGTTCTAGACTATCATAGCCATACTACCAAAAAAAATCCTCTTAATAACTAATAATTATAAAAATGCAAATTAAAGCAGTTTTGAGGTTCCATGTTACACCCATTGGTAAACATAATATAAGGGGAACCTGTTGATGAGTCTGTAGGAAAACAAATAAATTGGTACATTGTTGGTGGAGCTGGGAAGTGGTCCAGCTATCCCAAAAAGCAATTTGTAACTGTGCATAAATTTACTAAACTGTGCATACACTTTTATCCAGAAATACCATCACTAAGCCTTCCTTCAAAGAAATTTTAAAAAGAGAAAAAAGAACATGACACAGTATATGTGTATGTGTTTATGTTTTTATAGATGTCTATGTATATTTTTATATACACACACATACAAATACATATGTGCATATATGCACATGTACACAAACGTGTGTTGTAACCATATGTATGCATAAGTCTATACTGTATATGCATATACATGTGTGCTTGTATGAATATATGTATTGTGGTTATGTACAAACAAATACAGATACAGAAATATACATATATGTCAGCTATTTTTGTAGTATCAAGGAACTAGAAATTAAGGGCATGACCGTCAATTAGTTGAACAAATTATGGCATAAAGGTACAACTGAATACTATTCTACCATAAGAAATGACAAAGGGGTAATTTCAGAGAAAACTGTAAATTTTAATAAACTAATGAAGACTGAAGTCAGCAAAACAAGGGGAAAAATAGATCATAACAATATTGTACAGCCAAACTTTGAAATACTTAAGAACTCTGATCAATGCAATGACCAACTATGATTGCACAGAACTGATGAGGAAGCACACATTTCACCTTCCGAGAAAAAGCTGATAGAATGTAGAATGATATATATATTTTTGGACTAATGTAAAAAAAGTTTTACTTTTCAAAAAAATGGAGAATGCAAGGGAGATAAATGTTTGTTCATTCATTGAAAAAATAAGTTTTTTTAAAACCTTGTGTGATTAAAGAAGAGATTTTTAAAAATCTCAAAAAGTCACTCAAGGAAATGAACAGAGCTGATCAAAGATAAAACTATGAAGACAGCAAAATGGATCCTTGGTAGTATATCCTCTCAACCTATAATATCATACCCCTCCTGCCTCCTTGATTTGGGTCCATCTTTACCTACCTTTTCAGTTATCCATAAATATAGCTAGGTTTATATGGCAGGACCTTTGTCCCAAGATGCCAAAATGTCAATATTGGAAAGTGACAGCTTTGTCCTAAAAGTCCTAGGTAACTAAGTTTTATAAATTAGTCATCTATGGATAGTATTGAGTTTTAATTCCAAATAAAATATTTTCCTTTTTTTAAAATATAAATTTATTTATTTAACTTTTTACATTCATTTTCACAAAATTTCGGGTTCCAAATTTTCTCCCCATTTATCCCCTCCCCCCACCCCAATACACCCAGCATTCTAATTTTCCCTATCACCAATCTGTCCTCTCTTCTATCATCCCTCCCTTCTCTTGTCCCCATCTTCTCTTTTCTCCCGTAGGGCCAGATGACTTTCTATTCCCCATTAACTGTATTTCTTATTTCCTAGTAGCAAGAACAATACTCAACAGTTGTTCCTAAAACTTTGAGTTCCAAATTCTCCCCATCCATTCTCTTTGGGAAGGCAGGCAATTCAATATAGGCCATATCTGTGTAGTTTTGCAAATGACTTCAATAACAGTCATGTTGTGTAAGACTAACTGCATTTCCCTCCATCCTATTCTGCTCCCCATTGTTTCTATTCTGTCTTTTGATCCTGTCCCTCCCCAAGTGTTGACTTCAAATTGCTCCCTTCTCCCATTGCCCTCCCTTCCATCATCCCTCCTTCCCTGCTTATCTCCTTCTCCCCCACTTTCCTGTACTGTAAGATAGGTTTTCATACCAAAATGAGTGTGCATTTTATTCCTTCCTTTAGTCAAATGTGATGAGGGTAAACTTCATGTTTTTTTCTCAGCTCTCCTCTTTTTCCCTCCACTAAAAAGTCTCCTGCTTGCCTCTTGAATGAGATATAATGTACCCCATTCCATTTCACCCTCTCTCCTCCCACTACATTTCTCTCTCACCATTTACCTTAATTTCTTTTAAGATATGGTCCCATCCTATTCAATTCACTCTGTGCTCTCTGTCTCTGTGTTTCCATGCATGTGTGTATGTGTGTGTGCACATGTGTACATGTGTCTGCATGCACGTGTGTACGTGTGTGCATGTGTGTGTGTGCATGCGTGTGTGTGTGTGTGTGTAATCCCACCAACTACCCAGATACTGAAACGTTTCAAGAGTTACAAATATTGTCTTTCCATGTAGGAATGTAAACAGTTCACCTTTGGTAAGTCCCTTATGACTTCTCTTTGCTGTTTACTTTTTCATGCTTCTTCTCATTCTTGTGTTTGAAAGTCAAATTTTCTTTTCAGCTCTGGTCTTTTCATCAAGAATGCTTGAAAGTCCTCTGTTTCATTGAAAGACCATTTTTTCCCCTGAAGTATTATACTCAGTTTTTCTGGGTAGGTGATTCTTGGTTTGAGTCCTAGTTCCTTTGACTTCTGGAATATCCTATTCCATGCCCTTCGATCCCTTAATGTAGAAGCTGCTAGATCTTGTGTTATCCTGATTGTATTTCCACAATACTGGAATTGTTTCTTTCTAGCTGCTTGCAATATTTTCTCCTTGACTTGGGAACTCTGGAATTTGGCCACAATGTTCCTAGGAGTTTCTCTTTTTGGATCTCTTTCAGGTGGTGATCAGTGGATTCTTTCAATACTTATTTTGCCCTCTGGTTCTAGAATGTTAGGGCAGTTTTCCCTGATAATTTCATGGAAGATGATATCTAGGCTCTTTTTTTGATCATGGCTTTCAGGTAGTCCCATAATTTTTAAATAGTCTCTCCTGGATCTATTTTCCAGGTCAGTTGTTTTTCCCATGAGATATTTCACATTCTCTTCCATTTTTTCATTCTTTTGGTTTTGTTTTATGATTTCTTGGTTTCTCAGAAAGTCATTAGCCTCCATCTGTTCCATTCTAATTTTTAACGAAGTATTTTCTTCAGTAAGCTTTTGAACCTCTTTTTCCATTTGGCTAATTCTGCTTTTGAAAGCATTCTTCTCCTCACTGGCTTTTTGACCCTCTTTTGCCAATTGAGTGAACCTATTTCTCAAGGTGTTATTTTCTTCAGCATTTTTTTGGGTCTCCTTTAGCAAGGTATTGACCCATTTTTCATGCTTTTCTTGCATCTCTCTCATTTCTCTTTCCAGTTTTTCCTCCACCTGTCTAACTTGATTTTCAAAATCCTTTTTGAGCTCTTCCATGGCCTGCGGCCATTGAATATCTATTTCGGATGTTTGGGATACAGAGGCCTTGACTTCTATGTCTTTCCCTGATGGTAAGCATTGTTCCGCCTCATCAGAAATGAAAGGAGGAAACATCTGTTCACCAAGAAAGTAGCCTTCTTTGGTCTTATTTTTCTTTCCTTTTCTGGGCATTTTCCCAGCCAGTTACTTGACTTCTGAGATTCCTCTCCACCCCTGCCTAGATCCTCCCAGCTAGTGCTTGGGGTCTGAAATTCAAATGCTGCTCCCCATCCTCAGGGTTTTCAGCGGTGGGTGGGGCTGCTGTTCAGGGTAAGATTAAATTCAGGTTCTCAGGTGGAGGCAGGGCTGACTCCCAGGCTCAGTTCTCTCAGGGGCTTTATGCAGAGACCTTTGGTAATGGCCCTGAGCTCCTTCCGGCTTGGGGAGTCCTGGGCTGCCACTGCCTCGGCCGCTGCCTCTGCTGCTGCCTCCCGAAGGGGCCTGAGTTATGGAGACACCTCGCTCCCCTCTCGACCAGCCCAGAAGTCTCTCTCACTGACCTGTAGTGCCTGTGGGTGACCGCTGGAGGTTCCGTCCCTGAAGCCTTCTCGGATCTACTCCTCTGGGGCCGCGTGGCCAGGGCAGCACAGGGGTGGGCTCCGTGCCCGGAATGTGACGAACCCCTGTGGATGGCTTTCCAGGGCTCTCTGGAACAGAAATCTCTTCCACTGCATTGGTGCACGACTTGCAGTACTCCAGAATTTGTGGGGAGTTCTTTTTACAGGAAATTTATGGGCTGTGGATTCAGAGCTAGCATACGTGAGTCTTTCTACTCTGCCATCTTGGCTCCTCCCAAATAAAATATTTTCAATTTAAGGCAAGTTACAGACAAGTAGAAGCATTAACCCAAAGGTGGATCTTATAGTAGAAATTTCATATTACCAGGAGGGGTTGGAGGGGAGAAGTAATCAGGCCTGCTTTTATCACATCACATGAACAAGCACCTCATTCATTTATACATAGAGATTAATTTGGATGTAAATAAAGGGACTTTAATCAATATGACTTAAAAGTTAATCCTCAATAAATAGAAAATGAAAATGTCTAGTTATTAGAAGATCGATCAGGGATAGAGAACTGCAGTTCAATAGCGTGTCAAATATGGATAACAGCCTTGACCTTGATGCTTGCCCTTTGGAGACCCAGCTGACAATAGTAAATTCAATCCATCAGCAAGCACCAGATATTGTACTAGGCACTGGGGTTACAAAAACAAGAAAGGAAACTGCCCTGCTCTTAAGGAGCATGGTAACAACAATACATAGCAATTTCAGATTTGCAAAAAACTTTTATTTCCCCCAAGAGTACTATGAGGTAGGTACCATTTATTATTATAACAAAGGGCTCAAAATATATTTGCATAAAATCTCCTCATTGATGAAGATTAATTATGCAATTCTCCATCCCTTCACCAGGGGAAGAGCTGGTGAGAGCTTAGGAGAGGAAAGGTTCCTGAGAGGCCTTTCAGCTTTGAAAAAGAAGACGAATGATTTTGCATTTTCATCAGGGAGAGGCCCCTGGAAGAGGCTGACATGTAGGGAGGCCAACCCCTCAATCAAGTCCCTATACCAACTTACCACACTAGAGATTTCAGGAGATTTCCCTTTGGAAACAATTTAGGACTCTCCTTTGGGTGAACTGAGACACTACCCTAACAGTGTTGTCTGATATATTCTCATCTGCATAACTTTTCTGATTTCTCTTTGCTTTCAGTTTAGATAAATTGACTTGTTAGATATTCATTTCTTATGGTCTTTGTATAACTGGCATTTGGTGAGAAAGGAATGTAGCTCTGGTATATGGCTTAGTGGGCTCCTTCCCTGTTCAGGGATAGCAATCAAGATCACAGCTTGAACCTGACAATGTCTGGAGAGGCAGAAAGATATAATTTTAGCCTGGTACTCCCTTTCTGAGGAGAGCGTAGTGACCAAACTCCTAGTTCCCATCTCCTGCTTTTTCCTCTTAACAATAATAAAAGTGTCCCTTAGAGAAGAGTGGGTGCAAAAGACTCTAGAGATATCTGTTCATGACTCCCTGTAAGCCATATATAGATACTGGACACACATAACCTACATGGACAACACAGCACAGGCATACAATCACACACAGACACACATTCACACACAAAACTTACATCATCATTCTCATTTTATAGATGCCAATTATCACCATTATTTAACATTTCTAGAGCACCAATACCCCGCTTAAAACCCCAGCCTGATACATTATCACAGAATGGAAGTGTTCCAGTAGGAGGCAAGCTCTGGCAGGTCCCATCAAGAGAGAAATTCACTTCAATTCAATTTAACAAATGTTTACTAAGTGCCTACAGAGATGGAGAGAGAGAGAGAGAGAGAGAGAGAGAGAGAGAGAGAGAGAGAGAGAGAGAAAGAAGAAGAAGAAGAGGAGGAGGAGGAGGAGGAGAAGGAAGGAAGGAAGGAAGGAAGGAAGGAAGGAAGGAAGGAAGGAAGGAAGGAAGGAAGGAAGGAAGGAAGGAAGGAAGGAAGGAAGGAAGGAAGGAAGGGAGGGAGGGAGGGAGGAAGGAAGGAAGGAAGGGAGGAAGGAAGGAAGGAAGGAAGGAAGGAAGGAAGGAAGGAAGGAAGGAAGGAAGGAAGGAAGGAAGGAAGGAAGGAAGGAAGGAAGGAAGGGAGGGAGGGAGGGAGGGAGGGAGGAAGGGAGGGAGGGAGGAAGGAAGGAACCTTCAAAGAGATTTCATTCTACTGAGGAGACAAAAGGCACACAAAGAAGTAAATGCAAAATATACACACAGCAAATTGGAGCAAAGAAAGGCACTGATGACTGGGGATTTGGAAAGGTTTCATATAGGAGGTGGTGCATGAACTGAGTCATGGATGAAGCCCAGAATTCAAAAAAGAAGAGGTGATGAGGGAGAGCATTCCAGGCACAAACAGTCTGTGCAAAGGCATGGAGGCTGGAGACATGCCCTATATAGGGAATAACAAGTTGAAAGGTTTCAAGTTTAGGTAAAGTAACATTTATTTTTCCCATAATGCCAGGCCCTGAGCAAGGGCCTCTGGCCAACCATTCCCTATTCTCCTCCATACTATGCCATCATGTCTCAGCTGCCTTCTGTCCTGCTTTTCCCTTCTTCTATTGGTGAGTTTCCCCCAGAATCTTCATTTTGAGGAAAGTGCCAAGCTAGGCATCCTTCCTTCTCCTGACTTTACATATCACACCACATCGCTTTTCAGCTCCCTTGGTGCGGTTTTCCACCCTTATAATATAAGCTTCTTGAGTATAGGAATATATTTTTTTCTTTTATTTTAAAATAATCTTAATAATCTATTTATTATTAGACTTTGGAAGTCCTAGCAACTCATAAATTGACTGCTATCATGAAGAGGCTGCACTTTGTATCGGCAGGGGGAGTACCCACACTGATGAAGGGAGGATTTTAAGTGGTCGAATGGAAGAGGGTGGCATTTTGCTGCATTTGTTTCATATTATCATGAACCCAAGAGGAGTAATCACAGTAATCCACTTCTATCAGTCTCAGTGCCAGTCAAGAGGATACAGATTAGGATATTCAAATTTAGGCACAATCCCCATTGCCCCGTGGCTTGTCTGGTTAGGACTAACCACCTCAGCAGTTGACTGTTGGCACTGAGCACATACAACTGTTTATAAATGATTCCAGAGGTGTCTCAGCCTGAGGGGGAAAAAATTACATTAGACTCAGAAAGAGAGCATGGTTAAATGTCTCACTTATCCATAGGTCAGCCTTCCAGCAACCTCAATCATCCAGAACACAGCTGTGAAACCGCAAATAAGCTAAAAAGGACTCTTAGCAACAAATTGCTGTCACAAAGCCCATAACAACTCCCGTTTAAATGGTTTTAAGGTTTACAGAGTGCTTTCCTTTTCACAACATGGTCCACACTGTGACTCTGATAGGGGCATAGAATAGATTTGGAACTGGAAGGAATGCTGGAGGTCATTTAAGCCAACTCCTTCATTTCAACCGTTGGGGAAACTGAGGCCCAGAAAGGTGAGGTGACATTACAGGAAATAAATGAATTTTAACCCAGGTCCTCTGATTCCAAAGCCCATGCTATTTATTTTTAATGCACCACACCTACTCAAATTAAAAGCAGGACCTTCCTCAGGCCCAGTCCCTGAAACTTAGCTACACATAAACTTGAGTAACACCTGAAGATACTGTGACAGGGCAACAGATCACTAAAGAAAAAGACAGAAGAAATGTCAAAGCACAGCAATCTGATGCCATTTAAAAGAGGAGCTCACAGCCTTATGAACTTCTGCAGTGCTGGAGAATATCCCCATCCTGCCATACAGGGCAACCTTTGATGTTAATCATAATAACCTTAAGGCATAAAGAAAGGGTTAGCACTTATTCCATATCCATTAGGTTCAATAAGATTGCAGAAAAACCCATAATGCATAACCATTCAAAATTAATCCAATTTTTTCAGTATTTAGTGGCACATGAGGAGGAATTCATCATCCTAGTGGTGCCATCCATGAGGGCAGATGTGGCACTAATAATGACAATCATCCTTACAACAATAATCGCTCCTCATTGTATCATATTTTATCATTAAACAGTTTTCCTCCCAACAGACCTTCAAGGTAGGAAGTACAGCTGTGATGAATTCCTTTTTATAGTCAGAGAGAATATGGCACAGGGAAGGTAATGATTTGAGGAGGCTCACAAAGCCAATCAATGTTGGAGAAAGAACCAAAGTCCCATACACCTAATCACAAATGTTCCATTGGCCCGACTCCAATAAAAGGTCCAGTTCATTCTTTATATTTGTCTCTCCAGCACCTAATAATAAAGCAACTTAAGGTACTTAATAAATACTTCTTGGACTAAATAGAGTACAGGAGTTAGATCTCATTTCAAATCTTGCCTCAGACATTTTTAGTTGTGTGAACCTGGCTAAATCATTTATTCTCTCTCAGCCACGTTTTCCTCATCTCTAAAATGAAGGTAATATTAGCACCTACCTCCGAGGGTTGTTGTGAGAATCAAATGTGATAACATACAGAAAGCAGTTTGGAAACCCTAAACTTCTATACAAATGTTACATAGTAATCATTATTTACTAAGAGTTTAATTGAAGGTCTAAAAAAGTGACTTCCTGTCCTTCTTTCTAAATTTTTAATGTTCTTTCCTTTATACTACTGTAGTTATTGTATAAATTGTTCTCTTGATTCTGTCTCTAACATTTCCTCCTCTTCTTTAGTTAATGTAAGTCTTCCCAGAGGTAGAGCCAAGATGGTAGAGTAGAAGGATGGAACTGTAGAAGCTCTCCCCTCATTGCCCATAAAATACCTGTAAAGAATGAATCTAAACAAATTCTAGAGCAGTAGAAGCCACAAAACAACAGAGTGAAAGAGATTTCCAGCCCAAGACAACCTGGAAGACTGACAGGAAAAATCTATCACAATGGCTCAGAGTGGAGTGCAGCCCAGCCTTAGCCACGCAGCACATCACAGACAGGATTGGATTCGGGGAAGCACAGGCAGCAGCTGCAGTTCCCAGATTTCTCAAACCACAAATGCCAAAGACAGTTTCAAAGGTTAGTAAGAAAGCTCATTCACTTGGTGAGAAAAGAAGCAAGGCCCCACCCCAGTTCCAATCCCAGGACAGTGGGAGCCACTGCAACAGCAGCATGTACTTTTGGAGCCCTGGTCTAAAGACCCTGGGCAATTCAAGCTGCTGATCTTGGTTTCATTTCTGAGTGGTGGTCCTGGGGTGAGGAAGAGCACTGGCTGGCGTGGTGTAGCTGTTGGTGACTGTGGAGAGGGAATTCTACTCGCAGATCTCAGGAAGATAAGAATGCTTGTGGTTGCTCACAGACCAGATCGCAGGCCAGGAGAGGAAAAACTCCTCTCTCTTGATTGTGCCACCTCAGGGGAACTAAGAACTTACAGGGTCCTAAAGAATATCCTCCACTTGACAAAGGACACAAAAGTTAAGTAACTGGCTGGGAAAATACCCCAAAAAGGGGAAAAAATAAGATTGTAGAAGGTTACTTTCGTGGTGAACAGGTATTCTCTTCCATTCTCTTGGATGAGGAAGAACAAAGCATACCATCAGAGGAAGATATAAAAGTCAAGGCTTCTACATCCAAAACCTCCAAAAAATCATGCAATGGTCTCAGGCCATGGAAGAACTCAAAAAGGATTTTGAAAACCAAGTAAAAGAAGTGGAGGAAAAATTGGGAAGAGAAATGAGAACTATACAAAAAAAATGAGTCAACAGCTTGATAAAGGAGATCCAAAAAATACTGAAGAAAATAACACCTAGATAGAAGGCACAGGGTGAGCTGAATATGAAGACAGAATACCCCCAAAAAATAAAATTTACTGTTGAATGGAATAACTAGGAGTGAGAGAAAGGGAGAGGTAGTATGTAGAAAATCATCTCACATAAAAGAGGGGGAAATGAGCTTTTACAATGGAGGGAAAGAGGGAAGAGATGAAAGGACATAATTGAACCTTACTCTCATGGGATTTGGCTAAAGGAGGAAATAGCACACACGCAATTGGGTATGAAAATATATTTTACCTTGTAGGAAGGCAAGAGGGAAAGGGATAGGAGAGGGAAGATAATAGAAGGGACAGCAAATTGGGGAAAGGGATAATCAGAAGCAAAGACTATTGTGGAAGGACAGGTCAAGGGAGAGAATGGAATAAATGAAGGATAAGATAGGACAGAGGGAAATGTGGTTAGTCTTTTATGACATGAGTGTTATGGAAGTGCTTTGCATTGCTACATATGTATGACACATATTGAATTGCTTGTTTTCTCAATGAGGGTTGGTAGGGAGGGAGAGAATATGGAACTCAAAGCTTTAAGAATGAATGTTAAAAATTATTTTGGTATGTAGCTGGAAATTAAGCTGTACCGGCAATGGAGTATAAAAATCTATTTTGCCCTACAGGAAAATAGAGGGGAAGGAGGATGGAAGAAGGGTGGGCAATAGAAGGGAGGACAGACTGGAGGAAGTGGTGCATGGGGTACATGCTGTCCTGAGGTGGGTTGTGGGGAAAGATGGGGAGAAAATTTTGAATTCAAATTCTTGTGGAAGTGAATGTTAAGAACTGAAAAATTAAATTATATATTTTTTTAAAATGTAAGTCTTCCCAAGTTTCTCCAAACTGTTCGTATTTATGATTTCTTGTGACAGAATAACATTTCATTACATTTATATAAGTATAAATTTATGAGTACAATTTTTTACACATAACTTTTTCCCTCTTTTACTTTTTTAATAATAACAAGACTTTTGACACCATAGCACGTCTCCAATTATTTCAGACAGTTTTCCAAAAATCCAGATTGTTGGAGGTGGGTTGAACGTCTTCAAATCAAACAATGATAGAGTATCTCAAATCCTAAAAATTTTAGCATCAGTGACCTAGAATAATCTCATATCTTTCCCCAAAATTTGCCAGGCAGGCCATCTTTAAATCTCATTTTAAGAGTTTTCAGGATAGCCTCCAAACATCTGTTAAAAATTACTCTAAACAGAAACTAGAGCTACAGAATCCACCAAATGACAAAGTGAAACAAATTCCCATCCCAAGATAACCTGAAAAGTCAATAAGAAGGGTCTATCAAACTTGGAAGAGAGCAGAGTGCAATTTGGCATGAACACAGTAGCACAGACAGACTGGAGCAGGCCTCATGGGACTGAATCGTTGGAAACTGTGGCATTTTTCAGATTTCTCAACCCATACATGCCAAAAAAGTCAATGGTAAAACTCTGTGGGACCTGGGTGAAAGAGGAATAAGTGATCTGGCCAGGGTCTGACCCCAGCCCCATGTTGAGGTGGGGAGGGGTGTGACTGTAGCAGCACCCAGCAGCAGCAGAGGTTGCTTCTGGAGCTCTGAATCCACAGATGGTGGGAGATCCAGCAACTCATACAAAATACCTGAAGCCTGAGACAGTATACCCACACCTATCCCCATCCTCACTCCCACTGGAAGCAGAGTCCCACCTTGACAAAGAGCTAGAAAGTCAAGAGTTTGGCTGGGAAGATGAGTAAACATTATAAAAGAACTCAGACTCTAAAATCTTACTTTGATAACAAAGAAGATCAAAACATACAAACAGAAAAAAGACAACAAAGGTCTCCAAGAAAAATGAATTGGTCTCAGGTCATAGAAGAGCTCATAAAAGATTTTGAAAATCAAGTAAGAGAAGTAGAGTAAAAAGTGGGAAGAGAAATGAGAGTGATGCAAGAAAATCATGAAAAAACAAGTCAACAGTTTGCTAAAGAGACCCAAAGAATACTGAAGAAAATAACCTAAAAAACAGTCTAACCCAAATGGCAAAAGAAATCCAAAAGAAGCCAAGGAGGAGAAGAATGCCTTAAAAAGCAGAATTGGCCAAATGGAAAAGAAGATCCAAAAGCTCACTGAAGAAAAGAATTTCTTCAAAATTAGAATGGAGCAAATGGAAGCTAATGACTTTATGAGAAATTAAGAAATTATAAAAACAAAACCAAAAGAACGATGAAACAAATAGAAGACAATGTGAAATATCTGATTGGAAAAACCACTGACCTGGAAAATAGATCCAGGAGAGATAATTTTAAAATTATTGGACTACCTGAAAGCCATGATCAAAAAAAGAGCCTAGACATCATCTTTTAAGAAATTATCAAGGAAAACTGTCTTAATACCTAGAATCAGAGGTAAAATAGATATTGAAAGAATCCACCAATCACCTCTAGAAAGGAATCCTAAAAGGAAAACTCCTGGGAATGTTGTAGCCAAATTCTGGAGTTCCCAGGTCAAAGAGAGGATATTGTAAGTAACCAGAAAGAAACAATTCAAATGTTGTGGAAATACAATCAGGAAAACACAAGATCTAGTGGTTTCTACATTAAGGGATCACAGGGCTTAGAATATGATATTCTGGAAGTCAGAGAAGTTAGGATTAAAACCAAGAATCACTTACCCAGCAAAACTGAGTATGATCCTTCAGGGGGAATAATAGACATTCAATGAAGTAGAGTACTTTCAAGCATTCTTGGTGAAGGGACCAAAGTTGAATAAAAAATTTGATTTTCAAATGCAAGAATCAGGAGAAGCATTGAAAAGTAAATAGGAAAGAGAAATCATAAGAAACTTATTAAAGTTGAACTATTTACATTTCTACATGGAAAGATAACATTTGTAATGCATGAGACCTTTCCCAGTATTAGGGTAGTTGGAGAAGATTAGATAGATAGATAGATAGATAGATAGATAGATAGATAGATAGATAGATAGATAGATAGATAGACAGACAGATAGATGGCACAGGGTGAGTTGAATATAAATTCATCTAAAAAATAAAATTCATGGGTAAGAGAGGAATATATTGGAAGGAGAAAGGGAGAGTTAGAATGGGATAAATTATCTCACTTAAAAGAGGCAAGAAAAAGATTTCACAATGAAGAAGAGGGAGGAGGTGAGAAGGAATGAGGGCACATTACTCTCATCAGATTTGGCTTAAAGAGAGAATGATATACACACTCAATTGAGTATCTTACCCTACAGCAAAGTAGGGGGGAAGGGGACAAGAGGGGAAGGGTATGATACAAGGAAGGGGAGATTGCTGGAGAGGGTAATCAGAAGCAAACACTTTTGAAAACGGACAGGGACAAAGGAGAAAATAAAATAATTGGGGGGTGGGATAGGATTGTGGGAAATATAGTTAGGTTTTCACAACATTACTACTATGGAAGTGTTTCGCATAATTATCCATGTATAACTTATGTTGTTTGCCTTCTCAATGGGGGTGGGTAGGAAGGGAGGGAGGATGAGAACTTGAAACTCAAAGTTTTAAAAAACAAATGTTAAAAACTTGTTTTTGCATGTAACTGGGAAGTGGGACATACGAGCAATGGGGTATGGAAATCTATCTTGCCCTTCAAGAAGGTGGAGCAGTAAGGGAGAAAAGGATGGTATGATGAGAGGAGGGCAAACCTGGGGAAGGGGGTAATCAGAATGCATGCCATCTCAGGCTGGGGGAAGGAGAGAGATGGGGAGAAAGTTTGGAACTCAAAATCTTATGGAGGTAAATGTTGAAAACTAAAAATAATTAAATTTTTAAAAAGACTTTTCACTCTGTATTCCTAGGAATCCTCTCTCAAATCCTTTTAATTCCCTCAAACCAGCATAAACCCATCTCTGTTCAATATTTTATATTCTAATCCAGTTCTGCCATCTAGGGCTTTTCAAATGCTCCTAAATCTTGGGGATGGTCTGATTTGAATTGCAAAAAGGTAATGCTATTGCTGATTCTCTGTTCACACACATTGTCAAATTCACACACATTGTCATTACTAAATCATCTTGTTCAAGAGTTCTTTAATAGTCTCTATGTCTATGAGTGAAATGGCTCATCTTCTTTAGAAAAATTCCATTTCTTAAGTACTCCATCCCTGACCCACAAAATTTTGTTTTTTCAGACAGTCAGGAGTCAACAATTTCCCCTCTAGTTTACATTTTTTTAAAATTTCATTATTGAAAATAGGGACCCAAAAATAGGAAAGACAATTGAGTGTTGGGTGACATACAGTGCAGCAATTGCAATTGCAATTGCAATTGCAGTGCAGCCGTGCAGCAGTGCAATAAGCCCCAACCTTTCCTACATTGTAAGCTAAGTAGGTCTTCCTCAGACCCTTGAAATACTAGGCAGTGATATGAAGAATGAAGAGCTCTTGACTAATGGACCATTGGTTATTCCTGCATTGAATAATCAAAACTACTATTTAAGATACACCTTGATTCATTTAGTCAATTCAAGAAGTGTCTTAGCCAGTACAGGGGGATTTGGATTTTGGTCTGACACATAATAACCTTTCACAACAATTCTGAATCTTGCTGTCACCGTAATAGAACTGTTATCTGATAGAATCCCTAAGAATCTTCTACTTGATTCATGCATCTTGTGGCTTTCTCTGAAATTTTCTCCCACTTGGCAATGTCCTTTCATAATCTGTGATGACTTTGACTTAGGAACTTGAACAAGGCATCAGTAAAGATCTTTAACTATAAATAAGGCCTCCCTGTTAGGAAATATAAATGATCATAGTCATCTTTAAATTGAATGTCACCATGAATTGCTATCATAACTTTAAAGTAAGCTATATCTCTTGTATATTATTGGTAGGGGAATTTTCATTGTAAGTATCAATGTCCAAAAATTCCCAGATGACTATCTCAGTTATTTTTTCTATGAAATTGACATGAAAAATTTTTCATCTCTAAATACATAGCACTTGAAAAAAGAGAGATAATTTACTTAGGGCTTTCCTAAAGGAGGACTCTGAACAAAGACAGACACATGGTGTGGACACCATGTTAAGTTCATATTTAAGTGTATCTGCAAACTCCACTGTATAATGTATGGGTGCTCTCCAATACTTTATATGAAGTGGACCTTCATATCTTCTTATCCTGTGCAATTTTTGTTCAAATCTTGCAAAATGTGATCCAGAGAGGATTCATCCAAATCCTGCATATCATATCCACTTTCTATTTGTCAGAAATACTTTGAGAAGAGCTTTGAGTGGCAAAGTAAAGTGAAGACAGAATAACTCACCAAAAAAATAAAACTGACTGAATCTTAACAGATAACAGGTTGGTACTAATGTGGAATTTATTTCCACATAAGCTGTCTGTATGAAGTCAGATTATTGACTTGTTATGACAACAAACATAATCTAAATCAAATTAGAAGACTAAAAATGAGAAGAGATAGCATAATTAAAACCAATTGCGATTTGACTATGCTAATGATGGAAAAAAATGAGAAATGAATAAAAGAAAAGAGATCAACAGAGACTCATCAATTCCTGAGGAAATTCAATTAATATAAGTCAATCACTACAATAAAGAAATCTCAAAGCACCTTATCAAGCAAACAGTTGACCTCTGTGCCAAGCAAAGAGAAATTATTAAGAAGGTTATTGTTGCCTGAGAAATACGAGTTCATAAAATTTCACCAGGCATATATTGAGAGGGAAGAAAAAGTCAAGTCTTAGCATATTGCCTACACAAAGTAAATGCCCAATAAAGGCTTTTTAATTCATTCATTTATTTATTCAACTGATGTATAACTTATGTGATCCACTGGATCCCACATAATGGCAAGAGGTGTAGTGGAAGATCCTCATCAATTTGGGCAGATCTCACATGAAAGATTTATGTGAAGCCATGGACACGTTGAGATCTACACTTTTAGAGAGAATCCTTATATCAGTGGGATCCCACTCCATCAAAGTACTGAAATATATCCAGATTGGCCAAGGTCAAAAGCTTTCCAAAAAATCAAAAATATAAGCTTATTCTAGAGTTGTGATAATATCCAGCTGTACAAAAAGTTTGAGCACTCAGATATTGTTTGCCTATTGTTGTTTTTGGTCCTTAGATCTTGAAGAAAACCAATGACATCATGAGGGTCATCTCTTAACTTGCAAGTGAATCTGGATTTAAAAGTGAGACAGAGCTATACAAAGTCATCAGCCTCATTCTCTCCTCCAGAGTCATCAGAGTTCAGTGGAAAGTCATAAG
The DNA here is from genome assembly GCA_023548195.1 of Bettongia penicillata ogilbyi. Taxonomy (NCBI): domain Eukaryota; kingdom Metazoa; phylum Chordata; class Mammalia; order Diprotodontia; family Potoroidae; genus Bettongia; species Bettongia penicillata. The sequence continues at coordinate 1,311,148 of JAJHZJ010000522.1, read as the reverse complement.
TCAAGATGATTGACAATGGCCCTGATGGAGACCTTGTCCTTTTTGCAATTTCTTGGTTTCTCATAAAGTCATTAGCTTCTATCTGCTCCATTTTAATTTTTAAACAACTATTTTCTACAGCAAGCTTTTGAACCTCCTTTTCATTTGGCTAATTCTGCTTTTTAAAGCATTCTTCTCCTCCTTGGCTTTTTGGACCTCTTTTGTGATTGGGTTAGTCTATTTTTAAAGGTGTTATTTTCTTCAGTATTCTTTGGGGTCTTCTTTAGTAAGCTGTTGACTCGCTTTTTATGATTTTCTTGCATAGATCTCATTTCTCTTCCCAATTTTTCCTCCACTTCTCTTACTTGATTTTCAGAATCCTTTCTGAGCTCTTCCATGGTCTGAGATCATTGCATATTTTTTTTGGAGGTTTTGGATGCAGAAGCCTTGACTGTGATGTCTTTCTCTGATAGCGTGCTTTGTTCTTCCTCATCCAAAAGGATGAAAGAAAATACTTTTTTACCAAGAAAGTAACCTTCTATAGTCTTATTTTTTTCCCTTTTTTGGGCATTTCCCAGTCAGTTACTTGACTTTTGAGTCCTTTATCAAGTGGTATACTCTAGGGACCTGTAAGTTCTCAGTACCTCCAAGGTGGTACAATCAAGGGAATGGTGTTTATTCCTCTCCTGGCCTGCACTCTAGTCTGGGTTCAACCACAAGCTTTTCTACCAGGATCTGCTAGTAGGATTCCCTCTCCCAAGCCTCCACCATCTCCACCAGCCAGTGCTCCTTCTCACCCCACAACTCAGTACTGAGATCCGGATCAGTAGCTCAATTCCCCTAGAGTCTTTAAGTCAAGAGCTCCTAAAATAGACACTGGTGCTGCCTGGGACCAGGGCTAGGGCAGGACCTTACTCTCTTCTCACCCAGGTGAAAGAGCTTTCTCACTGACCTTGGAAATTGTCTTTGGTGTTTGTGGGTTGGCTCCACTCCCTAGACCTTGAACTTTTTAAGCAAAAGTCTTTCCCAGATCTCAGTTTGTCTGACTCAATGTCCATTCGGTAATTAAAGGCTAGGTAAGAACTGAGGCAAAAGATGGTCTAGCTTGCCTTCATAAAAGAATCATTCTGGGAGAGGAAGACCTTCAGAGTTTCTGGCCAGAACAGAAACAATTGCTATTTACACTCACTCGGAGCCATCAAAACCCTATTTATTCCATTAAAGATGAGAATGAATTAGGAACATAAACAAAAAAGTTCATGAAGTCAGACCTATCATTCAGTCAGCAAATATTTATTTTTATTATTTACCTACAATATACAAGAACTGTTAGATATGTTACAAGAACAACTTAGTGAGGGAAATAGAATTCTACACATTTATATTGCATATAAGTGAACGGTAATTAGGCAGAACAAGGCATAGATATAAAAGTTTTGACAGTTGGAGAACAGAAAAAAGAGTTAAATAAGGTAATAACACATGTATTTGTTCTACACTAGATGAGAAAAATAAAGACTAATTTAGGAAGGTTTCTGTTAGTTGCACCTGGAAAATCATTGTCATTAAGGATATCAGAGAATTTCTTGAAAAGAAGTAAGGCCTATTTGCAAAGATAAGAAGTAGAGAACCCAGAGAGAAGGGACCTTATTTCTTCATGGAGAATAAAAGCTCTTACCTGGGTTTAGGTTGCTTTAGAATGATCAGTTTAGACCTGGAACTGAGAGATAGACTTGAATATCAGTAAGAAAGGACAACCAGAGAATTAGGGCTATTAGGATTATAATAACAAACTAAGGATAGTGATCTGTGATAGCAAAAATACATTTTTAAAAGCCCAATTTAATTAATTAAACTAAGTCAAGCTAACGAGTAATGGAGAGAGAGTGTAACTGTAATTTATCCAATTTGTCCCTCCAATATTTCAACACACTGTAGTAAGGTTGTACTGTACTTATGGAGAAGGATACCACAAAAAAACAGTGAAAGGGGTCCAGAGTTTTTGTTTTAAAAAAAGTCTATTTGTTTGGGGCACAATAGGAGAAAATTGTGCAGGAGATAGATTACAAGAAAGGCTTCTCTGGGATCCATTTTTCATGTATATTTTACCCTATTAGTTATAGTGAGCTTGTACAAATATTTGTACAATGTGTAAGTACTTTGTGTATTTATTATTTCTCAAAGTTTATACAACCTTTCATATATTTGTCCAAGTTGATGATATCTATTTGTAATCCTAAATTCCTAAAGGTCAGGGACTATGTTCATTTAATTTCATTTCTATAATGCTTAGTGTTTACCAAACACCACTACATGATGCTCATGGAATTGTATGACGATAGCTCCTATCTCTCTAAAAAGTTATGTCACATCAGTAGTGAAGGGCAACTCTCACGATTTTTAAGATAAGAAGCAATGTGGTACAAAGGAAAGAAATGGATCGGGAGTAAAAAAAATCTTGAACTCAAATTTTGGCTTTTACAACAAATCAAGCACTCAGTCAACAAGCATTTATTCAGTGTCTACCAATGCACCGGGAACTGTGCCAGGAACTGAGGATACAAACACAAAAACAAAACAATCATACCCTGAAGGTGAAACATGTATACAGATAATTACATACAATATACAACCTTCCCTGGACCTCAGTTTACACATCTTTAAAACAAGAGAGCTGGACCACATGGTTTCTGAGGTCACTTCCAGCTTTAAATCTATGATCCTAAGATCCCATGAATCTACTAAAAATCTATGAGCTACAAGAGAAAGGGAGCAAGATACAGTTTGAGAGGGCTGAGTAGCAAAGAGGTTTAGAACTGCCTCTGTAGGGGGTATTATGGGGAGTCACTTAGGTAAGAGTAAAAGCAAAGCAGTGAAAGTCCAATTATAATTGGAGAACAAAAGTTTATAGTGAACCCAGGCAACATGGTGCCAAGGATTCCTCCAGGACTATTCAGCAATACATGAGTAAAAGCAGATGCTGGAGCCAACTAAGGACTAGAGTTTAGTGAGGCACGAACAATGATTCTCTTGAGCAATACTGACAAAGGGGCAAGGAATTTGAGAGTAGGGGACACTGTAAATTTGAATTGTTTAACAATAGGTTCTAGGTTAGGCAATGGAGGACTGGAAGACTGATAAGCTAAGAAATCAGGAAAAGGTGGAGGGACAAAGATTGGTTCAAGAAGGGTGAAGAAAATATCATTTTACTTCTTCAATACAGCATGACTATAGTGAAAATGTATTTAATAGGAATGTATGTGTAGAACCTATACAAAATTGTATGCCATCTTGGGAAAGGAGGGTGGAGAGAGGGGGAAGGAAGAGGAAAGGGAGAGGGGAGGGAGTGGAAAATAAAAATCTAAGTTATATGGTAGCTATTGTAGAACTAAATAAATAAAATTAATTAATAAAAAATAAAATCTCATATAAGAAAAAAAAGAAGAGTGAATAAGGAAAGATTGGGGTCATATTCACACATAGACACATTTCAGAATTCTTTATCATAGAAGTACAATCCTTACCTGTGTTGGGGAGATCAAAGGTATAAATGTCTTTGTGTGTGGCTGAGGTTTTGAAATGAAAGAGCAGGTCATGAGAGTTGAGGACACTGATAAACTGGGAGATCACGGTGCTTGAGGAAACTGATATAGCTTCTAAGAAGTCTCTAAGTATGAGGGCAAAGATTGGATGGGAAAGGAAGACTGTGAACCAATTTTAAGCTACTGGAGAAAAGAGAAAGCATTAATCAATTGATGAAAAAGCACTTAAATATTTACTATGTGCAAAGCATTGTACTAAGCATTACAAATAAAGAAGTCAAACAATCCCTGCTCTCAAGGAGTTCACATTGTCTTTGAGGAGATAACGCATACGGGAGTTTTCATCTGCAAGTAAGCTGGAAGGAAAAGTCTCATGGTCCTTAGGGGTACAGTAGCAAAGCAGATGATAATAAACCTTAACATCACTTACACTGATCAAACCATATCTATTTTTGAGGTTTAATCGTTTTGCAGTGCCTACATCATGGAAGTAAGTAAAACCTTTCTTTTCGTGATCTTTGGGAGTTGTGATTGCTAAGGAGGCAAGTCTATACCACTTGCCCTTTTAGACGTTAGTCAATATTTGGAGGTTGTAGTCAAGGTGGTTTGGCTTACCTGATACATGCTGCCTCCTCTCTCACCCTCAGGAAGGCTTTCTGCTTCATCTAGTCTGGCTTACCTGCCTTTTAATTGGCATTTGGTAGGGATGGTTGGCCCCTTCTCCAAAGAATATGATGATGACCTCAGGGGCTTGACTGGGAGTGGGGTTAGTAGTCTGGAGGGTTTGGACTAGATTCTCTCCCCCTTGAAATGTTTTGTCTTACTCTCACATGACATTTGCACACCAGACTCCATAGCCTATCTCCCGGACTTTGCATAGTCTGTCCTCCCATGTAAATTGTTCTTTTCACTTACATCTACCCTCTTAGAATCCCTAACTTCTTTCAAAATTCAGCTCAAGCATTCCCTTCTACACAAAGACTTTCCTAATCCCTACCTCCAAATTATTCTGTACCTATTTTGTATAAAGGATGTGTGACAGGGCCACTCACTCCACTTAGATAAGTTGACAACTACACAAGCCTTCCAGGAAGATGGAGAACCTGTAGACCTTGCCACCTGCCCTACAAATACACCCTCCAGACTCCAGTGCCTTACTCTCTGCCTTACCAAATGGAACCCTAAGGACCTCCTGCCAATTTCATCCATCCAGAAAATCTATGTGTGTTTTCTCCACCAAGAACCTTGGGAACAGGCATTGTCTTGCTTTTCTATTTTAATCCCAAGCATTTAGCATAGCATTTAATAAATGTTGTTATTGATTCATTGATTCATGTTTTACATATACATACATATATATGTATATAAGCCTTCCTTTCCTAGATTGTAAATTCCTCAAAGACTGACCTTTTCACATCTGTTTTTGCATTACCATCACCTAGTACAATGCCTAGAACACAGGATAAACTTAGAAAACATTTTTTGAAATTGAGCTAAATTCAGAAGTTTTTCCAGCTTTAAATCAGTCCTATGAAAGGCTTTTGCTTGAGTTGAACATACTCAAAGTCTTAGATTATTTTTCTTTTACATTAGAATCCCACACTTATTCCTTAAGTTCATCACCAAAGACTTTGCATATTTTGGATTATATGGCACTTTTTTCTAGACTTTCTCTAAAGTGTTGAGAATTGAGAAGGAAGAAGAAAAAATGTTCTCTTCACAACAACCCTATAAGACAGGCCTTCTGACTCTCATTTTAAGAGGAAACTGGGGTGCTGAAAGATTAAGTAATTTGTCTCAATAAACAAACGAAACTCTACTGAGTACTTAGCCATGTGTAAAGCTGTGTGTGCCTGGCCCATAACTGCACAACTAAGTAGCTGCCAAGTTGAAATGAGAACTAAGGTCTCCTGACTCCTAGTTCAAAACCCTTCACCATGGCAACACAAACTCTTGTGAATTAGCCCCCTTACTTCAAGAGCATGTGGGAAATTATTTTTCATTTATTAATTTTTTAAACCCTCAATGCATGATAGTATACAGTCTCAACACTAACGGGAATTTACGAAAAGATGTTGTCCCTTAAGTTCTAGTGTCTTCCAACTGGAGAGCAAAACTGTGGAAAATGACATCAAAATTCCAATCTGGCAATAAATGTTTACTGAGTGCCTGCTACTTCCCAGAACATTGGGGGCTGGGGGTTGGTTTGTCTTAGCTGCAGTGATCTGTTGCTTTATTTTGTAGTCATTTACATTAAATCAGTCCTGGTGTTTGTGGTTCACAGGTTCAGAGAGGAAGCATCATTTTTATCACATCTCTGGCACAAATTGGACTTACAATTGAGATTAAAGCACCTGAAAAGGCTACTCTGATGTTAAAAAGAAGTTTGAGAGTGGTATCACAGTGATGACACTTCACATTGAGTAGAGAAGTGTATCTTGAAGATATCTTTAGTTCATAGGGAGCAAATGAGATTGTGAAAGTTGGTCCCATATGAAGTGAAAAGCCCTGCTCCATTCTGCTCTCTGACTTGTGGGCACAGGTGCGGGGATCCCAAACTCTTTTTAGTCCCACCAGAGTAACAAGTGCTCTCCTCTTCTCCCCGAGATCAAAGATATTGATGCTGGCAAGCAAAAGCTAAAATTGGGAGTGACATAATAGACCATGCCTTCCGGGCTCATTAGAGTCAATGACATTCTTTGAGGTTGCCAATCTGTTGCCATCCAAAAAGTCTATCCCATTAAAAAATTGCCCAAACTTTTTATTTCATTGGTGCAGAGAACCAACTGAAGAGGAAACTCCTTCTACCAATGTAGACCAGCAATTCCTCTGCAGTTTATGGTCTTAGAGAGTTTCTTTTGACAAAGCTTGTGAGTACATCAAAAGCAGGACTTGAGCCTAAGTCCTCCTATAATGCAGCATAATGAAAATGATGATTGCACATGAAAACTGCAAAAAAGGTATCAGTGGAGCATTCAGTTAGGCCATCTGTCATCTTTTGCTCTTGCCACATGACTGACCCAATTTCTCCATTCATATATTTCCTCATTGCTATGCCTTAAACCACTTCTTAAGCCTAGATTGCCTTTGAAAATTTGGGGCAAACTGCTTTTCCCTCCATGCATATCTCCACTGTTCTTGGGATCATCCATGATGTGGACTTCTCAGAGATCATGATGTTCAGGATTTGTGACCATGTATCTTTGTCAAAGGGATATTGCATTGGAAAGAGGGTCCTTGTGCTGGGGAACAGCATTTAAAAAAAAAAAAGAAACTAGGCAGATTCCCAAATGCAGTCCATCTTGTTTTCTGACTCTTTTATAAAATTTCTACTTCATTTTTAATTTATGGAATAAAACAAGCATTTCTATAACATAGTATAATAAAGATGATGATTGCACACAAAACTGCAAATGTATTATAACTTGCTATTCCTTTTAAATATATAATAAAGTTATTATATATTTTTCCCTTTTTCCTACCCTCCCCACCCTAGAGATGGCTACCATTAGATAAAAATATGGCATTTGTATGTAATATACATATAAAATAATTTTATACATACTTCTACTTATCAGTCCTTTCTCTGGGTACAAACCCAGAGGTCCTTTTTAGTTAATTTGGGTATATATAATAGTCAAAATGACTTATTTGCTCAAAGTTGTTCTTAAAACAATATTGCTGTTATTGTATACATTGAGCTCATTTCTCATAGCACAATATTATTCCATAACAATAATACACCACAACTTGTTCAGCCATTTCCCAATTGATAAACATCCCTGTAATTTCTAGTTCTTTGCCACCAGAAAGAGAGTTACTATAACTATGTTAGAGCCTATAGGTTCTTTTCCTTTTCCTCTAGTAATCTTTGCAAATAGACCTAGTAGTGGTATAGCTGGATCGAAGGGTACAGTGTAATTCAATAACTCTTTGGGCATAAATCCAAATTACTCTCCAAAAAGGTTAGATCAGTTTACAATTTCACCAACAGTAAACTAGTGCTCCAATTTTTCTACATCCCCTCCAACATTTGTCACTTTCCCCTTCAATCATTCTAACCAATTTGATAGCGATAAAATATCTCAAGGTTGTTTTAATTTGGATTTCTCTAATCAATCATAATTTACAGCATTTTTTCAAATAATTATAAATTGCTTTGATTTCTTCATTGGAAAACTGCCTGTTCATATCCTTTGACCAGTAATCAATCATTTGGGGAATGACTCATATTCTTATAGATTTGATGAAGTTCTTTACGTAATTGAGATATGAGATCTTTTTCTGAGAGACTGTCTATAAAATTTTTCCCCAATTTTCTGCTTTCTTTCTAATCTTGGTCTCATTTGTTTTATGGTGGAAAACTTTTTTAGCTTAGTGTAATTGAAATTATCCCTTTTATAATTCATTCTGCTCTCTGTCTGTTATTTATTCACAAATTGCTCACCTATCCACTTGCTTTCTTCCTCTTCATTCAATTATGGGTCTATCTAATTGCCAATCAGCAGCACTTCACAAAATTTATGCAGTTCTGAAGCAGCTCAGTAGACAGTCCATCAAACTTTGGGCTAGCATCTAGAAAGTAGAGGATCATCTTTTATTATTTATTTTTATTTTATTATTTATTTATTCTATAAGAATTGTTATGGTGGTCTCTTTTGAATAATCATGAACTTACTGAGAAAGCCCTTCAATGTTTTGATATTTGGTGTAATTAGGACAATACCATCCACAAATGAGAGCACTTGCATGATTTCATTATCTATAAGGCATTCATTTTCCTTTCGGACTTTGCACAAAACATCCTTAACAATATTGAATAGTTTTGATCAGATTAGGTTTCCTTGTTTTTTGCTTTATATGATGTTAATAATTGGAGGGACATTGAACAAAGTTATCTCTGTGGTCTTCTTTGTCAAGGAATCCTCTATGCTCGTAACATATGAAATGCAATCTTTTTGCTTTGATGAGTCCAATACTTCTTTTTATACTTTTTTGTATTTTTTTGTAATAAATATAGCAATATATTGTGCTCTCTGCATCTTCCAAACAATTATGTGTTTATAAAAGATGCGTTATACTATGGAGAGTTATAGCAAAAAACCTACATGTTCACTTCTCATATTTTGTCAAGGACACTTTTGCTACACCTGTAAATAGTTCCTTAAAAGTCTATGTTAATGTAAGAAAACTCTGTGTGTGTGTGTGTGTGTGTGTCTGTGTGTGTGTGTATGTGTGTCAGTAGTTGATAATGGTCACCATATTGTCCCATTCATATCATCTTTTTTTTCTTTCATTTGCTTTCTCTCCTTAAAAAAGTCTATAAAATCATCCTATAGTCATCCTGTGTCATTTATTCATTCCATATTCACCTTCCTAAATGACATTTCTCTTTCTCTGCAGACTAAAGAGATAAGATCCAAATGTGGTGGCTTCTCTGTCACCAATAAAGAAATAGACATTTAGGAAAACTAACGAAATGTGCTCATTTTCATCTGTCCTTAATCTTCCTGCCAAATTTCTCCATGAAGGCTCTTGGGATGATATGGCTTACCTGAGTCCCACAAGTTTTCTATGGACTTGTTTTCATTTTTGCTGCTTTTCAATACTTTAAAAGGCAACATTGAAAAGGACAGAAAGATTTTCATGAAAACTAATACAAATTGAAATAAGCAGATCCAGGAAAATAATATTCACAGTTACTACAGAGGACTAAATGAAAAAACACAAAACATTTGAAATTAAATGCTGCAAAATTATAAAGACCAAGTTTCTTCCCTTGATCCTTTAAAGAGCCAGGAGTCCATCATGGGTATAGAATATTGCATATAACATCAGATTTTTTGATGTATTGATTAGCTTCGTTGTTTATAAAAGTTATGAATCGAATTGTTTAATATTGTCCATTGGTTTATTAAAGCTAGCCTCTTGTTTAGTTTCAGGAGAGAAGTCAATGATTTAAATCACATCAGTTGGTCAGTCAATAAACATTTATTAAGTAGCTTTCTGTATGCCAGGCACAGTGCTTAGTGGTAGGGATACAGAGAAAAGTCAAAGACAATTCGTGCCTTTGAGGAGTTCACCTTCTTAGGAGGGAGAAAGCAGGAGAACAATTATGTGCAAATAAACCATATGCAGGATAAACAGAGAGGAGCACTGGAATTAAAAAGAATTAGGAAAGGCTTCCCACAGAAGGTGGGTTTTTAGCTAGGTCTTATAAATAACAATCTCCAGAAAGCATAAACCTAATGTCAAAAAGTATGTAGTATAGTAAAAATAGTGCTAGGTCTGCCCTTGGGAGGCCTGATTTTAAAAGTTGACTTTACTACTTCCTAGCTAGGAGACCTGGGCCAGGTCACTTCCCCTCTTAGGATCTCAGGTTTCTCATCCTTAAATCCAGGTAATAATGCTTCCTGCCTGACAAGCCATAATAAGCTAAGAGCTTTGCAAACTTTAAAATACTTCATGGTGGTTTTCAGTGTTACCTCTCCAAACCCTTTGACTGGTTTGAGATATGGAAGGAATTTAAGGAAAGGAAGACAATGAAAGGTCAGCCTTAATGATATTCATCAGGTAAAGGCTGTGTACTAAGGATTCAGAAGTTTGCGCCTGGTTAGGTTGGTGCATTTCCTTACTATTTCCTGATGCAAACTATCTCTCTAGAATAGCCTTTTGGCTACTCTACAAACCGTTTTGTGTTCCAAAACTGCCATTCTTACACTCAGAATTTACCTTTTGAAAAGTATGCATGTGACTATGTGCGCACACACGCATGTAAGGGTCACCAAGGGACCTTCACCCCTAAAAGGCAGCACAAAATTTTGTGTCAGTTATCCCATCTCCAGCTTGGCCCAACTTTTGAGATTCAAATCTCCTGTCAAGGTCTCTGAATTTCTTAAGTTTATCTGCAGAAAAATAGCTCTGGCAGCCTGCCCTAGTATTTTGTTTGCTAAGTCGTCCTGCATCTCAGTAAATAAGAGGGAGGCAGCTAACATTCCAGCCTCCTGCGAGTTTAGAGACTGTGGTGACACGCAGTTTGTCTGCTTGTGACAGCACTTCGGGCAAGAAAGAAAGTCTGTGGAGCTGCTGGAAATCCAAGGAGCTGAACTAACCTCATGATTGAAACAATTGCCCTGACATTGATACCCTTCTGGGGAATATTACACTTGCAGTTATTTTAGGATGGGGCAGGAGGATAAAGGGATGAAAGAGGACAGAGTGGAGAATAGAAAATGAAATGACAGCCATCTCATAAAAACTCCAATGTTTTTCCTTTGGTTGAAAGCAAAATAAAGACACAAAATAAGTTGTACTTAAAGTTTACTGAACTCTAGTTCCAACAGGCTTCTTTTCCAGTGAAAACAAGTTTTTCCTCTTCTTAACAATAAATCTAAAGCCCAGACTGTGTTTTCCAGTGAAAGTCACTAAAGGGATGACTTTGCCTTTGCTTTATGGGATGGGAAACATAAAATTGTCAAACTGTGTTCAGAGCCTAAGTTTGTTTTAATAGCCCTCAAATACCAACTGCAACTACATCACACCCTCTGTACACCACTGTGATTATCTGTTGTTTAACATAGATGTCTTAAGTATATTATCTAAGTGAACAAACGTATAAACATTTCAACTATCAAATCATCAGAACTGCTTAGGCAAGCATAAATATCTTCTTGGCCATAGTATATGCCCTTTACATAGATTTTTTTTCTTTTACTTACTCTGCCATTGCAGTGATAATGGGTTCATTGTAAGATAATAAAATGATGAATCTTGTTTTAATAGTTTAAATGTATTTTTTTTAATTTGCTGAGAGGTCATGTTTTTTTCCAGGTGATAGCACGATTTCAGTAACAATTTTATGTGCCTAATAAGAGAAAACAAAGATTTTTCAACAAAGGCTGAATGAAAGGCAAATGATACCACAAAATAGGACAAAACAAGGAAAGAAAGATTCAAATCGCTTCCAGGTTAGAGCTGGAACAGAGCTTAGCTTATCTGGTCCAACCCCCTCACTTTACAAATAAAGAAACTGAGGCCCAGAAAGTTAGGTGATTTTCATAATGTCACACAGAGAGAAAGTAGTAGAGTCTAGAGTCAAACCCATATCCCCTGACTCCATATCCTACAGTTTGGGCTATGAGAAAACAGAATGTTTCCAGATATATTTAAGATTCATCCTTTAATATTTGTTCTTGACCCCAACGTGTTTTCATGTTTACCTCCAGGAAGTTGTTACATTTTTTCCCAGACAGATACCCATTTTGGGTTTCTCCTTAGTTTTTGGCAATGGAAGGCAAAACTGAGGCCTTCTATTTCAGCAGTGTCTACCACTTACCTGAGTTAGAAGTTTCACTCACTTCAAGTCCTATTTTCACATTGTAAGAGACCACTGACTATGTCTTTATTACCAAAGGTGACATACCATAGAGGATTATAGAGAAATACAAGAGGAATCAGCTACTATTCTAGGTTACTTTGGTGAGATAATTCCTTTTGGATTGGTATCAAGTTCCATTTAATGCATCCATTGCTGAGATCTCTTTTTTCCCCCTCCCACAAAAGTCCTCTCAACTGTCACACTGACAAGTCGGCCTCTTTCTGAAGTCCCTAAGTGCCTGCAAGACCAAGGTAACAGATAAGACCTGGAGATGAGTGACTGGGTTAACTGATAAAATTGCTAATTAAAGCCCTGTTTTCAACACTCCTGAAAGATTAACTGGGACAAAATTTAGAGTTCTAAAGAAATTTTACTTTTATCAGCTTACACTGTTTGGTAAATAAAAGGCCTAGCCCATTTTAAAGAAAATAATGAAGGAAAGCCAAGAAATTTCCAAAGATACTTCCCCATCTGCTTCCCAGAAATCTGGCCAAATGGGAACAACTCAGTTAAAGTTTTGGAAAGGGGGCTGTTTATTGGAATTTTTGCTTATTTGTTTTCCTCAGTAGGCCTGTTTGCTTGGCAGTGAAACAGTAAAGTTGAGTCACTGGAAACATATCCTAAAATGTAGCCACTCTATATTCTTAGCACTTGTTTCTAGCAATGGAGGTGCAATATAGAAAATATTATTTTCTCTTAAAGTTTCAAATTGATCCAAATACAAATAAAATAATTAAAATAAATAATCAGTAATGAAATTCAAAGATTTTAAAGCTGGCCCTGCATGAAGGAAGAATATACATCTGATCATCATAAAAATTTACATATTTCCCAAAACATCCACAGACACAATCAATCGATCCACAAGCATTTTATTGAGTGTCTACTATGTACTAGTCACATGAGAATTAAGTCCCCAAGGAACTTAGGGAAATGTATACTCATAGCATAATCTTAGATCTGTCTTCCTCTCCCATCACTACTACCCTTCATTTGAAATTAAAGCTAATTATACATGTCTGAACTCAAAGTCCCAAACAGCAATTCACATGTCTAAAATGGGGGAAGGAAAGAAGGAAGGAAGGAAGGAAGGAAGGAAGGACGGAAGGAAGGAAGGAAGGAAGGAAGGAAGGAAGGAAGGAAGGAAGGAAGAAACTTATATAAATATATTTCTACATTTGTTTATAAATATATATACTATACAAATATATACTACATAATTCATATGTATATACTATGTATTAATTACATACTATATAATTTATAAATATAAATATACTACATAAATATATACACTATATAAATAAAAGTGATTGCTCTTGTTATCATTCCAATTTGTTCATTAGTCTTCTATTATTTATCTCCTGCTCTCAAAATGTTCAGTCCAAATTAGAAACTCATCTGCTTTGTGGTGGAAATTTGTTGCTGAGTTATCAATATCTTCTGTTTTCTATAGATATAGAAAAGGGGACTTCATTTCCACTGCCATTTAAGCATTCCACTCATTTCCCAGAACCAATGAATGTCTAGCCAGTATCAGATTTTGGTATAGGGTAGGGCAAAGAAAGAAAGGAAGGATGGAGGGAGGAGAAGGAAGGAGACTTAAAGATTGTCTATTAAAAATGTGGCTTCATAAAGGTTTTCCTTAGCTCATTTCTCTTCTCTCTTGAGGCAGCTACAGTATACTTTCCCCCATACAGACTTTCATGAAGTCTTTAACAGTGGACTTGCACTTCAAACACGTACTGTTTAAATACATGAACCACAGAACATCAAAGACTGTCCGTGGGTGGTTTGGACCAGGGCCTAGGTCACTGCTGCCCTAGACTGCAATAGGTGTGGGGACACTGTGTACCTATGAAGCTGCAGTGTTTGTGTTTCTCTGCTGATAAATGTGGAGCTGAGAGAGAAGATGCTGGTGTGATGCTAAAGAGTGATCTACTGTGGAAGGCTTGACTGCAGATATATCAGGTTAGGGTTACTAAGGGCATTTTCACGCATGGAGATGTCTTTTGTACTTCCTGGTTAGTGTTCTTAGGCTGATGGTGTAATGACAGACACTGATAAGGCAGGTTTCCTGTTTGACCATAGAACTTATTAACAAAGGCAAAGATGTTTGAAACTGAACCTCTAGGTAAGTAGGGGGAAGCCAAGAACCAAAGAATATGAATAGATTACCTCCATTCTGTTTTATTACACAAAAAATATGACAGGCAGTAGTTTAGGTAGGGAGTTGGCCTTAGGAAGACCAGAGTTCAAGTCCCACTTCTGATATACTGGTTAGATGGCTCTGGGCAAGACACTTAACCTTTCAGTGCTCCCAGGCAACTATCTAAAACCATCTTTATTTCAGTCGTCGAACCATGAAAGTGCCAGGAACTTTAAAGAAGTTTCTTTTCCAGGTCCAAATTAGCAGTGACTGCTAAGAAGACAAGGATGGCAGAAATAGTTTCCAGGTTCCATTTCCACAAGGGTTACTTCCCTGGATGTCATTAAGGCACAGTAGAAAGACTGTGTTCCTGGAAGACCTGCTTTAGATCTTGTTTCAGACCCTTACTAGCTGTGTGATCATCTGACCAATCGGAGCATCAGTTTCCTTATCTATAAAACAAGGATAATAATAGTGCCTATGGGCAACTAGGTGGCACAGAGGACAAAGTGCCAGGCCTGGAGTCAAGAAGACTCCTCTTCCTGAGTTCAAATCTATCCTCAGACACTTACTAGCTATGTGAACCTGGGTAAGTCACTTAACCTTGTTTGCCTCAGTTTCCTCAACTGTAAAATGAGCTGGAGAAGGACATGGCAAACCACCCCAATATCTTGCCAAGAAAATCCTAAATTGCTTCACAAAGAGGGAGACACAACAGAAAATGCTGAACCACAACAAAAACACTAGTACCTAACTCAGAATTTTTTGTGAGATAATGAGAATCAGTATGTAAAGCACCATGCAAACCTTAAGGCATTATATAAATGTCAATTAGTATTATGTATCTTAATGGCACTCAGTGTAATGCTTTGTATATAGTAGGCCCCTAATAAAAGTCAGCTGAAACAATAATTAAATCTTTACTCTCCTCCTTGTGTTTGTTTGTGTTTGTTTTAGGCAGTAGGGATAGAATTGTAATGGTAAAATGGATGCGGCTCCTCTCCAAGACCGTTAACCCTATCTCTTTCCTATGGAGAGACCAGCAAGGGACAACCCACCATTTGAGCTCTGACTGCTCTGTTAGCCATGAAAAGCTTTAATCAATTTGACAAGCACACTCAGATCTAAGCTCCATTGTGATTTTTTTACCCTCAGAAATAAACAACAGAGTCAAGACGTCTGTTCTGCATCCTCCTGACCTAGCAAAATAGTGGTTTCGGATGGAAATGAGAGAGCTGTGGGGAGACTGTGAGGGCCCCAGTGACTGCAAACTTACCCAAACCACAGGTTTTTAAACCATTGGCAGGATCTCAAACCACTTAATTGACTGACAAGCTCCTCAAACAGCTGTCACTTAAGATTCCTGGGTTTAAATGAAAGGCCATAAATACTTATAATCACCTCCTATCATCATCATTTTTCCAAGCCCTACGCATATCTTAGGCAGCAAATTATCAATAAAGTTACCAGTCTGGGTAGAGGAGCATGTGGCCGACATCAAAAACTTTTAAAACCTATTATAAATCCCAAGGTTCCAATCAAATCTCAAATCTTCTCATTATATCCAACTAACTTTAATCTCTCTCCAGCTTCCACTGGACCCCAAGGTCCCATTACCTGTCTCTAAATACAGTTTTATCTTTGTCAGTCACCATTTTAGCCACTCTATTACCTCTGAGAATGCAAACAGATTCAAAACCATACCACTTCGAAGTATCAGTTGAAGGAACTGGGGACATTTAGCATGGAGAAGAGAAGACTTTATGAAGTCTTCATGAAATAATATAGGAGAAATGTTAACTACCATATACACAAAATTTTTTTTTAGAATTAGAAGCAACCTTAGCAGCCATCTTATCCAATCCATATTCAAAAAAGGATTATTCACAAAAGCACCACATATCTAAGTGATCGTATGGTTGGACGTTGTCCTTCATTCTCAGAGAAGACCAGAATGATGTCACTATACTAGAGTCAAGTTTCAATGTGTCCAACTGCGGCTGATGAGACCAATATGAGCTCAGAATGCTCCACCACAGGTTGGACACAAATAGTCCATGCGATCATTTGAGGTGGATACTCTAAACTTGCACATCCTATGTTTCCTTGGAGCTGTTTCAATTCTGCTTTGCTCATAGAGCATACCATAGCACTTTCTCTGTCGTGGGCACACCATGCTGGGTGGTCCTGTGCCAATGGCTCCCATATCACACAATCAGTTCCAAAGTTCTTAAAGAAGACCTTGAGAGCATCCTTGTACCACTTCTTCTGACCACCATGTAAATACCTGCCCTGTGTGAGTTCTCCATGAAACAATCTTTTCAGCAAGCATACATTTTACATTCGAACAATATATGGTCAGCCCATCAGAGAAATGAACATATAATGATCATATAGCTTCTGCTTGAAAGACCTCCTATGAAGAGAAGCTACCACCACCCCCAAGACAGTCCATTTCTCTGCCTTCAATTTCTGAAAGGTTTTCATGTGGATTTGTTTTGCTTTATGTGGAGGCTTCCAAGGTGGATCTCTGCAGAAAGAGGAGGTCTTGGAGAACTTTGTTTCATTTAGTCCCATTCTGTCAGGGACTAAGGCTTGTGTGAGCTCTGAAGTGATTACCAGGTAGCACAAGGAGTATTTGTTTTTGAGTTTTGCTTGCCATCAGGAAATCAAGTCAAGACAAGTTAAGCAAGTGAGGAAGAGATGGAATAAGATTGGATTGGTGATTAGATACTTAGGGATGCTGAAGTAGTTGGATAGGCAGTTGGCATTTTACTAGCTGTCTGGACCAAGACTTATAAAAGAACAGGGTCATGGTAGGTATGGCCTAAATGTTCCTTTCTAAAAGACAAAGAAAGACAGTAATAAGCTATGATGTCCTATTCTTCTCTCTTTCATTGCTTCAGATTGTAGAGACTAAAAGGAAAATTTTTCTGTTCTTTGCACATAGTTCTTGATCTGTGCAGTACTTCAAAGATAGATCACTATAGATAATAACCTCTCTATGGTAACTGCTTGATTGATAGATAGATGGACAGATACAGATATAGATACATAGACTAGGATATCTATACACATATATCCTAAATTGCAAACTGGAGACTGAAGGAGAGAAACTCAATGAATGGCATGTGGTATATGGAGATATCAACATGACAAAAGCACAGAACAAACAGCTTCAGTTCAAAGAGTCAGATGAAAGAATTCAATGATTCTGATTTATATATTCTCGAAAAGTCATAAAGCAGGATTTTTCTACCCTTTTTTCTAAGACAAGCAAGCCCATAGTCACTAATGTCTAATGAAGGAAAATGGATACTGTTAATTCTATCCTGTTCATCGATTTCCCTCTCACATGGGCTAAAAAGATATCTCTCCTTACCTGTGGAGCAAGGATAGTGATGAAGGAAGTAGGTCCAGGTGAGAGAAAAAAGAAATAGGAATCAGGAAAAAGGTCTGACCTATACACATTCCATAGGTCGGGGCCAGCCAAGGGAGAGTAGAAAGGTTTCGATTTCTCTATACTTTATATGAGGGGTGGGGAACTGTGACCTTAAGGCATCACTTACTTTAGAGTGTTGTACATAAATAAAAATTTTAGAATATGATGCTGAATTAGGACTGTATATTAGACATAATCTGGAAGTTGCTTTAAGAGAACTACCGGAGAACACTGTATACAGTAACAATAATATTGTTTTAAGAACTTTGAGCAAATAAGTCATTTTTATGATTATAAATACCCAAATTAACTACAGAGGGCATATTAAAGAAGCCACTATCCACATCCAAAGAAAGATCTGATAAATGGAAGTATGCAGAGAAAGATTTTACACACATACACACGCATTTGTGTCTAATGGTAGCCATCTCTAGTGGGAGGGAGACAAAGATAAATTTACATGACTATTATATTACATAATTATAATGTATTTAAAAGGAATAGCAAGCTGTACATAACAGATTTGCAGTTCCATGTGCAATCATCTTTTTATACTATGCTATGAAAATGTTTTATTCAGTAAATTAAAAATGAAATAATTTTTTAAAAAGTAATAATGATTCCCAGGTATTTGGTTATCTCATTATCCTATCAGGTATCCCAAAGGTCCTACTAAAATTTGAAGCTTTAATATCCCAAAACTGCACTAAGACTTTCTATATATACACCCACACACATATATCTGTGTATGTATATATGCATGAATATGCATGTATATGTGTATTTGTGTGTGTGTATATATACATATATATTCTATGTCATAATGTCAAAACTTTGTAAAAGAGTGCTGCACAAACCTAGCAAAGTGATTTCCTAAGTCTACTCATGTTGATCCTTGACTCTTTAAACTCCTGTCTCCCTATTACCTCTTTGATCAGATACAAACTCCTCGATTTGGCAATCTTTTACAACTTACTTTTTTCCTACATTTCTATCCCACTTAGAGATTACTTTTCTTGACACTCTCTATAATCCATCCATCCTGTTCTGCTTGCTGTTCCTTGTGATGTGCCATCTCCAAACTCTAGCTGCTATACTATCTCTCTACCTGGAATGTTTTTCTTTCCTCTGCCTCCCTGAACCCTGAATACCCTTTAAGAATCAGCTCAATTATCGCATACTGTGGAAAGCTTCTCCTGTCTATGGAACTCACCAGCAGTTAATCTCTTCTACTCTAAGGTCATCATATACTTGATATGTATATGCTTTATATACACCTGTATATATACATCTTGTCTTCCCCCTTTAAAATGTAAGCTCCTTGAGGGAAAGAACTGTTTCACTTTTGTCTTCATATTTCTAACACATAGTAAGCTTTAATGAATGCATCAAACTTTATATGTGCTAAGGAATCCCCCTCTATCTAGCTGCATTTTATACAAAATCATTTAAATAGAAATAGCCCCTACTGTTCAGGAATTTATACTCTTTAGACAGAAAAGTATACTGGAAAGAGCTCTAAGTTTAGTGTCAGAGGACCTGGGTTTGAATAATGGTTACATTTGTGACCTGTGCAATGTTGGTTAGTCATTTCTCCCTGGGTTTCAGTTTTCTTTCTCAGTTGTTAGACTAAAGTCCCCTTTAAGTCTAAATCTGTGATCCTATGATCCCTCATATCCACAAATATATGGGACACACAGAAGACAACTGTTTATTTTGCAAAAGCAAAGCCAGAAGTGAGGTGGGGGAGGGCATCGAGGGGAGAAGAGGGGATCATAATTTACTTGATATATCATGTTTAGCACCAACACATGATCTCCAACCCATCTCATGTTTCAGAAGTTTGAAAGGCTCCAATTAAATTAATGTTAATCAAGTTAAAATTTCATATGCTCTAAAGAGACATAGGTACTGACAACTCAGGCTGTCATTAGAGAGGGTGTCACCATGGGGGGATGTTTGTTACAATAGCACATAAACAAATGTTCTTTCTGGAGCCAGCCTGCATGTCTCAATGTGGTTTTTTCAATCAATGACTGTTCCATGGTCACTTTCACACAGGGCCTAAATCATTTAGAGGCTTTATTCCCCAAACGATTGTATCCCTCTTTGCCCTCGATTTGGTTAAAGATATTTCTTCATCTCCTTTCTTTCAGTTCTCCACAGAAACTTGGATCTGAGTGTCTGCAACACACATTTTAAATACAGAGATTTCTGGGCCTGGCATTGTTGGAAGCTCAGGTTCTTTGTGCCACAACATGCTTTTGCTCCAAATGAGCCTCTCCATCTTAGCTAGAAGTCACTTACATGGTCTAACTGACTCTTATTTCTCAACAACCTGATGGGCTCCTCTTCAAACTAGGGTTTGAATGTACCCCAGTACAAGTATTAATTTTGTAATCACTGATGACCAAACCATTAAGCATGAGGAATCGTGTCTGTGGCCTTTAATAATATATTCATTTTTTAAACAGAGCTGTCTCCAAAAACTTATCCATAGGTGGCATTCTATAACTCTAAAGTACTTTAAGTTCAACTCAGAGGATATATTTTGTAGATTGCACTGGGGAGAAAGGAGAGATCCAGTCAAAAGATTAGGAAATGGAGGCGGGAGAGATCACTTCAAAACTTAGAGTATTAGGGATGGCATTCACAAAGAAGGTGAGTGCCTGAGCTGAACCTTGAAGGAAGAAAGGGGTTCCATATTGTTGAAAAAAGGAGGAGGTCCCGCCACCAACAAAGGAGTCGCCTGTGTGAATGTGCAGAAGCAGCGGATAGCATATCATATTCAAGGAAGAGCCAGTTGTCTGAATTAGCTATAATGTAGAATGGGATATAACAGGAAAATAAGACTGGAAAGAAACTGGAGGGTTTCCAATGTTGAAACTAGCAAATTTTTGTACTTTATCCTATAAGCAATAGGGAGCCACAGAAGATTTTTAGTGGGAAAGTGAGAGATTTTTTTTAAAGCTCACCATTATGGTCAGCCTACTGCTCTTGCACTGTTTCAAATTCTTCACAACGCACCCTAACTGCACCACTGATCTGGGAAAATGTCAGGGTGAGAGAAAGCATTACCATTGAAAGACTCTTCCCAAAAGAGAGCAATATTTAGAAAACCTACAGGGGCTATAATTATCAGATTTTTGCTTCTGTAAATTACTGTTTTAAAAAGCATGCATATCACATAGTAGACAATTAGGAATCAGGAATATAAGGCATACCTTTGTTTTCCTCACTTTTTTCTCTGTGACTACTCAAGAAGGAGGTAACTCAGGTGATCCTTTAAAAGGAAACTCTGATCTTTGAAGTATTAGAAAGTTCAGGAAACTTGTTTCTTCACTTAGTCCCGAAGCTCATAGGAGGCAGCTGGGTGGTACAGGGGATAAAGCACCAGTGAAGGAGTCAGGGAGACCTGAGTTCAAATCTCACTTCAGACACCTGACACTCACTAGCTGTGTAACCTTAGGCAACACACTTAACCCCAATTGCCTCCTCCTGGGTCATCTCTAGTCATCCTGATGAATATCTGTTCACTGGATTCAGATGGCTCTGGAAGAGAAGTGAGGCTGGTGACCTGCACAGCCCTCCCTCACTCAAAACGAAGTCAAGTGCAAGTCATGTCATCATTTCTCTGATGTCATGGTCTTCTTCGGCAATGAAGGATGAACACACAAACACACACGGTCCCGAAGCTCATACAGAAAGGAAGAACAACACAGAAGTTTGGTTCTCAACCATAAGCAGTCTGCTTTCTGCCGGGAACTACCAACACAGCCAAGGAAGCATGCTTTGCCAAAACCCAGCACTGACACCAAAAGCAAAAAGAAAGAACTCTCTGGCAGTCTTTGTGGGGACTGCATTACATGACCCTTAAGATCCCTTCCAACTCAAAACCAAATCCAATCCATGATCCTAAGACACTATTCATGAAGGAAGCATAAATCTAATAAATTTCTATAATATTTTGTTAAAATAATGACAAATTAGTTGCAAAAATATTACTATTGTTATAAAAATGTGATTTCGGATGTTGTGGCTTTATTCAGGTCTATTTTTTTTTTTTTGCATTTGCTGAGAGTTTTGTCATTAAGCTCACAATGAATATATAGAGATGTTTTGTACATATAAAAATAAATTTGATACTGACATAAAGGACATAGGGACACGTCTAAGACTTTTGAACCAATGGAACCCCAGAAACAATCATAGAGGACATGAATATGTCAGTAATTGGGAGGAGAGGCAAAAAAGCAGCAGTTTCTAGCGCAGTCCTGGGAATCTCAAAATTGTGTAATGTCCCCCAAGTTTCCCAAAGGGATTACAGCCCTAGAGAACTATGAAAAATTGGCCATTGCTAAAGCAGGTAATTAACAATTGACTGCACATGTGTTCTTTTTCCTTTAAAATGCCTTTGCACAGCTATGTCATTATGCATTTGGTTGATATTTACCACCCTCCGCCTTCACACATCAGATAAGCTGCCAGAGAAGATAGGGATTCTGAGCAAATCTAGGAGGGGCTCAGAAATCCCTCAGTCCATTCCCTAGAAACCCAATCTATGGAGTTCTGGTTAATTCCCAAAGAGTCAGTGCCAGGTTTCACTCTGGACACTATTCCAGCCCCCTCTCCTGCCCTTCTAATTCAAGGCTGCCCCCACTTTCTGGAATCCTCTGCCTGATTGCCTGCAGCTGTGCGCTCTTCAGGGCTTTCTCCGAACTCCAGTTCTTTCTCCCTCAGTCAGACCCAACACCTACACACTCTGTTAAAAACCTGAGGTCATGCATTAAGAGGGGAAATCATCGTTCTAATCCAAGGTCAAATGTCCCAAATCCATAAATCCCATCCAGAGATTGTTTACATATGTTTTGTGGTAGCAGCTGGGAAGGCCTGGGTGGTGATCCACCTGTAGGCAGACTGGGCAGCAGAGGCATGCAGAAGATGGCATTATGAAAATATTATAGATTCAGGAGTTAGAGAACCTGGATTAAAGTCTTGTCTCTTATCATGTGGAAGACCTTAATATCTAACCTCCCCAGGCCTTAGTTTTCTCAACTAAAAATGAAAGTTCACAGGCTTTGCAAGTTCCATCAGCCACTCATTTGGCTGTTGGTGAATATGCGAGAAAGTGTTTAAAACAAATCGAAATGAGACAGTACTCCCCAAAATCCAGACCACTGGCCATGTACTACTCCAGTCCCCATGACTTCATTTAGAAACGCGCAGCACAAAACTTGAACACCATTGAGTCTAAGTCCATCATTTCACGAAGATATGCGCCTTCAGTTTCAGTTCTAGATCTCAGTCCATGATCCTATGATTTCCCACACAGTCTGGTCAAGGTGAGATTCCCTGAAATTGTCCTTGCTTTCTTCACCTATACCTGTACCAATGTTGGCATGACCTCAAATACTTTCCTCTCAAGTGCCCAACAAGATAAAATTAAATAACTTGGCAGTTTGTTCACATCTTAAATATTTAAGTGTTACCGCTTAAAAAAAGTTAACAATGCATCTCACAAATTATAGGCCACTTAATAAAGGGGATAATGTGCTTAGAATCACCTTAGAGAAGATATGAGATAGTACTGTAAATGCATTGTTTTCATTGTGGGGTAAGCATGATTTATTCACAGAGAATCTGGCCCCTAAAGTTGAAAGTCAATTCAGATGTTTGGGAACATAATAACCACTCATTCTGACAAATGGCATGGGGGAGGAGAGGTGGAAAGGAGAGGAGGTATTTGTCCCTAATGATAGAGAATAATCAATCAGTCATGTATTCTGCCTGTGCTCAGAACAGTTTCATTAGCTCAGTAGATTGTTGAAGGGCTCCAGGAGTATTAGGAAAAGTTCATTCTTATGACACAGACATACATTAGCATTCTAATTAGCTCTAGTAAAGGCATTGTCACTCCATTTTTCTGATATACAATGGAGATACTAAGAAAAAAATGTTGTTTTCTGCCTTCATAGAGCTTACATTTTAACTAGGACATTTAGCCTAAAATGAAGAAAGAGTATAAGGAAAAGGAAACTGGATTAATATGCTGAAGTACCCTGCTACGACTGTTATAGACTGCTATAAGGGTCAGCTGTATTCATCAGTCTAAGTGGGTGCTCCTTACTAGGACTGATTTTAGGAGCATCCAAAAGCTAACTGCCCCTCACCCCCAATCCATCATTAAACAATCCAGGCAGTCACTTGATATAAGGCATTTTCACCTTCATAGAAACACAGGATTAGAGATTTAGTGCTGGATGGCACCCTAGAGACCATTAAATCTTCATTTTACAACTGGTGAAAGTGAAGCACAGATAGTTTAATTTATTTGCTCAAGGTTACATGGAGAGTAACTGTCAGAGGTGGGTCTTTCTGACTTGGAGACCAATGTCTATCCACTTGGGCTAGTGCTCCATCCACTCTACCAGACTGGCTCTCTAATGTCATTATTACAGATAATTTTAGTAGTAATAATTCTCCATCCAAAAAAGTTGTGATGCCCAGGATAATTTCTACATATTCACTTGAACCTAAATTTACTAAACTTTCACCTACATCTTACATACGATCTATTAGCATCTATTGAGCACCTGCTGTCAGCTCAGTGCTAGAGTGAAGGGTTTTCAAACACAAAAATGAAACAATCCCTACTCTCAAGAAACTCACATTATAGTATTATACTCATAGTATAGTATTATATGTCATTAATATGCCTTTCTTAAATGTAATTAAATCAAAGCACAAAAAGGCAAGTTTTCCCAAGAAAAGGTGATTTTTAAAAATTATATGGAAAGGAAAACATTGCATCAATATGTTCATCATATGCTCTGGAAGGAATCAGTAATGTGATTTCTACAAGAGGTAAACCCTTCTCTTTTCTCTCCACCCTCCTCACCCACTCTAGAATATATATCTTTAAGATTGTGTATGGGATGTTTTAAAATGAGATAGCAGGGTTTTACAGTAGAGAGAGCAGTAGATTAGGAGTCAGAAAGACCTGAGTCCAAATCCATTCTCAAATATTTAATGGCTATGTGACCCCAAGCAAGTCATTTGACTTCTGCCTGCCTCAGTTTCCTCACTTGTAAAATGGGAATAATATAACACCTATCTTGCAGGGTTGTTGTGAGGCTAAAATGAGATAATATCTGTAAGCCATTTTGCAAGCTTTAAAGTATTATACAAATGCTATTATCTAAAAATGTAACGTACATGCCAATAAGTACTTTTAAACACAAACATAATCTGGGTAAGGACTGGAGAACAAGAGCATTGATGCCATCCTTACCTAACATAATGATTATCTGAGGAAAACTGAGTAGGAAGCCAGGAAAGTGAAGAAGCTGAAACCCTGAGCTGCCCCATATCAAGTATGTTTAAGACAGCTTCATTCACTTTGTTTTATGTGCTGTGGATTTCCTGAATATCAAGTACACTCATTTTGTTATGAAAGGAATGTATGTTTGCTTAATTGAATCAAATTCCTAAATAAAATATATTTGGTCTGAGTGTTATTTCCTATTTTGAACTGAGTTTGTCTTTTCTTTCATTGCAACATAGCATTGAAAAGTCATTTTATTTTTTTATTAATGATGTATTAAATGTATACTTAGGAAAAGTTCTTGGAATGGGAAACCTGGGCTTGAATTCTGACTTATTTACTTATTGGAGTCATTTAACCACTCTATGCCTCAGTTTCCTCATATGCAAACATAAGGGAATGATATTTATACTATCTACTCCCAACAAAGTTGTTGTGTTCATTTTGTGAACTTTGGCCTTAGAGAAATGAATTATCTTTAAATGATAATTGTCATAACTTCTCAGTAGAGAGTATAGTGAGTCGCAAACTTATTACATATGTAGATGGCAAAATTTATCCAAGTGTTACTTGGGATTCCAAATGAAGACTTCACTCCACAAAGAACAAAGGAGAAATTATCCAGTAGACAAGTGACCAAAGGATATGAACAAATATTGTCTAA
Organism: Bettongia penicillata ogilbyi; assembly: GCA_023548195.1. NCBI lineage: Eukaryota > Metazoa > Chordata > Mammalia > Diprotodontia > Potoroidae > Bettongia > Bettongia penicillata. The sequence goes on along the minus strand of JAJHZJ010000522.1, from coordinate 1,285,671 downwards.
AAATCAATTGCACTATTAACAAAAAACCAGTTGAAAGACTACTCCAGATCACTAAAAAGAAAAAAATATCAGTAAAACCACATCTGAGACTTAGCTTCACACCCAGTAAACTGTCAAAGATGACAAAATTCAGGGGAAAAAATGTTTTGGAACATCTGCAAGAAGACAGATATGCTAACGTATTATTGCAGAAGACATAAATCACTTCAACAATTCTATAAAACAACCAGGATCCTGCTAGAAAAGTCACAGAAATATTCATATTCTTTAATCCAGAGGTCCTACTGCTAGGCATACACTCCAAGAAAGTCAAAAACCAAAAGAAAGACCCTATATACAGAAAAAATGTTAGTATCATTACTTTTTGTGGTAGCAAAAGAAAACTAGAAACAAAGTTAGTACCCACCAATTGGAAAATGGCTCGACAAACTTGGCTGTATTAATACAATGTAATATGCTGAAAGAAATGAATATAAGAAATTCAGGAAAACATGAAACCATTGATATAAATTGATCCAATATGTAAAAAGAGAGAAATAAACAGAATCAGGAAAAATACACAAAATAACTACAATAGTGTAAACAAAAAAACTCCAAAAGGAAGTAAAATGACCAATCTCTGCCTCAAAGATGAGATAAAGAAGTTTCTTCTTTTTGATGAAGTAAGGAGTTACGGGTGCAGAATGTTGTATATATTGTCGAGCGTTATCATTTGCATTGGATTTTTCATACATCTTTTCTTAGTTATGAGGCAGGTATCATGGGGGCAAGGATGGTAAGAGGTGGGATGTGGGCAATATATTCAGAAATTACTGTAATCCCAAAAAAAAAAAGTGAAGGCAATTACAAGACGCAGTAGATAGAGCACCAGCCTGGAGTTAGAAAGACCCAAGTTCAAATGTAGTCTCAGATACAAGCTGTGTGATCCTAGGGAAGTCACTTGACTCCAATTGCTTCCAAAAAAGAAAAACAAAGAAATTACTGTGATCAGATTTTTTTAAGGCATCAGTAAAGTTTTGTTTATTTGTTTTTAAGAAAGAATAAAAAGCAAATCTATCATTCCTGTATATGTTCTTAAGTTTGTATTTGATCTCCATTACCCAGTCTTTGTTTTAGGTGGCCTGATTCTAAAGTCATTGTTTAGGGAAATTAGAATGTTTTTTTCAGTATCCTCTTGCCTGTCCTTTATCATGCTCTAGGTATTATAAAGAAAGGAGATTATTTTCCTGTTGAATTCCTTCCATATATTAGAGTCAAGACCTTCTGATTTCAGGTCCATCTTTCATTCCAAAACACCTTTTCCCCAAATGAAATAAATAGACCTTTATAAAATTGGTGTGACAATTCTTACAAATTCTCAAATTCAATGTCCTGGAAAGTCAACAATGATGTGATTTAAGTCAATTTAAGGCATTTATTTAGCACCTACTATGTACAGGGCACTGAGCTAGGTGCTGAAAATACAAAGATAAAAATAAAAACAATCTCTGCCTTCAAGGAACATACATTCTACTAGGATTTGATCATATACAAATTATTTTCTTAAATCTCAAATTAATCATGACCTTTCCCTTATCCTTAGTGTTTCTACGATTATCCTTCCCATAAAAGCCAGATGTACAAGTCAGTCCTTACTTCCTGTTGCCTCAAAGAATTGCATTAATTTTTCAGCTACGTGGCTACCTCCTCAACCTATAAATTACCCTTCCTGTATCTAAGAGGTTGCTTATCTCCATCACTGACCTCTAATTCAATATGCTCTTGAAAACTTTCACTTTATTTATATTAACGTATTGTGCAATGAGCACTTTCTTCTGCCAAACATTGCTTTTCTTATCATTTTTACACTATTTTAACTTCATTCTGTAATCTTTCCAGTTCCTCCTCTGCATGTAGAATTTTATTATTCACATGTGACATTTTCCTTGCTTTCAATCACATTTTATAATTCATTTGCCCAGGATGCAAAAAGGAAAAATTCTGGTAACTATTTACTAGATGCAGATTATTTTTCAATAATGTCCATTCTTTCCTTTTGTCTCCTTCATTAAGCTCTTTACTTTTTCTCTTTGTCTTTCTTCCAATGTTTTCTCTGCTCTAATTCAGTAATCATCATACCTTAGTTTTAGTTTGGTGGATCTCACTTCATTCCTAATTACAATCTTAACTGAATTATGATGGCTATCACTCCCTTAAGCATTCCCTTATGTCAACATCTACAATCATTTCCTCTATGTTGCTCAAAAGGCAGACATGAATCATTTCCATTCTGGTTCATTCCTTTAAAGTCCATATGGTATAACCAACCAATCCCCTACACACATACACAAACCTGGAGTTCAACTGAAATCTCTTAACATCCTGTGGTCCAGTTTATATCCAAGTAGTTGAACACTTCCATCATCTGTCATTTATCCTTTTCACAGATTCTTTCTTTGCTGCTCCATTTCCTCAGAAAACCTATGTTAAGTTGCTGCTATCAGTTTACCCTGTTGGCTAAATTAAATTTTGACTTGCACAGAAATTATACTTCAGCTCTCTCAAAGTCTTCCTCAATTCTGTAAATTACTTTCAAATTGCCTTATGTAGAGAGTTGTGCCAATATTACTAGATATAATACCTTTTTCCTTCTACATAAATAATTTTTCACAATAGAAACATGAGTTTTCATTAAATGTTACACATTTGTCTCTCTAGTAAAAACATAAAGGTTTCTTTGAACAAATGTGAAGTTCAGTGTTATAGATCATATTCTGGGGACCTCCCTTATTTTTATAGGGCAGAGAGCAGATATTTTGCCCAGTCTAGGGTTCTCTTTGCGTGTGAGGAGGGGGAAGGTGCCTAGAGTAGGGAGCAACAGAGAACTATTTATGTGGAAATTCCTTCTAACAGCTCAACAACTCATCTGCAACCTAAAGTCTTACAATTGACTGGGACCCGAGAAGTTAAATGACCGGCCCATGATCCGACAATATATGTCAGAAATTAGAATTGAATCCAAGTCTCTATGACTCCAAAACCAACTTTCCTTCACTATGCTAGGCAGTTTCTCTAGGAATCTTTTTAAAAAACAACAGTCCTGTAATTTATTGGTATCAACACCTTCTACCAAAGCACCTCAGCACCTCCTCTGCAATTTAGTATTTCAGCAGGTTGTCTGGGGCACTGAAAAAGTTATTAATTTGCCTGAGGTCTCCCAAACCCTATGCAGAAGGGCATTCCCTATGACACCAGTTCTCTAGTCACCATGTCACACTGCTTCTCATAAGATAAACTTTTTATAGCATTCAGTTACTTGGGCTGATTTCAATGAACTAGTCATTCACTAGCTGGGGATATTCAGCCTGAATTATTATAAATTCCTAAATTGCATATTAAAAGATATACAGTTTATTACTTTCAAGAATATGCAGTAAATTACATTAACTTCTAGTGTTTTCAAGTAGAGGTCCTTTTTAAATCTTTAGTAAATAAACATCAGGAGTGCATGCAAAAATGATTTAAAGTCACTTTTTTAAAAGTTTGCTCTCAGCTATTGGACTGAAAGTCTAGAGTCCAGGTTCCATTTCTGGCTTAACAAGGTGACAGACCATGGGCAAATCGCTGGACTTTTCTGGACCTTAATTTCCTCATCTACAGAATGAGGGTCCTTGATTGTATGATATCCAGACTGGCAGCCAACACTGAGATTCTCCTTCTAATCCTGTTCATAGTATAATTTTGCTTGACAAAATGTTTTATTTTTGTTTCGTGAAGACCCTATTTTCACAGTAAATCATAAACTTGAGAAAAGAGACTTAGAGCTAGAGGGGACCTTGGAGGCCATTGGGTTCAAACACCTCATTTTATAATAAGGAAACTGAGGTGGGAGAAGTCAAGCGACTTGTGGAGGGTCACACAGTAAGTGCCTGAGGCTAGGTGTGGACTCAAGAATTCCTGACTCCAAGCCCTGCACCCCATCTATTGCACTAGTTTAAAAGATCACATGATTAAGCCAAAATAATGAAATATCCCAAAATAACTTACATTTATCTTCAGAAGGTGATTTTGTATTTATAACTGAATGTTCATATCAGTGAATGGCAATATGTTGAACAAGGTAAAATTAATAACGTATTTATATTGTATTTTACCACTCACAATGATCTTTTCTCACAATAATCCTATAAGTTAAGCAGTACAAATAATATTATCCCCATTTTATAGGTGGATAAACTGAGACTCAGAGAGATAATATGATTTATTAGCTAGTGAGAGCTTGATCTGAGACGCTTTACTGAATTTCTTCATGCAAGTTCACTATCCATTTATTCTTTTGGTCCTCATTTAATTAATTCTAGGCATTTACTAAATCATTTCTCAAAGTAGACAGAGGTATCAAATGTGCTACCTGCTCCCATGAAGCTAGCAAACAATCCTGAGTGCTCCCAAACCGGATTAAAAGGTAAATGGAAAATATTTAACAAATTAAATAAAAATAGAATAAAATCTAGCTAATGTTAATATGTGGTTTTCTATGTCACCATGCAGCCTACATGTATCTTTGTGCATAGGTTAGTGCCCACCCCCATTTCCATTTGAGTCTGATACCTCTGATATAGACAATTACTTGCTAAGGAGCTATGAAGATTTGCTAATTTGCACCTCCTACGAGGTAGAAAGATATTTATTTACCTTAGCTTCAAAGGCCTCTGTCCTAATGCCAGCTCAGATAAAGTCAAAAAGCATATATCCTGTTCACTCAATCGATTAATAAACATTTATTAAGCACCTATTATATGACTGGCACTGTGCTAACACTGGGAATACAAAAAGTGGTAAAAGTAGCCCCTGTCTTCAAGGAGCTTAATAAATCTGATGAAGCTAATATTCTATAAAGAAAGTGCTTAAAAGTAGTTGGTGACAATTTAAAGCAATATCTGGATTAAACTATCAATGAATATTTGAGAGTTGACTATTTGTACTGTCTACTGGTTGAAGTAGAATGCCCCCAAATGGAGAGTTCCTCCCCACCGCCATCATAAGATCTTCACATTTTAGGATTTAGAGTTGAAAGGGACCTTAGTGCTCATCCAGTCCAATGTCCTCAATTTGCAGAAGAAAATACATTAGCACAGAGAGATAAAGTGACTTACCCATGACTACACAGTTATGCAAAAGGGCAGATGCTAGAGTCAAACCCAAGTGTCTTGATTTCAAATCCAGTGTTCTTCAGTATGATTGAAAAAATAAACTGAATTAGCAACTAGCCTTCTCCTTTTCACACTTCCCCTGCCTTATCTCTTGGCCATAGCACCCCAACACAATAATGCTTTCTAAATAACCCTTAAAATTTCTTTCTGCTTTTTCCTATCTTTACAGCTAATCATATCCACAAAGCACTGCAGTAACCTTTCAAACCTAGCACTTGCTTCTGACTCAGTTAAAGCAAGTCTCAGCATTTCTGAACCTTGGTTTCTTCATCTATAAAAAGAAAAAGTTAAAAGAATGAATGTATTAATCTGAATGCATAAAGACTTCCCTTAAAACTTGTAATGCTGCCTAAAGACAACTTACTCTTTATTAGGTCAGCATATCTGCCAAAAGTGCAGAAGTATCTGTAGCAGAAACAAGTATTACAAATTAGTGGGTTTTTTAATAGCTGACTGCCTTCCCAATCTGAGGTTGTGCACTCAATATCTGCCTAATAGGAAAGATTAGATAAATGATATCCAGATGTATGAAGTGCATTTGAGGACAATTAGCCCCCTGTTTCAGGGCCTTGCATAACATGAGGACCAGATGATGAATACAAGCACCTAAATAGGTAGGTAAGCCATCTCAAAAAACCAGAAGCATAGTCAATAACCCCCATAAAGACATTTTCCCTTTCTCTATAACATTAGCTTATTTTATAAGATTATTTTTTATCCAATATCCCCCAGTTACGAGCTGGCCCTCACTTGGTTCAGTCAATCAAAAAACATTTTAAGTACCTACCATGTATCAAGCACTAGGGATATAAAGGCAAAAATCAAATAACCCCTGCCTTTAAGGAACTCCCATTCTCCTGGAGGGAAACAACATGTTCCTATATGCAAACACAATATACACTACAAAATAAATATGAGGTAAATAAAGGTCATTTTCATGATCTACCAGTCTTTGATACTAAAAAAAAGAAAGATAACTCTTTGGCTTTATTATCTAGACTATGGAATTGTACTGTTTGGCTGAAAACTTTGGCCAACGAAGTACAAATGCTTTATTTGAAGAAGTTTCTGTACCATATTTGCTTTTAAAACATCATATAATAAGCAATCTTCACTTTTTATAATTCTAGAAGCTTTATCAAAACATTTTTGTTATTCTGCTCTAACTGGAGTAGAAACATGAAGAACCAATAAAGCTCAGTCCCAATTCAGCATTAACCAGGTGACTACACTCTACAAGGTGCTGTTCTAGGTGCTGAATCTACAAAGATGGAATAAGACCCAATCTTCGACCTAATAATTTGTCATTAAAGAAAAGAAACTGGACCCAATTTCATTCATATATGGAACTACTAGATAAGGAAGCTCTACCAATTCTGGTTTCACCTTCTTATCTTAGAGAACTATAGCCTAGAACACTGAAGAGTTTAAATGACTAGCCAAGGAACACAGAGCCAATATGTGATGGAAGTGGGACTTGAACTCAGATCTTCCGGGCTTCAATTGTAGATCTCTAGCCACTAAGTCATGCTGCCTCTTGCAAAATTATCATTAATTTGTTTGAATTCAACAATTATTTACTAAAAATGTGTCCTGTGCTGCTGAATACCCTCAGAGGAGTTCATGATATCAGGTCAACTAGATTACAAATATTTCTTATTTAATCTCAGTTGGGCCTTCACCACTGTAAGGCAATTTTCTTATTCTTCACTGATGAACCCTTTTTTCTCTCCTTTTCTCTTGTACCACCCCCAACACTTCTCTCCTTTTTTCCTCCTTTTCTCCCTCCCTCCCTCATACACCATGACTTTCTCTCCTACTTTACCAAGAAAATCAAGGCAATCCATCATAATCTAAATGTAATAACTTTTTTCAACTTTCATTTTCCTTGACCTGTTGACCATCATCAGAATCTGGAGTCAGGAAGACCTGCATTCAAATCCAGACTCAGACACTTACTAGCTATGTAACTGTAGGCAAGTTACATAATCTCTGCTTGTCTCAGTTTCTTCTAGTGTAGAATGGATATCATAATAGCACCAACCTCCCAGGGTTATTGTGATGATCAAATGAGGTAGTATTTGTAAAGCACTTAGCACAGTGCCTGGCACATGCTAAGTACTATAAAAATTCTGTCCACTGTTGTTATTATTGTGCCAGTTATTGATCGTATTAGACTATATATTTCCTATATACTATATATAGACAATATATATCCTATTAGACTATATATTTCTTGACAGAAAAGATTATGTCTTATTCACCTGATTCACTCTGCTATCCCCCAGAATGTAGCATATTTTCTTGTGCATTGTAGACTCTCATATTTGCTGCAGCAGTTGCTCATGCATCAAGAAGGACAGGATGAACCAAGGCAGAGGAAGAAAAGGCCAAGATGTTTACAAAGGACAAAAAGATCAAAGAAGAATGTGGACTGAATGGCAATGACCCAAAGTGATTTGGAGATTCTGAAGGGCAGACTGCCAAAGTCTGACCTACATACATAGCAATTGTGAATTGTGGCACTGATCCCAGGTAGTATCTGGAAATCTCCAGACTCTCTGTAGGTGTGGAGAAAATCTCCCAGCCTTCCTGTAAGTTGCTTTATTTGTCTGGACCTGGTTTCCTCATCTGTGTCATGATGGGTTAGAACAAATGATCTGGAAGGTCCCTTCCAGCTTTAGAACCTATTATTCTATAGATGGCTTTAATATACCAACAAGGTCCACCAAGAACATCAGAATGGCTGTGATCATCCTTATCTAATATAGGGCACTTTATAAGGAGCTGAGGTGAACTAGTAAAATATAGAAATGATACCATCCTTGTTCTCAAGTTTATAAAATAATGTCTAAAATATAATGTATAATAATATTCAATAATATTATATGTGATAGAATGATAGAATAGATTAGACCTTATAATCTCTTAGGACAGTAATTTTAAATTTAAATATTGATCATAAAAATGTAACATTCAAGACTACCAGGCATCGTGGAAAGAGCAGGACTCAAGACTTCTAGAGCTTGATCTTCCACTACTAAACAATGTGAACTCAGGCAAGTCTCAGACTTTCTGAGATTGTGTTTCCTTATCTGTAAAATGAGGTGCCTGGACCAGATAAGCTCTAAGGCAGGAGACATTCTTAATCTTTTTGTGGCATGACTCTCTTTTCAGAATAATGTATTTAAGTGCATAAATTACACAGGATTAAAAAAAATCAATTGTGTCAAAATGCAGTTATCAAAAAATATTCAAATAAGTTCATGAACCCCAAGTTAAGATCTCCCAGCTAATGTCTCTTTTGATTCTGAAATTCTATGACTCTATGATCCTGGTGATCATTAAAAAAAACACTTTGATTAAAAATCATGAAACTTTCAACTTACTCCATGTAACAAGAAGAGATTTTTTAAGAGGAATATACAGCTCTGAACCATCCTTTTTCTTTTATCCTTTTGTAAGTCACAGACACAAAGATATATTCTTTTAAAACTCTATGGTTTAAAGGTCAAGTAGTCAATCTTTTATGTGAAACTGATATTAGCTGACCTCAGATACTGGAGGGAGGTACCCATAATGAGGATCATTCAACAAAACATATGAGTAACAAGTCATCGCTATAGAACTATCTTTATATTTCAGATATATTATGTGATCGATATTATACATTCAGCAGAAATCTCAAGGAGCTAAGTAATCTAGTTCTAATTCTTAACAATTTGTAAAGAAATCTCATACCAGAGTTAGAAGATCCTTGGTGAGTGTCTAGCTGGTGGCTACATACAGTTCTATCTCTTGCTGCAAAAATGAATTATTAAAGAGGTCTCTGCAACAGTTTAAAAGTTGAGTTATGATTCTATAAGCCTCATCTGGAATTCCAATTTGGGATGTTTTGGTTTAAGAACGTGTTGATAACTTTATCCTTTGAATGGTGGTACTGTACATTTCTAAAAATTAAATTATCATCAGTGCCACAAATCCTCACATCTCCCCATTCCCTTTCAAATTATTTTTTCTGTCAGAATATAACTATTACTGAAAATTAATTTTAATATGCCTTTTTGATACCACAAAGGAAAAGTGATATGGTGATGAATGATTTGGCATAGGAAGGAGGGAAACACTTCTTATTTACTGAGTTTTTAAACTTTGGAAATACGCCTATCTATACTGGGGTAGAAGCCATTTAACACACATTTAGTTAGTGATATCAAGATTCAAATTTGCTTTTTTTTTTCAGGCTTCAAAGTGTCAGGATGACCACCACAGCCTTGACTCAGATTTAGGGGGAGGGGATGATAATGCCCTGAAAATCTACAGGATAAATTCTGGAATTAGTACATTCAGAGTTTCATTTTTACCTTTGACACTCTTTGAAGTGTTCTATGACATTTACCTCTTTAAATTTCACATTCACCCTATCGTTAGAAAGAGTTCAGCATTTTGGAAGGCTATTTCAGGCTCCTACCATGTGGTCAAATGAAAGATATTAAACACATTAAGTGGTAGCTTGAAAAAAAAGGTCTTTTCCTAAGACCCTAACTGAATTTCAAGATGTATTTACTCCTTCTTACAAATTAGAGGACAGTGGAAAGTGGAAAGAATGTTTGGTTTGGAGTTTGGGTGCCTAAGTTCAGATACTGACTCTGCCATTTACTACACATGTGATTTTGGGCAAGTTATTTAAACTCTCTGGACCTCAGTTTCCTCATCTGTAAAATGCAAGGGTCGAATTTAGATGACCTCTAATATCCCTTCTGGATCTAAATCTGTGATTCTTGTAATTGTATGATTGATTGTGTGGATGATAGAGACCAAAGAATTCAAAGTATTGAATTATCCCCAGGATTCTGAATGTTAAAAAGTCACATTGATCTTTTATATGAAAATTTAGGTAGATTTTATCTGAGGGAGCATCCTTATTATGATTGCCATGGTTGAGTATTAATCCTGCTGGACATCCATGAAATAATGTCACCTTTCTAGATCTCCACCTTTCAAAGGGATGTTATTGGTCAGGTCTGGGAGCAAAAGGTGCTAATCTTCTTTCATACAACTTGCCTTCCCTTAAGTAGCTGTGATAAAGTGCGATGCTCTAATATCATGTGGCTGATGAGATACTGATGAAAAATGTAGTGGCTAAACCATAACTCTTTTTGCCCATTTTTAAGACATTAAACTTATTCTTGTGTTCCTTACTTAAATAAAAACATCATGTAGCCCTTGAGGGAAAAAAGTAGAACCACAGAGGTTACTAACAGTAACCAGAGATCAGAGAGGATAGAAGGGGAAAGTTACTCCTCAGGCTGTTCAGACAGAATTCACAAGGCCAGATGTAAAACAAAGAAATTAATGAGATTTGAGGGAATGCTAAAAGATCCCGTGGTTCCAAAGCACTTCCCTCAGTGGAACGCCTAGAATCCAAAATTCCTATATGGCTCATTTTTCTCATAAGGTTTTGAAAACTTCTATTAATCAATGTTAAATCTTGAAGAGCATATAAGATCATAGATTTTAGGGCCAGAAGGAACGTTAAGAGGCCATCTGGTCCAACCTAGTCATTTGACATATGAGGCGACTGAGACCCAGAAAAGTTAAGTGACTTGCCCAAGGTGACGTAGGTAATAAGTGGCAGACATAAGTTTTGAAGCCAGGCCCTATGACTACAAGTTCATTTCTCTTTCAACTCTATGTCATTGCTTCTGTTAATTACTTAGAAATATAGAAATGATAGGGGGAGAGAAGGGAGGGAGAGGGATAAGAGAGAGAGACAGAGAGAGAGAATATTTATTGAGCCCAAATCACATGGTAAGTATCCAGCTAAACTCTAGGGATACAAATGCAAAGAAGCAAGACAGCCCCTGTCCTCAGAGGTAACATTCTAATAGAAGATAAAGAGGATCTGGAAAGAGAGGAGGGAGGTAGAAAAATGTATGCATACAGAAGCATAGTGCGGATATGGCAGGGAAGTAGCCTGGTACTTGACAAGATTACACAGATGTTCGCCTCTCGAAAGTGACTAAAGGACAAAGAAGATAAAGTATCATAAATATATTGACACAAAAGACCCACAAGATGATGTTTTTTTGTTAAAATGTAGGTTGCAAAGGGTTACACAATACAGCAACTGCATTCATTCACTTTGGCTCAATGGGAAATTCAGCACAAAAAATAGTTCCTGTGTGATTAAAGCCCAAGACATAGAAGAATAGCTTCTGATGGAGATTTGTAAACCCCTCAGCTCCAATACTTTTTTCCATCATGTTTGAAGTAGCAGTTGTAGAATGTCCCCTTTCCATCATGGATCCAAGCCATACAACTGAACTTGACCCTTTCTAGGATATCTGAAGGTCTTTGAGTCCATCAGCTTACATGAATTTGATAAACTACAAATCTGAACCATTGGAACTCAGGACATAGGCAAAATATTTATCATCTTCACTGAAAGCATAGCAGAAAAAGGAGTAAAGAGAAGAGCAGGGATTTTTGTACCTGGGCCTTCAGATCCCAAGTCCACTGTTTTTCCTATAATGTCATATTTTTTTTACAAAAGTCAAAAAGATAGACACTTTGTTGCCAAAATTTGGACTTGGAAACTGTAAATAAGACTAGATTTCAGATTTGAACCTCTCAGTATAAAAGGAAGATCTGCTCCCAAACCTTTATACAACATGAGTTCTTGTATGTTTTATTTTAGGAAACCAGATTGATTTTAGGAAACCAAATGATTCCCCCATTTCTGTGGGTAGGCCCATGATGTTGAAAATCATGAGAATCCAGGACATTGAATTATCCAGTCTCTTCTGAATGCCAATAAAATGAATAGTTCCATTGGTCACACAAATTCATTCATGAAAATAAAATTGTCTAGGAAGTTCTGATATTGGGATTAAAAGTTATACTGTGTTCATTCTAACCCTAGGAAGAGATTTTCTTAAATAGCACATAAAATGTCCTTGAATTGCCCCCTTTAAAATTCATTTCTCATCTTGAAGTCAAATCATTTGAAATTATGGTTCCTAAGCAGAGTTTATTAATTCATCCTGGAAAACCATTTTACCTTTAATCATGTGGAACCTGACTTTAAAAAGAAATTTAAAACCCAGCTTTCTCTGAGATTTGATAGGTTATATCTGCCCTCTTTCCAGGTTTATGACTTCACAAGCCCCAATACAAATAAATGGTGCACATTTCCTTCATGTCAGCCCGCTGAAGAAACAAAATAAAATTTTTAAGAGAACAATCAAACAAGAGGATTTCCATTAGGAGGTTAGAACAACAAATTTGTTGTCTCGGTTTTCACAGAAGCAAGTGAACAAGAAGGAAAGAAACATTTTCAGCTCCATTGTTTAAACTCAATTGCTGAATTTAAATCCGACTTTTCTTCTTTGCAGAGAAGCATTAAATACAAACTTTCCATTAAAGGACTTCCATTAGTATAGGACATTTTCCAAGCCTTTTCATTTGTAACTCTATGAGGCAATCCTCCTAGAAGTCATATAGAAGTCATGTATATTAAAAGAAGTTACCACTGTTTTGCAACAAAATATTGGTATGTGTACGTGTTTATGTGTGCGCGCACGCGCATGGGAGAAATCCCAAAAGGCATTTGGAATGCACTGTTTATGGGATGTTAGCAGCTACTTGAAACTGAACTTTTACTGTGTGTATACATCCCATCCTCAGATCCCACAGGAATTATACACAGATATCCACAGTCCCTGATGGAAAACATGACAGCACTCATTGGGCAATCATCTTCTAGTCAGACTAGACTCTGCTGCCAGGAATTTTTAGAAATGGTATGAATGTCTTTATTGTGTCACCCACGTCACAACCAGTACTTTTAAACCACCCACTATCATAGGAATGAGGTTTTCTTCCTTCTAGAGACCTGGCTTTACCTTATTTCTCTTTGCCTTTTCCAAATTTGGTGTTTATTTCTGCTACCAGAACTGGATAGGGTACTTTTGCTATCTCTCTAGTATGACAGTCCAAATCAAAAACCCAACCTAAAGATGCTTACAAAAATTATCAGAAAAACTGAAGCTTACAGATGTTGCAAAGGAACTAACAGTTTAGAGAGAGGAGATTGCTGTACTGGCCTTCTATTTGTAATTTCTGTTTTGAATTGTCTTTTCCCAGTTGCTAAAGAAGTGTCAATTAAATATCACTAGATATCTTTGCTTTTTATCTTTTCAGTAAATAAATAAGTGCTTCTCCTACCCCAAATGGTCAGCATCCGGCAAGTTGAAGTCAGTTCTATACAGTACAAGGTGAGCTGGCATTTTTCACAAAGAATCATAGTTAAAAAGGCCTTTAGAGGTCATCTAGCATAATCCCTTAAAGAACAGATGAATCCTGTCCATGACATCCCCACCAAGTGGTCAGCCAGCATCTGTTTAAATATTTCCAATGACAAGGAATGTACTACCTCTTGACGCATTTCAGTTTCAGATTGTTTTTATTGTTTTCTTGTATTTGACCAAAACTTCTATTTACTCCCTTCTAGAGCCAAAAAGAATCCCATTTCCATATGTCATCCATATTTGAAACAGCCAAATATTTTAAAATTGCTATCATCCCCACCCCAACACTGGAAAGAAAATCTCTTCTTCAGGCAATCCCCAGTTCCTTTTACTAATGTTCACATGGTATAGCTTTTAGCCTCTATAGAGCTTTTCTCTAAACAGACTCTAGTTTATCATGACCCTTTGTATTTGGATTTTATAATAAGGCAACCTGAATTATTCCAGATTGAAGTGTTTAAAAAAAAGTTTAGTCTAAAGCCATCCCTAAGAATACAAATATGCCTTGCATAATAGATATTTTCCTCAACGTTTAGAAAAATATGATTTACATACATTTTTCATTAATAAAATAAGTTTGCTACTTAAAGGACTCCAATGGAGAATTATTTTGCAGAAAAATCAATCTTTAATATCAACAGGAGCACATCTCTCTCTACCCTGACTCAATGTTGAAAAAGAGAAACATTCTCTTCTCCATCCCTCTATTCAGTGCAGAGTTTTCTCACAAACCAGGCAAATGAACAGAAATTTTGAAAAATAATAGTAGCTAACACATCACACTTTATGTTTGCCAAGTACTTTACATATGTTTTCTCACTGGATCTTCACAACAATCCTGGGAGATAGGTGTTACTATGCTAATACTATAATAACAACAGTAGCATTCACATATTGCTTTAAGGTTTACAGAACACTTTACAAAATATCTCATTTACCCTTACAACAGCCTTAGGGGGGTGATTACTATCCCCATTCTACAGATGAGGAAACCAAGACTGAGAGATGCTAAATGACTTATTCAGAGTCATAGAGCTAGTAAATATCTCAGGCAGGATAGGAAAACATTAGTTCAACCATAGTAACAATACATATAAGTAATAGTTAGGGTTAGGGTTAACCTGTACAATAAAATTATCCTTATCCCCTCATAAGACAATAGAAAAAATAATTCTACCCACAGATTCCAAAACCAGTAAGGAAAGGGGGTTTCTCAGGGCAGGTCCTCATGGGTCAGTGGATGAGGATCCACCTCCACCATCATCAATCACAACCAGTTCTGCCTCCTAGCCTGCTATCTGTTTCAGCTCTGCTTCCTTTACTGCTAATCACAATCAATTCCCTCTCTATGCCAAAGCTTCCTTTTGCAGCGTCACTAAGAATGACTGCCTCCTTAGCCTAACCCTAGCCATCACTGTTGCTAGCCACACTCTAACACTGCTCACTTCATGCCTTTTGGGGATCAGCTGGTGGAGCTCCACTAAGCTTTATTGTCTGGTTCAGAATTCTTCACCTGCATGTCTGGGAGCTAGTGACATCTAGGAGGCCCATTGGATAGCATGCTGCACTTGGAATCCAAAAGTCATGAGTTCAAATCCTGTCTCAGACACCTGGCTGTCACTTAATCTCTCTCTGTCTCAGTTTCCTCATCTGCAAAGTAAGAATGCATGGGGTTGTTTATGAGGCTCAAAGAAGAGTGTGGGTAAAGTGTTTAGCAAACCTCAAAGTGCTGTATAAATACTAGCTATTATTTTTAATACTCTTTCAGAAACCTCTCCAGTCATTTGGCTTCAGGTGGTTCAATCTGTTCTCTAGTGTCTTTTTCACTTAGATTGACCTGGGTGGCATCTAAAAAGGGTCCCTCAGCAATTTCTGGAAGGAGACTTCTCACTCTTCTTCACAGAAAACCTCCAGTCCTGACTCCTATCTGAGGTATGACTGGCAATTATTTTTACTTCTTCCCTGCCTCAGAGGCAGGTACTATACATTTCCACACTATCTGAGCCTCACATTGCATGTTTCCAAGGTTAGAGTAAAATACATGCAATGTTCTTTGTTGATTCTTGCAGCTTTCATGGTGCCTTAACGCGAAAATGTTCTTAAAGATTTGATGTTTCACAGAAAGAGCTTTGCTTTGGAGCAGGGAACATCACATTTACAGCTCTTTAGAAGGAGACGCCTGCGCCCCGAGCTCTTCAAGACACAGCTCATTCTACTCATCAGGGTATACTTTACAGTTTGGGTCACAGAGTTTAAGTGGAAGCAGTAAGAAAAATCCAGAAGATCACAGCAACATGGAGGTTGGCAAAGTAGGCAGTGAAGTGACTTTCAAAGCTCCTCAAAACCAGCAGCTGTTTGCTGCCATGGGTGACACCTTTCTGAAACATATGTGTCATCTGGACATCGACTCAGAGTCCATCATGGCCCAAAACACTGGTATCATCTGCACCATTGCCCCAGCCTCTTGATCTGTGGACAAGTTAAAAGAGCTGAATCACGCTGGAATGAATGTGACTCATCTAAATTTCTCCCATGGAATTCATGAGTATCATGCAGAAACCATCAAAAATGTTCAAACAGTCACAGAGAGCTTTGCTTCTAGCCCTGTCCATTACTGACCTATTGCTATAACCTTGGACAGCAAAGGACCAGAGATCCGAACTGGACTCATCAAGGGCAGTGGCACAGCCGAAGTAGGGCTAAAGAAGGTTAACATTCTGGAAGTCATCTTGAATGAAGCCTATATGGAGAAATGTGATGAACATGTCTTGTGGTTAGGCTACAAAAACATTTGCAAGGTGGTAGATGTTGACAGCAAAATCTTTGTGGATGATGGGCTCATTTCTCTTCTTGTGAAGGAGAAAGGTGCCATTTTCCTTATAACTGAGGTGGAGATATGCTGGGCAGCAAGAAGGGTGTCACCTTCCTGGGGTAGCTGTAGACTTGCCTGCTGTGTCTCAGAAGGATATCCAAGATCTTCACTTTGGATTAGAGCAAGGGATGGATATGGTGTTCGCATCTTTCATCCAAAAGGCAGATGATGTCCATGCTGTCAGAAAGGTCCTGGGACAGAAAGGCAAAAACATCAAGATTATTAGCCATAACCCCATGGAGACCATAACACACCAGGCCCTTCTACCCTCCACTATCCCCCAAAGTCTGTCCAAGTTCGTTGGACATTGCTTCCATAACATCATCCATCTCATCCTCGGCTGACTTTTCTCCTTATAGAAAACATTTAAAATTATCAGGATGAACCTTTACAACATATTCAATATTAGCATACTAATGCTGAAAATATGTTTCTGCCTTGAACAATTTGAATTATATATCTACCCACAATGCCAAATTTGGCCCTTGTCTATACTTCATCATTTGCTGTTCACCTTAATTTAGTCCTTTTCCTTTTATTTATTTAATCTCATCCTTTTATCTATCTCCATGCTTGATCTTTCTCTCTGACACCCCCCTCTTTCATTCTCCTTCCCCCTTTTTGTTAATTTCATTATTCCTTTGCCTGTTTCATAAACCCGCCAAGAGCTCCATGGGCAAGGACGATAATTGTGCCCACTGGAGAAGCTCACTGCTATCACCGAGTTCTGTTTTCCATCATCAGAGAGTTCTGTAGCCAAATATTTGGAGAATCCAGTCATTTAGAAACAACAATGAGTTCTTTTAACAAGAACTCATTACAAGGATCTCTTATAGATATCATAATGTAGGATATGATGGCTTAGCAATCTTATGATCCTAAGATCTGGATTACAACCCCAGCTCTAATTCTTTCTAGCTAACCAACAAAGGACAAATCAATTAACATTTTGCTATCTAATCTCAGTTTGGTCCTTACTGCTTCATACTAACTAGTCATTTTCCTCTTCCCTAATTGACCCTATCCCCACAATAGGCTATTTTCCAAGCTTCTTTCCTCCTCAAGCTTCCCTACCCCTAACTTCTCTCTCAGCAAAGAGCTCCACTTCATATTTTACCAAGAAAACAGAGGCCATTTTTTATATATTCCTTCTCCCAAAGTTTGTCTCAAATCTTCCTCAACCTCATGCTCTCATCATTTGTCCCAGTCTCTGAGAAAGGGGTAGATTAGACCCTCTATTTTTATTCATTCAATAAACATTTATTAAACACATATTAGGCACCAGATTGCACCTTTTATGTGCCAGTGCAAGGCTTTAGGTATAGACAAAAAAAATAAAAATAAAAATAGTCCATACCTCCAAGAAACTTACATGTTACTTAGGTGAATAAGTAGGTTCTCAGATAAGTACGATTTAAAAGATGCGAAGTTAAATATTCTGAAGCAATTTGGGAGAAATCTAACAACTGAGGGGGGGGTAGTTAGAAAAATGTCTCGTAGTCTCCAATGCCATTTCCAGACTTTCTCTATATCCCATTATTCAGAAACTTCTCCTGCTTTAAGGTTCATTTTATCCCAGTTGAATCACCCCATCTAGATACTGGTGGCTGCTATTTACTGACCCCTAAGACATTCTCCTTCCTTTCTCAATGAATTCCATACCTAGTATAGAATCTTTCTCTTCATCCCAATTCCTGACCTCTTCATAGGAACCTTCAGCATGTATGTTGATGTTCTATCAAATACCCTAACTTCAAAGTTACTCAACCCATTCACCTTCCTTACAACCTCTTCCTTTTCCCCACCTCCACTACTACATACAGGGTTGGCCAAGTCTCTTTGATGTTGCCATCATCTACAAATCTTCTTCCATGAACCTCTAAATTCCTTTACAAGATGACAATTCTATCATTCCATAACTCCCTTTGCTTTACAGCTCCTAAACCTTTTCTTTGTCCTCACTGTGACCTCCACTTCTCAGTCCTTTCCCAGACCCACTTTGATCACAATCAATTCCTTTCTAGTTGTGACCATTTAGTAACTTGTTTCAACTCTTCATTTTCCTCTACTCTCTAATTCCTTGTTCCTTGTATTTTCACCAACCATCCCTTGCCAAACCCCAAGCCTGGTTTACTCCCACTATCGACCTCCTTTAGTCCTACTCTCATGATGTTGAATGGAAATGGAGAAAGTCAGGAAATTGTATTGACTGAGTCTACTACAAATTTGTTATCTCAAGTATGTCGTCTCTCCAGCAAGGCAACAGTCCTACTCTTCTCTATAAAGTATCTTGCAAATCTTAAAGTGTTATATAAACTTTAGCTATGAATTGATTCTCTGTCTCACTTGGCACAGCTTTCTCTTCTCTCTTCAAGCCTAACAACACCCTCTCAATCCACCCTGCTAAATGAGGGCTTACTCCATACTTGACCAAGAAAACTAAGGACATTTACATGAGCTCCCTCTTCTCCCCTTCTCTTCATCTCACATTCCCTTGACATCACTCCCAACTCTCTCTTCCTTCATTCAAGTTTTTGACGAAAAGTTTGCATCTCTCCTCCAACCTTTCTGCATGTACTCTTGACCGAATTCCCTCTCATCTTCTCCAGTAGATTGTTGACTTAATCATCTTACTCCTTACTCTAATCTAACTTCTCCTGTGTATGGATTTCCTCAGTACTCCCTACAAATGAACTTAGGTTTCCTCTGTCCTTAAAAAAACCCTCACTAGGCCTGGGGTTGATGGGATCTCTTGAGTTCAGGAGTTCTGAGTTACAATGGAACTATATCTGATCAGATGTGTGATGTATATCCAATACCAATAGGGGGAGCCTTTAGCCATCAGGCTGCCTAAGAAGAGATTAATTGGCCAAGATCGGAAAAAAGCTTTCAAGCCAATCACTATTGGAATCAAGTCTATGAGCACCTGCTGTTCTCCAAGTCTGTTTAAGATAGGAAGACTTAGACTGAAAAAAAAACAAAATAATTTTAAACCCTTACTTAGTTCTACCACCCCATCAACCTCTCATCTTATATATTTCCTCCCCTTCCCAACTAAACTCCTTGAAAACCATTTACATAGTTTTCATTTCTCTTATTCTATAGTTTTTTAAAGGTTTCCTTTCTTGAAAAACATCAACAAGTATGAATATTTCTCTACATAAAGGAAAGAAAAAGATGGAGTATGTGAAGCCATGAATCTCCACTCTAGGTACAGCTTGGGATATTTTTTTTTCTATTTCAAATTTAACATAGTACTTTTAAAACTACTCTACTTGTCTATTTCCCCTTCTGAACTTCCTTCTGCTATCTTTTATTTTTAATGATTTATTGATATTTATTTTCCCTTTCCCTTTTTTAGTATCACTCTGTCCTTCCAATCCCAAATAATTCTCCCTTCCCCACCAAAAATAAAATCTTCCTTTGAAACAAAAAAGTCATTTAAAAAATCCACACAATGGCTGAGTCTGAAACATTTATATCTTATTCTGTAACTCTTTGTTTTGGTACCAAAAGATGTCAGGTATGATTTGTCATCAGTCTTCTGGTTCATGATTGGGAGTTGCATTTATCAAAACTCTTAAGTTATTCATAATAATTTTCCTTTCCAATGTTGAAGTTATTATATAAATTTTCCCTATTTTTTCTTATTCTAATCTCTATCAAGTACTCTATTCCTTGAATAATTTCTTATAATATAATAACATTATATTATATTTTATATAATAAGCTGTTCAACAATTTTCTTCAATTAATGAGCATGCAGTACTTTGATGAAGTAAAAAAGAACTGCCAGAAACATTTTTATGCATATGGGTCTTTTTTCCCCTTTTTTTGATCTCTTTGAGGGATAAACTTATTAGTTGCATACATGGGTCACAGGGTATGTATAGTTTTGTGACTTCCCTTCACTGTCTTCTAAGTCTCCCAAGATCTGGCTTCCAGCCTCATTCTTTCACCAAAAAATGTCCTCTCCAGAGTGACCATGGTCTCATCATTGTTCAAGGAAATCACAAGGTTGACAATCACAGATAGACAAAAACAATCAATAGCTAAGAACAGACAATAGTAAACCTTATACAAGAATTAAACTCCCAGAAAATTAAAATGGGACAAATAGAAAACAAGGAATCCATGATGCAGAAGAGATTTTAAAATGAAATCAAAGGATATTTTTAAATGGAAGAAAATGTAAGGCACATATTATTTTAAAAGAAACAACTTTACTGAAACAGACCAAATTGGAATAATTTTAAAATCATGAGACTTTTGAAGATCAAAACAAAAAGGAAAAATCTGGATTTCATTTTTCATGAAATCATAAATGAAAACACCCAAAACTATGAGAATCATAGAGTAGAGTAAAAGTAGAAATAATCCCCTCGTTACCACCCGACTGAAACCCAAAATGAAAACACCCAGTAATAGCATATCCAAAATACAAGACATCTATGTTACACACACCAAAAAGTACTGGAAGCAGTTAGAAAAAAATTCAAATAACAAGTTACCATAGCCAGGATTCACATGAAAAATAGCAGTAACTACATATAGAATATGATATTCCAAAAGACAAATTATAAGGGTTTACAACAAAGAATAATTTAGTTTACATGATAGAATATGATCTTACAGGGTATAAATGGACCTTCAATAGAACAGATTGAATAGAAACATTTCTGATGAAAATGCCAGAGCTGTATACAAACTTTGAAATGAAAATACAGGAGTCAAGAGAAAACTGGGAAGAGATATTGGAGCAACTAGAAATGTCTAAATTCTGATGAGAACTTACATTGTAACCAGAAGAAGAGATGGAATCCAAATGTCTTCAATTGTCACAAAATTAACAAGTAACAAAAAGTCAAGTAAAACCAACACTGGAACTAGCAGTGGTTTTGCTACATCTGTCCTGATGTACTTAAGTGAAGAAAGAAAAAGGGAATATGAAGAAATAAGGAAGATAATGGCAAAACTTACCATTTCTGACGCTAGGAGCACTTAATACAAACATGGAAGAAGGGAGTGGATGGGTACTATATGAATCTCATTCTTATCTGAATTAGGCACATTTATGTATAGACATTTGAAGCTGTAAGTTTGACTACTGGTTCCTTTCTTAGATTTTTACCTCCTGCAGATTTCTCAGTATTTCAACTGCTATTGTTTTTTCTTCATTCTTTGAGATAACCCTCTAACTTTCAAAACACCTGGCAAATAGATTGTTTTTTCGAATCATATTTATTTGTTTATACACATTTATTATCTGTCCCTCCCACTTACCCTCTAACACTCTACCCCATGAAAAATGTATGGCTCATTTTAAGAACATTACTTCTCTGGCAGGCATGGTTCTTAATTAGTCCTCTTGATTTATACTTCATCATTGCTTTGATCAGAGTTCTAAAGTCTTTCAAAATTGTTTCTTTTTATAATGTGGCTGTCATTGTATAAATTGTTCTTCTGTTCTAGTCACTTCATTATGCATCAGTTCATAGAGGTCTTTCTAATGTCCTCTGAAATTTCCTCATTTCTTATGGCATAATAAAATTCCTACATTTACATATTATCATCTGTTTAGCTATTCCCCAATGGATAGATATTCCTTTAGTTTCTAGCTATGAGTTACTATGAAAGCATTTATTATAATTATTTTTACATATATTGGCATACCATCAAAGGAAGACATAAAAAGTCAAGGCTTCTGCATTTAAAACCTCCAAAAAAATATGCAACAGTCTCAGGCCATGGAAGAGCTCAAAAAGGATTCTGAAAACCAAGCAAGAGAAGTGGAGGAAAAATTGAGAAGAGAAATGAGAGCAATGCAAGAAAATCATAAAAAGCAAGTCAATATCTTACTAAAGGAGACCCAAAAAAAACGCTAAAGGAAATAATACTTTTAAAAATAGATATCTGTAAAGATCAAAACTTTTAAAATATAAATGAGCAAGTGCTCATTTATGGCAGTGCAATGGTGGGGACTCACCTGACCTCTCCTAAATTCCCCTCAAAATGAATTCTGAAGCAGTAAAACCAACAAAAGGATGGGGTGAAACAATATTCCAGCCCAAGACAATTTAAAATGTTAGCAGGAAATGTATATCTCATGAAGGTAGAGGGTAATGCATTCTCATATATGCCATGCCTGGCAAGCCAGCAATGAGGTCCGAAGCTGAGCCCCACAGCAAGCAAGCAACAAGGCCCTATAACCCTGCACGATAGCCAGCAGTGGGCCATGCCCAGTACAAGTCAGCAGCATACCCTGAGGGTAAGTAAATCTGCTGCAGTGTCTCAGCCCATAGATTGTAAGGGAGCCAGATAACTGTTCAGAAAAAGGTTACAGGGGACACTTAGCTGGCACTGGGTATAGGACTCTGTTGCAATGCCCATAAAAGGATCCATATTGCAGTCCCAGGATAAGAAGAAGCACTGTACGCTAGAGCCTGCATTTGCAGGGGAGTAGGGATCCTGATCACAATTCCAGGATAGAAAACCATACTTGTGGTCATTCATAGACCAGAGTACAGACCAGGAGAGCATGACCACACCCATCCTTAGATCATAACATCTTGGAAGTCCTGAAGACTTACAACTCTGAAGACAACAGAGCAAAAAACCTGAAGCTTCAGACAATGCTCCCTCCACTCTGGGAGTAGAGCCCCACTTTAACAAAGTTAAAACTTAAGAAATGGGCTGGGAAAATGAACCAAAAAAAAAGAACCTGACTGCAGAAAGTTCCTATGCTGACAGGGAAGATCAAAACACCAACTCAGAAGAAGACAAAAAAGTCAAAACTACTACAGTCAAAGCCACATCCCCAAGAAAAATTTGAATTGATCTGAACCTCAAAAAGAACTCCTCAATGAGTTTTGAAAGGACTTTTAAAAACAAATAAGAAAGATGGAGGGAAAATTGGGAAAACAAATGTGATGCAAGAAAATCATGAAAAAGTCTATAATTTGATAAAGAAAGCACAAAAAAAATACTGAAGAAAATAACACCTTAAAAAGCAAAATAGACCAAATAGTATAAGAGGCACCAAAACCCACTGAAGGGAAGAACTCTTTAAAAAGCAGAATTGGCCAAAAGAAAAAAAGAAGTACAAAAGCTCACTGAAGAAAATAACTATAAAAATAGAACTGGACAAGTGGAAGCCTGTTTTCAAGTCCCCAATAGAGTCATATTTTTTAAATATAGAGAAGGGGAAAAAGAAATTGGAAGCTTGCACAAGGCTTCCCATGATTTTCACATTTTTCTCTTCACTGTCTCTAGTAATTCAGGACAACTTGCTTATTAAAGACTTGACTTTTAAATTTATTTTTAACATTCATTTTATTTTTATTTTAAGTTCTAGATTCTCTCCCTCCCACCCCAGCCCCATCCATTATGAAGATAAGAAATGTGATATCAATTATACATATGAAATCATGTAAAATATATTTTCATGTTAGCCATGTTGCAAAAAAAAAAAAAAAGAGAGACAAAGGAAAAAATATGCTTCAATCTGTATTCAGACTACATCAATAAAAACTCTTGAGGAGGTTTTGACTTATGAGTTGCAGTGAACCTCCTATAGTTCCTGGACCTCTTCATGCATGAATCCTAATTCATTTCTGCTAACTTTTAATTCTATTAGCAATATCTTATATGAATAGCAAGGCAAGATTACTATCAAATGGTCTACTTAAAAGCATAGAATAAGTCATGGATCCACACTCCTTTTTTTTTCAATTTTTTATTTAAGCAATCAATCATCAATATTTATAAAGAGCTTGCTATGTGCCAAGTGCTGAAATATGCACAGAAAATACAAAGAAAGAACAAAAATACTATCTTCCCTCAAGGAGTTCACATTCTAATATGGGAAACAATAGATAAATCAATTGGTACATTCAAGAGAAATAAAGAGTTGATGACAAGTAGCCTTATAAGGGAAGGCACTAGCAGCTGATGAGGGGAGAGAAGAGAGCAGGAAGGATTTTCTATATAAGGTAGTTTTAGAGTTAAATCTTCAAGGGAGTCAGAGATTTGATGAGGTGGGGGTTAGAACAGAGAGGTCTCCAGGCATGGATAAAAGTCAGTACAAAGGCTTAGAGGTGAAAAATGGTGCATTATATGTGAGGGACAGCAAGTAAGAAGCATGGCTGGAGTGTGGAGAATGCATTCAAACAATAGAAAAGGCCAGTTTGTGGTGAGTTTTAAATGCCAAATAGAGGACTTTACATTTGATCTTAGATTTAATAGGGAGCTTATCTAGTACGTGAGTGACATGATCACACCAGTACTTTAAGAAAATCACTGTAGCCTCTGGGTAAGGATGGACTGATGTAAAGGAAAACTTGAGACACAGAGTCCATTGAGAAAGATATTGAAATAGTCCAAGTGAGAGGTGAGGAGGACCTAAGCTAGGGGAGATGAGAAGGAAGGGCCGGGAGAGAGAAAGGACTTTGCTAAAAAAAATATTGAGGCTAGTATGGAATTTATCATTGAATTTAAAGCTATAAGAAACCTTGAGATTGTCTTGTCCAACCCACTCATTTTATATATAAGGAAACTAGAGACCAGAACTTAAAATAACAATGGGACTGAGTAGTAGAACAGTGAATTAAACTTTTGGATGCAAGTCTAGTACTCTTTCCATTATATCACTTCCTATTATGTGCAACAAAATCCTTGCCTTCAAAAAAACTAAAGTAGGTGTGATAAGATGTGCACATACATAAGTATTATAAAAATAATATGGTCAATACAAAAGAGAAATACAAAGCAAATGAGGCTAGATAAGGGAGATGGGGCTTCCTGCTTCTTTTGAGCAGGACCCAAGCCAAAAATGGATAATTGATAAGGAATCACATAATTTTCAAGCTAGAAGGAAATAATTTAGAGGTAATCTAATCCAACCCCACTTTTACAAAAGAGGAAAAGGAGGTGAAATGATTTAAAAGACCACATACCTCACTGGTAACAAAGCCAGGACTGCAACCATAAAATCTCCTAATTCCAAGACCATTCCACTTTCCACAAGAGAATGTTGATTCCTGTGAATCTTCCTTCCAAAATTTTCATACTAATGGGATCCATTTTAAAAAAAAAAAAAGGTCACTGAAAATAAGTTACACTTTAACACCAAATAAAACAATTTCAATAGAAATCCACTCAGTTAATTCTTGGCATTTGTTTTAATCATTTTGCCTTTTTCCCCCTAGACAAAAGTCCAAAGTAAATGTTTTATTTAGTCTGGTTTTATTTATTGAGTCTCATAGTTTTTAATCCAGCTGCATTGTTCATCCTGTGATGTGTTACAACTGACTAGGTCAACCAAATAGCACAAGAACCACAAAAGAATTCCATAAAAAGAATTCAACTTCAAATAAACCGAGGGAAGAATATGTCTATCTGTTCAGTATAGAATACAACACACTACTACTATTTGCTGTTAAGTTATGATCAACTCTTGACTTTGAGGAAGATAATTTAAGAGACATCTAGGTAGTATACTTGATAGAGCACTGAACTAGAGTAAAAGAGACATGAGTTCACATCTGGTCTTGTATATTTACTAGCTGTGTGACTCTGGTCAAGTCACTTAAGCTCTGTGCGTCAATTTCCTCATCTTTATGAGAAATCTTGTAAAGAAAGAAAGAAGATGATTTAGAAATGGATCAAATATATGAGGTAAATGAGAGCAAGGACTTTAGGATAATACCACATTATGAGATCATATGAGTGGGAGGCTGATGGTGCCCTCAGCAGCAGAAGGAAATGTTGGAAGAGGAAGAGAGTTTGGTTTTTTGTTTTGCTTTATTTGGGGTGGGGGAAAGAGTGAAAAATAATGAATTATGTTTCAGACATGTTGAATTTGAGATGCCCATGGAAATTTCAAATCATTTTGTTTCTATCTTTACAATGTCTCTCGTATATGTCCCCTTCTCTCCGCTCAGATAGCTATAACCATGCTCCTCATCATATCCTTTCATCAATGATTTTTTGAGACCTCATTATTTCAAGGACACTTTGTAAGGACTCAGAAGACAACAAAGTATTGGTCAAATACACCCCTGCATGGCTGCAAAAGAACCAGTCACATCAGACTAACCCAACTTCTCTATGAAAGGATCACAAAGATGGTATAGAAATGGGATACCATGGTTTCAGTACATATTTGACAGCCCCTCCCAGTATCATTATGCATAAGATGGATTAGTAATATAGTAAACTTGATTTGGAATGGGTAAAACCACCAGAATCAAAGGATAATGTTAAATGAATTCATGTCAACCTAGTGAGATGTCTCTGATGGTATGCCATAGAAGTCTGTTCTTGATCTGGGTCTGTTTAACATTTTTATCAACGGCTTAATCCCTCTCAATTTTATTGATGACAAAAAGATGAAAGGAAAAGTTAACATGTTTAATGACAGAATTAAGATCCAAAAAGATTTCAACATGATAAAGCTATGGGCTTACTCCAGTAAGTTGAAATTTAATAATTTTTTTTTTTAATCCTACACTTGGCCTCAAAAAGTTGATTACAGAATTCAGATAAATAACTGGATGGCAGTTCCTATGAAAAAGCCCTGAGAGATTTAGTGGACCAGAAGCTCATTATGAGTCAATAGTATGACAGTAACAGCTAATAAAAATAATAATGACCACTAACATTTATGTAGCACTCTAGCACTTGAAATGTATCGAACATATCATTTCACTTGATCTTAACACCCTTTGAGGTAAGTACTAAAAGTCTTATTATCTTCAATTTACAGATGAGACTCAGAGAGGTGATAAAAAGAGCACCAAATCTGAGTTTAAGCACCAGCTTTGTCTTTTATTAATGATATAGCCTCAGTCAGTTCATTCTACCACTTTGTCAGTCTTTTTACCTATGATAGTAATTTAATTGAACAAACTTTATCACTGCCCTGAACACTGGTTGATATAGAATGTTTAAATAAAACATAGCCCCTGCCCCATGGAACCTACTATAGTCTATGAAGTTATATGATGCATATACACATTAATACAGTATAAATGAGAGTATGATAATTATATTGGGGGGGACAGGTCAAGTCTTTTGGGAAGTCTTATGGGATAAAGGTCATTCCTCAGAGAGGCAATCAGAAAAGGCTTCCTGAAGAAGAAAACATTTGAGTTAAAGGATGGGAAGAGATTCATCAGGTGAGCAATATAGGGTAAGTAAAGACATGAAGGAAGGAAAATACAGGGCATACATAGGATCCAAACAGCAAGTAATCCAGTAGCAAGTCTTTCACTTGCTAAAGTGAAGCATTAGTGGAGAGAAGTAATATAGGATGAGACTGGAGACGTAAAATAATGCCAAATCCTGTAGAAAACTGAATGTCAGACAAAGGAGCATGAACTATATTTCATTGGCAATGAGGAGCCATCAAAGGGCATTGAGCAGATGAAATACATGACCAGAAGTCAGGCAACGACACAAAGGATGATTTATTTGAATGGGTAAGAGAGTGAAAGTGAAAAGAACACTCTTCATCCTAATCCAATTTAATCATACTGTTATATTCAAAGATGAATTAAATGAGCTAAAAACAATGCTACTTACAAAAACAATACAGAATGAATGCTATATTATATCCCGTTATTGTAGGCTTTTTCTAGATGCTGGTTTGAGGGTGTATTTCCTGGCAGACATGATTCGTCATATGGTAAATCTGAATATATGTAGTAAACTGTGTTATAACAGGATTAGACTACATCCTCTACTTACCTTGGTTTGTCTTGGTTTCCCAATGTGGTTCAGGGAAACCATCAAGAATTTTTTTTCATATTTTGAGTAGTCTAGCTTTCTCTCTGAGCAGTGAAAGACATCAGTGGGATGGTGTAAAGTCTGTGGCACTACTGAGAATCTAACCTGCCCAAAATTCACAAGCCCTAATTGTGGTGAACCTTCCTCCTTCTGAGGTTAAACTCCAATAAATAGAGTAGATGAGTCACTCTATGGGATGGAAAGTAGTATCTCAAAAGATTCTGGGTATTTACTAGCTTAAAAAAATTTAGAATCCCAATGTGAATAGTCACAGATATGGGGAGGAGGGGAGGCAGGACAGTTTCTGGGAGAAAAAAAGACTGAAGGGACAGTGACTCCTCTCCTGTCATTAGGTTTTAAACAAAAAACAACCCAGAAACATCTTAAAACCACAACTTGCACTGGAAACCACAATTTGCCTTCCCCCTTGGCCAGAGAACTGTCTTAAAGCAGTGCAGTAAACTGTGGTTTCAGACTTGTAATTTCTGAGCCAAAACCCTTGAAAGAAAGATGGGTTCATATTACATTATTGCTCTCCCTTTTCCTCCTCTTCTTTAAGTCATACCTTTTTTCTCTCCCTAATTCTCTTTTCTTTTTCATATTGATTCCCCCTTGTACTTGTCCTCACTCTTGCCACTCCAAGCCTAAAGGCAGAAAAGAAATCAACACCTCAAAATAATGTCTCTTTCCCTATGATTGTCCTCAGTCAAAATTCTTTTATGGTGAAAATGCCCAAAAAATGTGCTGCTCCCAGAAGTAATTCAATAAACCTTTATTAAGCAAGCACACAGTCCTGTACTAGGTGCTCAATGAAATACAAAGTTTACTATGGATGAAATATTGTCCCTGCCCTCGTGAAGCTTATTGTACAATGTAGAACTCAAATGTAAACACAAAGAACCATAATATGTAGTATTATAGGATAAACTCAAGCAAAAGGAGGCACAAAAGGCAGTATTACTTGAGGAAGAAAGGTCATTATCAAATTAGGGAGGCTTCATGGAGGTTTCATCTGAGTCAAAATGTAGAGAATGGGCAAGAATTCATCAGGAGAAAAGAGGGAAATAAGGACTGACAGTTCAGAACCTTTAAGTGCTAGGTTATAGGGTTTCACCTAGACTAACAGGCAAAAGGAAGCCACTGAAGATTTCTGAGTGAAGTAGTCATATGATCAGATGTGTGCAAAAAGAAAAATATTCTGGCAAAAGCACAAAATATGCCTTTTTAGTACAAAAAAAATAGGAATAAATAGATCTTTTCTTAATGTGATAAATAGAGGCAATGGATTGAGCACTGGTCCTGGAGTCAGGAGGACTTGAGTTCAAAGGTGACCTCAGACACTTGACAACTTACTAGCTGTGTGACCCTGGGCAAATCACTTAACCCCAGTTGCCTTGAGAAAAATAACAGCAAATAATATGGTAAACAGTTTCCATCCAAAACCAAAAATTAGCATGTCTCTAATGAAGAAATAATAGAGACCTTTCCTATATGATTAGGGGTATAGCAAGGATGTTTATTCCTAACATTATTATATGATACAGCTCTACTTCTCAGTCGTATTAGTCATGTCCAAGTCTTCATGACCCATTTTGGGTTTTTCTTGGCAAAGATGCAGGAGTGGTTTGCCATATCCTTCTCCAGCTCATTTTTACAGATGAGGAACTGAGGCAAACAGGGTTAAGTGACTTGTCCAGGATCACAGAGTTAGTAAGTGTCAGAGGTAAGATTTGAACTCAGGAAAATGAATCTTTCTGATTCCAAGTCCAGTATTTCATCTACTGTGCCACCTAGCTACCCCTTGTTCTAGAAGTAGTAGTAATTGCAAGAATGAAAATTAAAATTAAATTATAAGTTTTCTTTAAGCCAAGCACTATGCTCATCATTGGGTTTACAGACAGAGAAGTAAATATAGTCTCTGCCCTTAAGGAGAAGAGATTTTAACAGAAGATAACACACAAAGAGGACTGGTGGCAAGTGACATCTGTTTCAGTTTTTTCAAAGTCACATGTATGGTAAATGAAGCCATAAAGGAATTAAATGGCACTTCCTTTGCACAAACAATGACAGGGTTGATTGGATTATATTTCAGAAATGGTAAAATGAAGAAAGGATGAGAAGGTGTCCGGGGGATGAAGTAAAGCACGGTCAGAATCTAACCTAGATGTACTGGGTAGTTGAGATAACCATCAACCAGAATAGCAGAGCCATAGGGTGGGAGTTCCGGGGGATGAAGGTTAAGTCCTCTGAGCTAAAAATTCTGGTGTGAGCAACAAGGCAGCTGGCAAAAAGGTGAACTTGTAACCCAGAACTGGGTAAGGAGCAACAAAGCTACCAAATGGCATCTGATCTTGTTCCCAGGACTAGTACAAGGGGTGTACCGTCCCTTTACTATCTCTGGGCATTGTTGCTGCTCCACAGGCTATAGCAGGTGCCACTTCCATGGCCCAAAACTCTTGGCCAGCCCCCAACTCAGGTCTTCAGACCTCTCTTCCTTCCTAAGTTTCCCAGAGCACTAAGGACTTTCAGAGTGATAACTAGGACAAAACAATTGGATCTT
This sequence comes from Bettongia penicillata ogilbyi, assembly GCA_023548195.1. Lineage (NCBI taxonomy): Eukaryota > Metazoa > Chordata > Mammalia > Diprotodontia > Potoroidae > Bettongia > Bettongia penicillata. The sequence continues at coordinate 1,254,948 of JAJHZJ010000522.1, read as the reverse complement.
TGCAATAGGACACTGAATTGAGAGGGTGCTAACAAGCCTTGAAACTATTCAGCAGCATAGAAACAAGGGTGTTTAGCACCTTCTTACCATGAACAATTCACTAAATGGGAAGGAACTAGATATTAGGCTGGAATAAAACATCTCTCCAGGTCAGCTAGAGAGTAGATAGAGTGACAGGCCTAGAGTCAGGAGGACTCATCTTACTGAGTTCAAATCGGGCATCAGACACTACCTATGTGACCCTGGGTAAGTCACTGAACCCTGTTTGTCCTCAGTTTCCTGTAAAATGAGCTGAAGAAGGAAATGGCAAACTACTCCAGTGTCTTTACCAAGAAAATCCCAAACGGGATTACCAAGAATCAGGCATGACTGAAAAAAGACGTAATAATGAAAACAAAACCTTTCTCCATGTTACCAAGCTTCTCTCTAATAATTTTGTGCAGTGTTTCAGAGTCACTGAGCACCTTTTAATGCACCTTGCCCTGGGTGTGGTTTATCCCAGACACAAAAATTCCTAGCTGTGATTGATAACATCCATGGAGATAAAAAAGCCTAGTTGAAACAAACTATTAGAATTTGGAAATTACAGTAATAATATAACATTAATAACTATAAACAAATATTATCATTACATTTGTCCAGCAAAATTAAGAAACAGGAGCTGAAGAATCTTAACAAATATATCCTTGTGCAAACTTCAAGTTACTCTTATAGTATCTCACAGATTTGTACAAAGCGCTCTCCTTGCCACAACCCTATGAGGTAGATAGTCCAAATATTTATTACTAGCCACATTTTAAAGATAATGAAAATGAATCTAAGAGTGGTTAAATAAGTTATTGAAGGTTATAAGGCTAATAAGTAAGCAGTAGAGGCAGAATTCAAACCCAGATCCCCCGACTCCAAGTCCACTTGATCTAATCTACTATGTCACCATTCCAACTTTACCATTCAGGTTATAGATCAGCCTCAAAATATCCATTGTTCCCCAGGCAAAAATCTTCAAAAATGTTTTTAATTGCTATCATCTCCTACCCTTCTCAGAAATTCCTGCTATTTATTTGAATTTAATATATTCTAATTGGTAATATAGTTAACTATTTACCTATTTTATTTCTTCAATTAGAACGCAAGCTGTACTACTTCGGGGCAGAGACTTTTTTTCCATCTTTGTTTCTCTAGGCACCTTCTACAGTGTCTTGGGAGATGTAGGTGCTGAATCCAAGGGAATTAAATTAAAGTGAATTGATTTGAATTGAATTGAACTGAATTAAATTGGATTGAATTAGAAAAACTCAGATGATACAAACTGGCCTTGTTAATTACAGAAGGACCTGAAAGATAAGGCTTTTAAGAGAAAACATCACAATGGATATTTATTGAAGCTTGCTGTGCGTATGTCATGTAGTGTGTTATCTGTGGAAAAGCTCTGGTGCATCAATATTTCCTTTAGGATGGAAAGTCCTTAACAATCCACATGTACACCACTTCTCCATTTTTATACACTCTCCTTAACACACTCAATATTTCAGCCACACTGGTCTGTTCAGTGCTTCCTACACATAACAAAATGTCGAACAAAATCAATTGCTCAAAGAGAACAGTAGACAATCAAACACAAGAAATGTGATAGATACTGCTTCCTTTATCTTAGCCTTTGCTAGGTTAATATTCCAACACTACTAGAGAAGAATCTAAAAGCAACCCAGAATAGCTAGGCACATATGGTATCCAAACTAAAAACCAAGTTGGCCATGAAAATATTTTTATTCTTTCTTTCAGTTCTTAAAAAAATTCAGCTCTCCAATATGCTGTTTACAATAAATCATATGTCTCTGTTTTTAAAAAGTAATCAACCATAGGCTGAGAGTAGCTCCTTTATAAAAACTCTGAAATTAAAACAGCCACTTAACACTCCAATCTAGTGCCTGCAGTAAATCAAATGTCTCTGTTGTTTAGATTTTAGCCGAACAGGTCCACATTTTTTTTTTAAGTTTTAGCTGTATTTATAGAAAGAGTTGTCTCTTAGAACCCATCCTGTAGATTTTTTTTCATTCTTTCAGTAAAAACTTCAACCTGAACTTAAGTAAGGTATAGGCTTCTACTAACTTTATAGTGTCAGACAATAAATAACAGAGGCAAAGTCAGTACTAATGCCCCCACATCTTCATAGCAGTTTAAAAGGAGTTGGCCCCCAGATTGAAGTAAATCACAGCATACTGGGAAGAACATTATAATGCTAAGAATCAGGCAAATAGATTTGTCTTATAATCACAGCTATTCCCTCTCCTTATAAGCCTGGAAAAAGGTGACCTTGTTCAAATCACTGCACTTTTCCCAGCCTCAGTTTCCCTCTATGTAAAATAAGGATGCTGAACTAAATGACTCCTAAAATCTTTGCCAGTTCTAACAGTCCATAAGCCTATAAAATACCAGAGGCAAACTGTAAGCTTTCCTTCGATGGCTATAGTGAATATGAAGAAATAATAACAGAAAGGAATGATCCCAAAAGCAGGCACAAGAAGGGTATGGCATAAAGTGACATGTACCTAAACAAGACTCTCTCACTGAGGACAGACAGTGTAGGGGTGACTGTTATGATTATAGGATCATGGCAAAAACAATTTCCTGACATGGCGTCCAACTTAAGGACAAGTGGTCATCAAACAAGAGGTCACTGAAGGAGTTTTATTTTAAAGATAAGCCAAAGACAAGTAGCCAATTACTAGAAGTAATCCCCTTCTAGCTTAAGGAAGGTTCAAAGTGAAGGATTCCAGAAGATGAAAGAGAAAGACTTGAACTGAAGGACTAGAGAAACAGGAAGAAGAGGAAGAAGATTAAGAGAAAAGTGAAGCAGAGGAGGAGAAAGAAAGGAAGAAGGAAGAAATGAAGGAAGAGGAGAAGGACTTAAAAATGAGAAATAGGAGAACTCAAAGAAAGCAAAAGGTAATTATTATAAGACAAGGTAAGTAAAACAAGATAAAAAATGGTTGTCATCTATTCATGTCTGACTCTCCATGACTCCATGACCCTCATAGGGGGGTTTTCTTGGCAAAGATACTGGAATAGTTCCCATTTCCTTCTCTAGCTCATTTCACAGATGAGGAAACCAAGGCAAACAGGATTAAGTGAGTGTCTAAGGTCAGATTTGAACTCAGGAAGATGAGTTTTCCTGATTCTAGGCCTGGAGCCCTAACCAGGGCACCATCTAGCTGCCCAAATGTAAGTAATACAAGTTAATAAAGCAAGGTGTGATTTTAACACAGGGAAAGGAAGTTGAATATAGTTTTCAAAGTGTTAGCAAAGTACTAAAGGAGTGAAGTGACAACTCTTGAGTTGACAACTCCTACAAGCAGTTTTCCATGAAAGTTTTCTTGAAGAGCTACTAAAAAGAACGACAAAAGAAGGAAGCTCTCACTTCCAACTAGTAGGAAGAGAAGGATGAATTTGGGAGTAACTGCGACATTTGCATTTCTCCCATAGTCAGGTGACTGTGAAAGAGCAAAGTGGCCCTCCTATGAGGAGAAAAGAGAATAAGGCTCTCAGATGTTCATGTTATGAAGTGGTTCATTTTTTTTAATGGAAGTAGGGCTTAAACATGAGAACAAAGAAGAAAAAGGACATGAAGAGAAAGAGGAAACCTGACCTATACCCAGAGATTGATGGATGGGAAAATATGATGCAAAAGGGAAAGGGCACAGAAATTGCTGAATATTCAGGGTAACAGGTGTTTCTACAAAAAAAAAGGGGGGGTTGAACTTTGAGGATGCAGCAGTTTCTTTTTCTCCAAGGAATGATAATGTCAATCTACAGGTACTTTCAGGTAACAAATCTCCCAATATGCATAAGATAAAGAAGGTAGTAGTTGATAAATTACTTCTAGGGTTACTGAGTCAACTATTTGGATATGATAATAACAACTGAGAGGTCTGCTATCTTCCCAGGGCATGAAAACAAAACATGTTAAGAGAATTTCTCAAGTCAGATAACTACTACCCACCTATAGTTATTCTTGTGGGCATAAATGATAACAGCCACAAGAAAGTGAGAAACTATTGCTAAATATCCTTTGACCCAGCAATTCTACTACTTGGTTTATATCCCAAAGAGATTTTTGAAAAAGGAAAAGGATTCATATGTACAAAAAGTATTTATAAGACCTCTTTTTGTGGCAGCAAAGAACTAGAAATTGAGGAGGTATCCCTCAGTTGGGGAATGGTTGAACAAGTTATGGCTATAACAGGTTATTATTGTTTTATAAGAAATGATGAGCAGAATGATCTCGGAAGAACCTAGAAAGACCTACATGAACTGATGCAAAGTGAAAAGAGCAGAACCAGGAGAAGATTGTATATAATAACAGCAACATTGTAACAATGATCAAATGTAAATGACTTAGCTATTCTCAGCAATACAATGATCTAAGATAAATCCAAGTGACTTACAATGAAAAATGCTATCCATCTCCAGAGAAAGAACTAATGAAGTCTGAAATGCATATTGAAAGCATGCTTTTTTTACTTTATTTTTTCTTGGGAATTATTTTGGTCTGTGTTTTGTTTCACAACATGACTACTTTGGAAATATGTTTTACATGACTTCACATGTATAAACCATACCAAATTGCTTGCCTCCTCAAGGACAGGGGAGAGGAGGAAGGGAGAGAATTTGGAACTCAAAATTAAAAAAACTCATGTTAAAATTGTTTTTACTCGTAATTGGGGAACAAATAAAATGTTAAAATTTAAACAAAAAGAAATTATTGCTAAAGATTATGAAATGTTAGAGAGCAATTAAATACCTCAGGGATAAAATCAGCTGGTCTGCATCATTACAATAACTAAAGGCAAGGGCTTTAGAAGAGAAAGGCAAGTTTGGGAAGTAAAAAACTGATTAAGAGAATAGTATCTGAAAATAAAGTTTGGATATCTAAGCTATGGCTTAAAATTTAGAAATTATGCCATCCTATCAAATGGATTGTGACTATCTAGGGTTGGTTAAAATTGTTAAGAATTACTTAAAATTATTTCACATGGAGAGACAGAGGGGCAGAGAGAGACAGACAGACAGACAGACAGAGACAGAGAGAGAGAGAGAATATATTATTTACTGTGTGTCAGGCAAAAAGCTAAATACCGGATATACAAATACAAGCAACACAGTCCTTACTCCCTCAAGGAGCTTACAATGCAATGGGCAAATACAATAAATAAAAGAAACTAGAAAATGGGGATGGGAGGAAGGAATCCAAGGTAAGGAAGTGAAAAGAGAAGAATAAGTGAGTTGAGCCTTGAATAAAGTGGAGCAACTCCTAAAATGTAGTCTGCGAAGGTACCCACCAGTTGGAAGAGTGGAGTCTCAGAACAGAAGTTTATAAAAGAACCAGCAAATGATACTTCTAAGAGGTTTTCGATGATTGAAGAAGTGTAGAGAACAGGTGAGAAACTGGCAAGATTTAAGAACTCAAAAGTGAAAAAATAGAATGTGCAAACTCTAGGCCAATGAACTTAACTCAATATGTGGCAAAATTCTAGACTACTGTATTTAAAGAAATAGTGAATAAATATGTAAGAAAGAAAGTAGCAATCTCAAAAAGTCAGCAGGAATTCCCTAAAATCAAGTTATATGAGATCAACTTCATCCTTCTTTTAAACAAATTTACTAAGTTGGTAGATGAGAGGGATGCTGTATATAGTGTTGGGCTAGATTTTAGCAAAGAATCTGATGAAGTCTCACATGCTGTTATTCAGAGGAAGAAATGACAAGAAGAGGATTAGACAATCTCTCAGGAGGATTTGAAATTGATTAAAAGACTAGCCCCCAAAAAGTGGTCACTAATGATACTGTCTGGAAGTAGTTTTTTCAATGGAATCTGTGCTTGACCCTCTATTCTGTTTAACCTTTTTTAATGAGTTGTATATAAGCATAGATAGCTTGCTTATCAAATATAGACTACAAAATCTAGAATGGATGCCTAACATACAGGATGACAGAGTCAAGATTCATTGGACTAAATCTAATAAGATGAAATATAACAGGGATAAATGAAATTTTAAAATTGCATTTAATATGAATAAATGTAACTTTTAAAATTTCAAAAATATAATATGAGGAGGACATGACATCTGAAAATCATTTTATGAGTATTGGGGTGACAGGACCCAAGTTCAAGATGAGTTAACAATGTGCTATAACAGCCAAAAGAAAAGCTAAATGAAACCTTTGGCTGCATTTTAGGGAGGCATAGTGATGAAAGCAAGAGAAGTGATGGTTCTATTGTATTCTGCCCTGGACAGACCAGCATATGAAATATGAAGATCAGTTCTTGATGCCACTTTTTAATAAAGTCATTGATAAGCTGGAAAGCATCCAAAGAACAACCTAAATAGCAAAGGACTTTATCCTCATGCTTCTATTCCAAATGAAAGAACCAGAGATGTTCAAATGAGAAAGTTGATGTAAACTATCTGATACCCCCTTCCAAACTTCCCTATTTCTATGAAGTGAACACGTATCCTTCCAGTCACCTAGGTTTGTAACCTCACTGTCATCCTTGATACCTCACTCTTACTCACTCCATATATCCAATCAGTTGTCAAATCTTGGCATTGTACACCCACAATCTCTCTTGAATTGTACCCTCATTTAGACCCTCATTATGCCTTACCTAGAATATTGAAATAACCTCCTGATGGTCCTTAAGTCTCTTTCTAACCAGTCTAATCCCTCTCCCACTCGGAATTCCATCCTCCATTCAAACAACTTTCCTAAACTTTCCTAAAGTTTCACCATTTCACTCACCTCCTCAATAAACTCCAGTGAGTCCTCATTACCTCTAGGATCAAACAAACTTTAATCTGGCATTTAAAGCCCTCTCCAATCATTTCCCCTTGTTTATTACACATTATTCCGCTTCATACTTCGTACAATCTGCTCAAACTGGTTCTCTTACGATTCCTCTTACAGGGCAATCAATTTCTCCTCTCTACTCTTTTGTACCATCTGCCCTCATGACTAGAAGGCACTCCCTCCTAACTTCCACCTGTTAGAGTCTAGTGTCCCTCAAGACTCAGCTTAACAGAACGAGGAGAACATTGTATACGTAGCAACAACGTTATACGAAGATCAACTATAAATGACTTAACAGTTCTCAACAATACTATGATAAAAAACTTAATCCACCTCCAAAGAAAGAGCTGATGGAGTCTGAATGCAGGTCAAAGCATACTTTTTTTTTTTACTTCCTCTATTTTTCTTGGGAGTGTTTTTGTCTATGTTTTCTTTTGCAACATGGCTAATATAGAAACGTTTTGCACAGCTGTACATGTATAATTTATATGAAATTGCTTGCCTTCTGAAGGAAGGGGAGGGAAGAAGGGAGAAAATTTGGAATTCAAAAAAAATTTAATGAGTGCTAAAAATTGTGTTTATAGTAGTTGAGAAAATTAAAATACAAATGGTAGTGGATAGAAAAAAATGATATTTAATTTTAAAAGGCTCAGCTCAACTGCCATATTCTACAGCAAGCCTTTTCTGATTTCACCATTTACTACAATCACTTTGTATGCAAATCTTGTATGTACTCATATATATATATATATATATATATATATATATATATATATATATATATATATATATACACATTGTCTCTCCTGGTGTAATGCAAGCTCCTTGAGATCAGGGACTGTCTCCCTTCTGTCGTATAATCCTAGTACTTAACACAGCACCTGGTACATAAAAGGCATTTTTTAAATGCTTATGGGTTGATTGATTGAAATATAAATTTACATGCCTACATAGCACTGTAAGGTACTGTAAAAGCAAGGACCCTGACATACACAGAAGGGTCCTGTTTTCTAAAAGGAAAGCAACTTTCGAGGAGTCAACAATCACTTTAAGCAAGCACATGTATCATTCTCTTAGTTCAGGGGGAAAAGTCAGCACCCTGAACTTCAGAGAAAATACAGAGAAATCAAAATCAACAGATATGACTTCCAATTTTGTGACATAAGCAATACATACATCATAGATCAACAGACAACAGTTTCCAGAGAGAGAAGCACCAACATCTGGGTTTTCAAAGCCAAGGGGCTCCTTAGTGGCTGCCCAGAGTCTTGTCCTTGGACAAATAAACACTTCCAAAGAGTAAGCCCCAAAGTAAAACCTCACCTCAGAGTCTTTACACACTTTTTAGAGCCAGCGGTTGTCACAACCCTTGAGAACCAGTGCCTCCTTAACAAACAGTATGAGCCTTCCTACAAATCTTCCCAGGACCATTAATGGTGGGTGGGGAAGATCTTTAACCACATTATTCAATCAGAGGCACTTGATTATACTAGAACAAAAAATGAATTATCAATACAGGTACAAAAGTTCCCATGTTTTTAACACAGGTAGAGAGACCAGGTAATGAATGAAGTCCCTTTGACATTTCATAGCCCTAGTTAAGTATTCCTGCATTAGCCCTGATGGAGAGAGACAGTGTGGAAGAGCAAATAAGGAGTTCTACCTCTGACACATACTGTGTGACCCTGAGAAAGTCATTTGTCCTCTCCATCCACCTAGAAAACTCTCTGGAACTCTAAGTTGCAAAACAAGTGTTGGACTGCAGTTGTAGAGACAATTTCCTCATTACAAACCCCAATCTACAGATCACAGACCTGTTAAAAACAACAGCAACAACGCTATTAGAAGATTCTTCGTATGACCTAGGAAGCATTTACAGAGAGTCAGCATAATCATTTCACAACTTTCCTTAATTATACTGCAGTTGACTTTGCTTTTATATTTGGTATATCCTAGTATTGTCCAGGAAAAAGAATACTGGATTTGGAGTCAACGGACCTGTGTTCAAATGTCACCCCTACAAATTATTGCATCCCCCTTAAGTTAGAGATGATGGCCTGAAGCAAAAATATACTTGTTTGTCTCAGTTTCCTCATCTGTAAAATAGAGATCATAGCAATTTTACCACCAATCTCATAAGGTTATAAAGTTCCCATTAGGTATATAAATCATTTTCTAAACCAGAAAGCATTACATTAATATCCCTTCCTTAAACCTCAGTTTATTTTACCAGCCCCTACTTAAGGATGACGAGGAGCTTGGACTGTGACTTCAATTGAATCCCTGCGGATTTTTATATTTATACACTCTGACAAAGATCATAAGCAAATCCTTTCCTACCTTTCCATTCCCTTAGCAACAACCTTAGTTTAGGTTTAGTTTATCTGATCCTGGTTCTGCCACCAGTTAGCCATGTGAACTTGGATAAATTGTTTTTTAATGAGAGAAATTTCTCTTCTCCGAGTTCATGTGGTAGGTAGCTGCTGCCCAATATATACTTACCACAACACAGAAATTAAGGAGATAAAAACTTTTTTTTTATTACTATGCTCAATCATAGGTTCAGGACTCAGAGAAAAACTGAGCCATCATTAGGATTCTGATAAGGGTTTCTTATAGGCAAAATTTCAACAGAGTGGAAAACAAATCTTTCTTTCATATACTGCAATCTTGTACATTACTCTTAGGCCATAACATTTAATGGGAAGATAGATTCATAATCCCATACTTCCTTCAATGTCATAAAAATTGAATGTATAATCTCATATATCCTCTAAGGAAACAAACCTCGTCAAACAAACTCTACAGGTAAACTAAGTCAAGCTACAGATTAAACTACCATTAGAGGATATACAAATAAAGTAATTGAGGAGGAAGATTTATATGTCACCAAGGAGATAAGGACAGTGGAGATTCTTCCTCTGGCTTCTAATCTAATGAATGTTTAAGGCTCTCAAATAAATTTTCACATCCCATGAGACAGATGAGGTTAATATTAGCCAAAACTTTCTGGAGGAGTGACCATGAGTTCCAAATAATGAAAGGAAATTTTAAAATTTCCATAATACATTCCATCTCTGGATTTTGGTTAACTATCGATGGAATGAGGAATTGGATTAGTTGATCATTAAAGTTCCTTTCAGATCTAATATAACATCATGATTCTTAAAAATACAAAAGAAACATAATTTGCATCAGAGGATTCTCAGTAATAGTAATACAGTAATAGTACTACACAGTCCTCTGGTCAATGTGTCCTTCAGAAAGTTGGATTAAATAGCCTCAGATGCCTTGTAATTCTGAAACTCTATGCTTATCACTTCCGCCTCTTTACTATTGTAATAACCTTCTAACTGATCTTACTGACCTCAGGCTTCCCCCTTTCTAATTCATTATTTACAATGACCAATTCTTGCCTAAGGAACACAAATTAAATTTCTTATCCTGGCATTCAAGGCCCTCCACAATTTGCCTCTATTCTAGCACAACATAGTGACTTGGAGTCAAGAGACCTGTGTTCAAAACCAGGTTCTACCATTTATTCTCTCTTTGTGACCTTGGTCTCTTCATTAAATCTCATGGAAACTACTTGTAAAATCTATTATGAGGTTCAAGTTAGGTAATGTATGGGAAGCATTATGTAAGCAGTAATAATAGATAACATGTATATGATTCTCTAAATTTTTCAAAATGCTTTACATTTATTATCTAATCCAATCCTCATAACAACCCTGAGAGATACTATTTTGCCTCCAATTTACAAATGAAGGAATAATCCCAGAAATGTTAAATGACTTGCACAAGGCCAAAAGGCTAACATACGTCTGAGACAGGATTTGAGCCCATTTTCCTGATTCCAAGTCCAGAGCCATATCAACTACAGTTCTTTCCCCTACTTCTCTTCCTCCTTTCCCTCTCCCTTTCTTTCCCTTTTTCCCTCTCCTCTTCTCTCCCCATCTCCTCCATCTTCCTCTCTCCTTTCCTTCTCCCTCTCCTTCCCCGTCTCTCTCCCTCTCCTTTTGTGTACATAAACTTTAAATCCATATTTGTATGTGGATGTATATACCATATATACATACACATATATAGATACACATATATATGTGTTGTATATTATGTGAGTTATCTCATGCTTTCCCCCTTCATGTATTCATCTTCCTGCCAATTTGAATATTCTCCATCTTCATTCTTATGCTGTCCTTTCCCATGTCTAGAAGTACTCCTGTCCATGCTATCCCTCATGCTGAAGTACAGTCTCCCTCACTACCACCATCTCCGCAACTAAAACTCTTTTCACTGAGCCTGATTCAGATGCCACTGACTCCTTGAAACTTCTATTGATCCCACCAAGCGAAATGAATCTTTTTACCCTCACATTTCTCATATTATTTTGCTTAGCTCTGTTATTGGCCTTTAAAAAAATCTAATTCAAACCACAGTTTTTTGTTCATATTCTCTTAACCCCTTCTTATATTGTAAACCTGGTACCTCCTGGACCTAATATATTGTCTTAATAATAGTAAAAACACTTAAAATATGTTCATTGAACTAAATTGAATTGATAGTAATTTGTAACATTCTAAAAAATCTTTTCTGTATTTGCAAATTGTATTTTACTTTCTTTGAAGAACTCACTTCAGTAAAGCTCTACATGATACTTTACCATAAGGTAAAGATGACCCTGGGTTCTCAGAGGCTATGGCAGCAAAGCACAAGTTTTGGCAGATCCTGCCAAGATAGAAAGTCTTAAAGTGAGCTCAAATCAGTGACAGACAGTGTGTTTCTGTCATCCATCATCTGAGAATCAAGCCTAGCTAAGCCCAGAGAGGGTGATTCACTGGGATGACAAGAGGAATATGATTTTTTTGTTCCACCATTGCAACTCTTGAAGAACATGTACCAAATCATACAGGGATTGATATCTGTATCAGTAAAGAGTCTATACCAAAACAATCACAAATCCTTAAAGTATGAAGTATGTGAATAAAGGACATTATACACTCAAACATTTTTTTCTCATAGGTATTCTGAGAAGATTACAAAATCATATGACATCTTCCACAAAGATATCTTCTTTAAAGAAGGTTCAGTGGTACAGTGGATAAAGTTCTGGACTTAGAGTCAGGAAGGCCTGAGTTCAAATGATGCCTCAGCTGTTTACTAGCTCTGTAACCCTGAGAAAATCATTTAACTTTGCCATGCCTTAGTTTCCTCACCTATAAGCTGTAAATAATAAACGTACCAACATGACAGAGTTATGGTAAGGATCAAAGAACATATATAAAGCACTTTGTAGACCTTAAAGTGCTATATAAATGCTGACCATTTGTTATTTATTACATTCTTTATACTTCAAATATAAAATTCCTCCAAGTATGAGAGTTGCCTTTTCCATTCTAAATTTCAGTCCTATTTTCTATATATCATCTAAATTCATTATTCTGCAGGGTTCACTAGTAATATTTGATTTATAAAATACTATTCATGGATACGGTAGCAGGTAGTGCAAAGTCCCATATCTCAGGTTCTCAGTCTTGTCTGTTTCTGGTTTATATCAGGCTGACATTCTGTAATTATGTTCGTTCATTTTGAATATCTGTTTAAACCTACAGTGAAGGCAAGGCCCACAGTGTACTAGAAATATCAGGTACCCAATCCCTACAGATCTTATCTAGCTATCCTCCCTTATCTACAGAACACAGGGAGATTTCAAAATCTCAACAACAAAAGACTCAAGTAGATATTTTAAGTGCCCTCAGTTCAATGAGACAAAAAATAAAATACATTATTACTGCTTGGGGTTTTTTTAAGTCTCCCCACAATTCATCATCTTTTAGCATCCTTAGGGGAGGATCATCCTAAATGGGAAAGATCTGCTCCAGGAAATACTGGTTGTAAAACCCTTTGTGGAAGCCACAGTGATGAAAAGAATGAGCCCTGCTGTCAGCAATACCACACTACATCTGTCTTTCAGGCACAAAAAAATCTACCTTTCTAGCAGAATGGAGCCAAACTACTGAGATTTTTTTAGCTTCCTAAATCTTAGTGTTCACATAGTCTACTTATTACAGCACATGGCCAGGATATACTATGTGTTATGACTCACAAGTCTCCAGAAATAAAAAAGACTTCCTAGGAGTTTTGATCTTTTCTGCAGTCTAACTTTGCCAGTTACCAAACATTACAAACTCACGTATTTATATTAAGTCCAGGGGTAGCTATATTGAGTGATGGTGGAGATCCTGATTTTCATCTCTAAATAAGGAATTTATAGCTAAGTTCAGCAAATGGAAGATCCTCAAGAATTTGTATAAATATTCTCCCTTTTTTCTTTATGTTAATCAAAAAAGTTTATCTTATATAATTTTATAAGCTTATGCCATATGTAAAACATATTTGAAAATTCTCACTTAACTCCTTTTTCTACATTCTCATTTAAAAGAAAGTGTATTAGTATCCTTTCATCTTTGAATCATAATAATTACTAAAGATAATACATCTAGTTTTGATTTCCTGACAACTAGAGATAATATTTTGAATAACTAACTTCACTAAATTTGTATGTGATACTTCACCATAACGTAAAGAAGACCCTGAGTTCTCAAAAGCTGTGGGAGTAGAGTACATTTTGGCAGTTCCTGCAAAGGTGGGAAGTATTAAAACTCACACCCAGTGAAAGACTGTGTGTGTGTGTGTGTGTGTGTTTGTGTGTGTGTATGTGTGTGATTTTGTTTCACATTCTGGACATTATATACAAGGTATTTGTGCCTGTTGCCCCTATAGGTCCTGTAGGGGACCTATATAAATGCAGTTCTCAGGGAGGTATGAAATCTTTAAATTGTCTTTCACTTGCCCTTCTCCAAGGAAGATTTAGATTCCTGATAGTTGGAAAGCAGGAAATCGAGATCATGAAGCTAACCACTCTACTTTCCTCAGAGAGAGGGCACTAGGCTAGAATTATATTTATCTGCTCCTTCTTCTAAGTATTGTTAGTCTAGTGAAAATAATTTTAATTTGTATTCCTAATTGTTATCCATTAATGGAGGAGTACCCCAAGTTTTATATCCAAGGCTTTGCCCCCTTCCCACTAAACTCCAGTTATATGAAGACCACACATAGCAAATAACAAACCCATTTATCCACTCCAAGAGCAAAAGGAATTCACAGAAGTTATACAGATGAGAATATAACAGACTGTATACAGAGTGAATGAGTTCTCCTACTGATAATAAGATACCTCAGCTCAACCACAAGTCAGAGTCCCAGAACTCACTGAGGCAGAAATTTCCTGAAGTCTCTATTGTGGTAAACTTGAGAGAGAGATATGATCAAGGTACTGACTCCTCAACATGTTGACCTTTTCCCAGAGTCCTCTGTTTTCAGGAACTTTCATTCTGGAGCCACATGGCTTCGCTAAGCTAGAAGGGAATAATAGGGTTCTCTCCTCTTCTGAGGCTCTCACCATCTCCACCCTTTCATGTACATTCAGAGCTCTGATTAGTCAACTTCAACCAATTCTTATGTAAATGAATTTGACCCCCAGGATACATATAGCAATTGCCATTTCATACCTCTCAAAAAGGGAGGGATGGGAAATGGAGCAAAATTATTTGAAGTCATTAAGAAAAATGAAGGAACACATCTTTTTGGACTTGACTTGTGATTTCACTGCCATAAGGAACTTCCAGGGAAGAAATTCCTTCTATCGACATAGAACCACTCTATAACTTACAGTGTTATAAAGTTCCCCGAGACACTGAAAACCCAGAGCTTTCCTACGTTTACATGTGTTACAGGAAAGATTTGAAGTCAAATCTACCTGACCCTAAGGATATCTCTCTTGCTGGCTCTTAAGTAAAAATATTTAAGTTCAAATTTCATAAAATCGAGAGCTGTAATGGGGCATGAGGCACAGAAAGTAAAGTGATTTGTCCAACCTCACACAGTTAAGTAACTAAAAGAATTAGGATTTGCATCTAAGCCCTCTAAGACAATTGGTGGTGCAATGGATGGCATGCTGTACTTGCAGTAAAGAGGACCTAATTTTTCTAGCTGTGTGTCCCAGGAAGAGACATTCAGCTTCCCTTAGCCTCAATTTCCTCATCTGTAAAATGAAAGGGTCATAAATTTGGTGACTTCCAAGATCTCTTCCAGCCCTCAATCTATGATTCTACAAACTCCAGCTCTACTACTCCATCTTCCCTCATGCCAAAGTGAGTACAAAGAAAAGGCACAGATATTTCAGAATAAGGTACTTTGGAATTAGATTCATTGGAGAAGCAAGAACGACCTACCTTAACAAACAGTTCTGGTGGATGAAGAACTTCCTGTCTTTAAAGATGGCCACCAGATATCCAATAACATGAGATAGCACTTAGTCATAAACCAAAGCTGCAGCTGATAACTTCAAAGACCTTGAGAATTACTAGTGCATGGGGTCTAATCCAACGCTATGAGAAGTATTTTAAGGATTTTTCAAATAGACATAACTGAGAAGTCATGAACTTCATGAATATTTTCCTTTAGTTTTATTGAGCAATATTTTTCTAAGGAAACCCACCTGTCTGATGCTGGTCCAACACAGAAAACATTCTAATCCCATTGTTGTTGAGGGGCACCATAACCGCAGGCTAGGCAAGATTCAACCAACTCTATTCCAACACATGAGCTGGTGTCCTCTGGTACCTGCCCAGATTCTATCCTTCACAATTACTTGAATGTCCTCAGGTCCTTTCATAGGAAATGAATATTAGCTCTTCTGGCAGCTAGCTTAACTGCACAGACCCATCTCTTTAGAAAATCTGTGGCCTGGCAGTAATCATTTCTTACCTGACCCAGCCCTGTGCAATGCTACAACACAGGTGTTCAGCAGATGAGCTGAGGGAAGTCAGTGTTCCCCCTGGTTTTCATTAGGCAATCCCATCAGCTGATGCTTACATAATTCATGTGGTTCATTTTCTTCCCCTCATAACTGAATTTAAATGAGTGTTGAAGTAAAGTGAGACCATGTTGTTATTCTGATTAGTCAGGGCATCTTTGACAGAAAACTGTGGTCCAGTTCGTTTCCCATCATTTGCCCCCCATTCCATGTCTTTTTGGCAAAGGACCTTGTCATAATTTGACATGATGGGCTACAGCACTGGGCTTTGTGAAACAGTCGATTTCTTTGACTGCACTGGACTATATAAGACGTGTCAAAGGACAGGCAATGTAAGCAATCATTTTTTTAACCTCATGGACAAGCTTTCTCAACTACATGTCATGAAACAGTCACTGACAGTTCTAGGGGCAAACAAGCTATGTCTTCCTCCATGGCATTTTCGTAGCCACAGGTTAATGGGAAAGGGGAGAATGAGAAAAATGACAATTATTAATAATATGTTTTCAAAGAGCAAGAAAAGCAAAATGTTTTAACTGTGTGGTTCATAAGAATCCACAGCTAGTAGTTAGAATTGTTCTTTGAAATTTAAAATTCAGCCTCAAAGAAAAATTGGACTTGGGAGTCAGATCTTTAAGAGTTCTTTTGAAGTTAATATAATACTAAGGAAAACATGAGGAGCCACCCGAGTGAATTGATATAGATTGAGGAAAACAATTAAAAAGTACAATAAGCAAAACGAAAACTTTGAGTCCTAGAGAAACCTCCCTCTGTCCCTTAATTCACACGTTCACACACAGTTCCCCTGACCAGGCAAGGATTTCCCAAGTTCAAGGTACTCTGCACAAAACCTTGAGTCATGAGCCCTCCCACTAAAGTGCTTATTTCTGCAAAGTAAATATTTATGAAGCAGGTAGGTGACTCAGTGAATAATACAGTGGTAGACCTAGAGTCAGGGAGACCTGAGTTCAAATCCACCTCAGATACTTCCTAGCTGTGTGACCTTGAACAAGTCACTTAACCTCTGTCTACCTCAGTTTCCACTTGTAAAGTGGGAATAACACTAGTGTCCACCTCACAGGGCTGTTGTGCAGATCAAATGAGATAATATTTGTAAAGCATTTAGCACAGTTTCTAGCACATAGTAGGCACTTTAATAAATGCTTATTCCTTTCCCTTACAAGTCTACCAAAGATACAATTAGTTCAAAACAAAAGCATTTGATGAAATATCACAGAAAGAAAAGTAGCATTAAGATATTTACCTGGAGAATACTCTCCCACCAATGCATACATCAGTAGTGGGAGAAGTAGGTACATGTAGGGAAGAACATGCACAGAGAACACACTGGCCAGGACATACATATGAAAGACAACTCTCATCCTGAAGACAACATGCAAGTCCAGCTGGGCTTATTTTCCACTGAGCAGCCTCTGCCCAGTAGATAGTCTCTCCCTGGCATGTGGATGTGGCCGGTAACTTCTGCTAGATGTTCTCAGTCATCCCTCATAGTGCTCCAGTATCTTTGCCGAGAAAACTGCGGATGGGTCACGAAGAACATGACTGAAAATGACTAAACAGCAACAAACTCCTATCTCTTTCCCGTAAGAGGAGCAATGGCCTCTGACCTTTCTCTACATCTCTTTTAACATAAAACCTGAAGGAGTTCAATTACATCTTTCAGAAAAGCAAAGCTTTCGAATCGCATTTGGGCATTAGCTTAAGGGGAAAACCTTTAATAACTTTTCTTCCCATAAAGAGAATGTTTGTTCTCTAAGTTTTGGCTGTGATGGGTGTTTCACCTCCAAAAGGAAATTCCTTACCTCAGGAATACAGCTCATTGAAACACAGAACATTCCCAGCTAACTTGTGCCTACAGGTTTAGGTGTACTTTTTAACCTTGACTTCCTGAAATCTCAATCCAATTTAGGTTAGAAATTCCTTGAAACTCCAAGATCCTAAGCTTCAAGACCCATCACAAGAAAGTAAAGAGGGGACTGGTTCTGCCAAAGTAACACTATATTTCTCTGAAAGTCTGACCTATTACCAATTCTTCAGAGTCCCAAAGTGCTTTGAGTTGTGCAAATGAGTATGAGTTAAAGGCTCATTCCAGAGGGCAAGGTCATTTTCTTTTTCTTTTTTCTCTATTTCTACATTTAGTGTGCATACAAGGCAGTCAATAAATTTGCAAAGGCATCAAATAAATGAAAATCTCTCTCTCTCTCTCTCTCTCTCTCTCTCTCTCTCTCTCTCTCTCTCTCTCTCTCTCTCTCTCTTTCTCTCTCTCTCTCTCTCTCTCTCTCTCTCTCTCTCTCTCTCTCACACACACACACACACACACACACACACACACTATCAAATCCAAATTAAATGGAATGACCAAGATTTATTTAAGAGGATAAATGATGAAATATTTCCCTCTCCAGAGCTTCCCACCTCCATTTTGGATGCCAAATGTGACAAACACAGACAGAGGCAGTTGCTGCACTGGTTGGTTTTGCTTGACTTTTTTCTTTATTATGAGGTTATGGGGAAAGAAGGGCAACTCGATGACCCAGTGGATAGAGTGCTAATCCTGGAGTCAGAAAGACTAATCTTTCTGAGTTCAAATCTGGACTCAGACATGTACTAGCTCTATGCCCCTGGGCAAGTCATTTAACCTTGTTTGCCTCAGTTTCCTCATCTGGAAAATGAGCTGGAAAAGGAAATGGCAAATCACTCCAGAAAAGCCCAAATGGGGTCATGAAGAGTCGGACACAACTGAAATGACTGAAAAACCACCACAAAAGGGGGGAGGAAATGTACACTATCAGACATGGTTAAGTGTACCAATTTGCTTTGCTTAACTGTTCTCTCTTAAATGAGAGGGTGGAGTATTGTTGGAAAGTCATATAGTAATCACTTTAAAAATGTGTGTTGACTGGAAGTGACAGCAATGTTAGTTTTGATAGGCATCACTAAAATATTTTTAAAAAGGAAAAAAACAAATAAATTAATATTGTAGTTATTCTTTATGGAAGAGTGAAAGGTCTGACTAATGGGGCAAAGAGCTGTACTTGAGCCAAAGACAACATGCAAACACATAAAAGGGATAAATGCAGTGACCGAGTTTGCAACTCACAGGTCAGCATGCCATCACCATCAGCCAACCCAATAATGTTATTCTACAGAGGCTTTAGGTTTACCATGCCAGCGACCTCAGAAGTCATATTTCCTGTATATTCCCACACCAAAAGTTGGAAACTCACCATTTCAGCATAATTGCGGACAGAGAGGACATTCTGTGAGAAAGTGTTAGCAATACTAGGTGCAAATCTCTGCTTCATGGATTGGAAATCAGACTTTTGTAAACCAATTGTAATGGTAAACCCATAGAGGAAAATCCTCCAGATCTTCCAGCTAGTCAGTCAATGATCATTTATTAAGTCCCTACTATTTATTAGGCTCCTACTATTCCTAACACCAGGCACTGTGCTAAGTCTCTGCTCTCAAGGGCCTTGGAGTCTAATGGAGGAAATGACATGAAAACAACTACATACAAACAAGTTATGAGCAGAATAAGTGGGAGATAATCAACAGAGAAAAAGTATTAGCATTGAAGGGAATCAAGAAAGCCTTCTTGTAAAAGGTGAGATTTTAGCTGGAACTGAAAATAAGGAATATGGAAAGTGAGGAAGACAGAGAATTCCAGGCACAGGAGACAGCTCAGAACAATGAACAGGGTTAGAACACGGAGCGCCTCATACAAGGAACAGCAAAGAGGACAGTTTCACAGGATCCCAGAGCACAAGGCAGTAGGAAGGTAGAAGTCTAGACAGGTGGGGGGATTTAGGGTACGAAGGGCTTTAAAAACCTTGAGTGGCATATTGTTGCACCTTCTGAAGTTGGCACAGGGAAAGCATGCTAATTACCAATATTATTGTTCTACCTAGGGACCCGTTTATCACTCAGTTTACTGTTCATAATGACTAAAGAGCTAAAACTGTTGTCTTTAACTTCCTACACAACTTCTAGGAGGTTGAGAGTAGCAGCAGATTTCCTTTAATTCCCTATTTGTTGTTACATTCTACCTGACCAAACTGTATGGAGACCAAAAACTAGATAGGAAGGAAAATTCAAACGATTAAAAATTCCCATCTGGCATTTTCTGTGGTCATGTCTTGTGGCCACTTGAAGTTAGATTTGAAAAATGGCTACAAATATCACCACCACCACCAATAGGGAGCCAAATTTAAATTGTGAGCATAAGGGGGGGGGGAATTTTTAAAAATCAATGGAAAGACTTACATGAACTAATGCAAAGTGAAATGAGCAAAACTAGGAGAACATTGTATGCAGTAACAGCAATATTGTTCAGTGAAGAACTGCGACTTAGCTATTCTCAGCAATGCAATGATTCAAGACGTTCCCAAAACACCTTGAATGAAACATACTGTCCGCCTTCATAGAAAAACTGATATTGTTTGAATGGACTGAAGTACACTCTTCTTTTATTTCTTTCTCATTCTTTTTCTTTTATTCAAGTGCTCTTGTATAAAATGACTAATATGTAAGAGTTTTACATGATTGCATATGTATAAGCTCCATCTGATTGCTTACCATCTCAGGGAAGGGAGAGGGTAGGGAGGGAAGGAGGCATAGAATTTGAAACTCAAAACTTTTTTCAAAATATTTTTACAGTATTTTACATTTAATTGGGGGAAAATCAAATATATATTTTAAAAAAGGGAAAAAAAATCAATGGAAGAGCTCCACTACTTTTGACAATGCCAATAAACCTTTGGAATGAAAGAATTTTAGAATGCTACATGTATTTTGAAAATAATATCTTCTAAAAACTTTGGAAATAATATAAAGAAACTGTGTGAAATAAGTAACTCCAGATACGATCAGATCAAAAGGGCTGGAGTGAAGCTATCTACTCCATCATTCTAGACCCTGTTTCTTTTTATGCGGCTCAAGTTCATACCAGCTCTTTTGGTTTACCTATCACATTCTTGATTAATATTGAACTTTCAATCTACTAAAACTCTTAAGTCTTTCACAAAAATTACTTTTTATTTGTAAAGTATTATTCTATATGTGTGAAGTTAATTTTTGAACCATAATGTGAGATTTTAATCTCCATTAAACTTCATTGTGTTATTTTTAACCTGTCCCAGAGTTTCAATATTTTTATCCTGATCCTATTAGCAAACAGTTTAGCTATTCCTCTCACTTTCATGTCATTTGCTAATTTGGCGAGCATTAAGATCTTCCCATTCCTCCAAGATACTGATAAAAATGTTAAACAAAATAGGACCAAGGACAGAGCCCTCCACTAGCTAGCACTACATCCATATACCCTTGCAGTTTAAGATCAATCCATTAATCAATACTCTTTGGGTCAAGTCATCAGGTCTAAATCTATCGGATTGTACTATCAAAAAACCCACATCTCTCCATCTTATCCCCAAGAACATTGTGATACACTTTTGTGAAATGCCTTGTTGAAATAGTTAGTCATTAGAGACACTAGCCCAGAGAAGCTGGGCAGCCACATACTATCATCATAAATTTATTGAGTGTTGCTAGTCAATGATCCTATAAAGTCAAAAAGTGGTCAACTTCAGCTCAATCACCATCAATTTTTCCCAACAATGCTGAAGCCAAGGAGGGTAGTCCACATTCATTTACTCACTTCCACTTCTCCCAGACTCAGGGCTGAGTTCACTGACAACATACCACTTGTTCCAAGGAATCCAACAAGATCCCTATCCAGCTGAACCTTCAGCAAATGCCAACATCTTCACATACCCTGATAATTGGCCCATGGCGCCATTGGGTGCTAGTTAAAGAGGTCATAGCTTACACACAAGGGAAAGCAGAACATATACAAATGTTGCGGAAGTTTTATTTTTTTTCTCCTAAAGTGTAGTGCTGGAAAACCCATGTAAACTCTGCAGAGCTGCATTGTGAAAGGGGCCATTTGTTTCACTAACAGGAGTTGGTATGGTGCAAGAATTTTCTTGGCATATAAAACGCAATGGAAAAATGTGTAAACAATGGGTTTTCCTGTCAATTTTTGTAACTGAATAAGTAGCCTTTACAGAAGGTAAAATAATAATCATAGTAATTAATAATATTAATAATGATCCCTTTTTTCCTCCCTTTTCTCAAGCTCCTAGAACACACACAGAGTCACTTTTAAAGTCACAGAAGATGAAATAATTTATTAGCTCATGAATATAGCCAGCATGCCCATGGAATCTTTTTGACACTGATAAACAAAGCCAGCAAATGTTCAACCAAGGCAAATGCTTAGGCTAAACTATGTTGGCAAACATTAGGAATCTCTCAGTGAGAGCCTCTAGTCAGAGTTCAGGAGGTGGTTAAATCACTACTTTTCCCCAAATGCCAATGAATGTGCTTATCATCTCAATGACAAAAGTTCCAAATATTTTCCTTCAATCCTCAAGCACAGCATGAGAACAAGCTGTTACTTGCTCTATCACAAGCTTCCCTGAGCTCAAAAGGGTGGGTTCTGGCTAAGGGCAAAGGCAGAAGTAGAGAAAAGTCCAAAAAGAATAAGGTTGATACATGGCATTTGTCTAAAGAAATTAACAGTTTGATGAATTTGAGCTGTTGATTTTCATGCTCCTTTATAAGAGCAAGCTAAGACTGATGAAGCTGGTCTTTGGCACCCTGTCAACTTCTTTTCCCTTCTCATTCAGTCAGAATCAGTGAGAGAATGCAGCACCATTTTAACCATCTCTGTAAAAATATACCTGAGCAACATTATTTGTGATATTAGAAGATGTACATCTGCACATTGGTATAACACATGCAAAGGAGTATAAATTAATATTTCATTCCTTGAGGTAATAGTAATAATGAGTGATTAGTTGGAGGCATGTGAGAAAGGGTGCAAGGGCCATTTTGCAAAAAATAGATTCATTAATAAATTGGTCAGTTATCTACAATGGGTAAGACACTGAAGAAGGTGATAAATCTCTTACCTGGAAGTGTTCATAATCTAGTGAAAGAGATAAAAGAAGTACCCAAAAGACTAGAAGAAAGTATGATATTACAATAGTAGCTCAAAGGAAGGAAAGGTTACTTTTAATTAAAGGGTATGGAAGAGATGACCATTAAGCTAAGCCTTGAAAGATGGGGAAAAAATTGACTGGCAGAACTAGAGAGGGAAGAGTTATGCCAGGTGGGTGGTACAATGAGAACAGCATGAGTTGATAACATCTGAACTCCAATTCTTCTTTGTCCCCTCTATATGCCCTGCAGTGTAACATCAAGCATCTATGGTCATCAATTTAACAAGCATTTTGATGCACCTCATTTTGCTGGGTCCTGTAAAAATGAAAGCAAAAATGAAATAGCCCCTGCCTACAAAGTGATTACAGTCTACTGGGAAATTAACATTCTTTGTTATTTTTTAAGGGCATATACAGTCTATAATTGGGAAAAGTTCAAACTGAGGGTTAAAATGAGAAGGGTTAAAGACTAAACATTGAAAGACTTAGTTGATACAGTGGATAGAGCACCAGGCCTGGAGTTGGCAGGACTGGAGTTCAAATCTGGCCTCAAACACTTTAGCTGGGTAAACCTGGGCAAATCACTTAGCCCTACTTGCCTCAGTTTCCTCAACTATAAAATGAGTTGCAGAAGGAAATGGCAAACTCCTCCAGTACCTTTGCCAAGAAAACTCCAAAGTGGGTCACAAAGTATCAGTGACTGAAAAGCAATTGGAACACTTAGCCTGGTTTGGTTCAATAAAGCTGCATTGTATTTTATGTTAGTATTTCATGTTACTAAACCCTCTTCGCCAGAGCCAAGGGGTTAAAATTTCCTATGACAGTTGACAATTGTGTAATTGCCCTAAAGATTCATTTTGCTATTTGTACTATTGTACACTATTGCATGACTTTCCATTGAACATCATCCTTTGTGGTTTTACTGAACATGAACTCCAGGGTTGTCAAGGGTAACCAGTGAAAACACTTGACTAGGAAAATCACTACATTCAGAGAGGGATCAGCGACTTTGGGGTCAAATTATCAGAGGGAATTCTGCACAGGACCATTTAGATTTGAGAGACAATTGATCCACAGGCATCTATTTCTAGATGGGCTTAGTTTACATGTAGTAAATAGATGAATTACAAATATAGTATGGAGCAACCTTTTCCATATATATGTATGTGTGTACACACTGCTCAATAATCTACGGTGGGTTTGTTTTTGTTTCTTCAGTCAAAACCATACATAGCGTGTAGCATATCGGGGTGATTACTTCAGCAACCCCAAACTTTGAAGGACTCATATTGCTTGAGTTTGGCGGTGGTTCAAAGAAGTAATTAGGGGGTGGGGGAGGGTATAATTTACCAGTTTATACAGGAAGTGAAAAGTCATAGGTTCATAGTCATGTGTGCATGTATGTACTTACATATGTATGTATATTGTTTGTGTTGTGTATAGATATAGATATATAGACATGCATGTGTGTATATAAGCATGTAAATGTGCATATGATTATATGTGTAAAAGCAACCCTCTACCAAGGCAAAAATGTAACCCTTTCTACTTCTACACATACCCCTCTGACTATGCTTCCATAACTTCTTTTCTCCTTAAAGTTTGCCTTCAATATTCTCCTTAACTTTACTTCACCTGGATAGAAAAATTAAAGGTGAGACAAGAAGTCCAACAGGGTTTTAGCTGTTTTCTTCTTTTAAGAAAAAGAAAATTAAGGAGCTCTAGATAAACAAAGCTCAATTTGAAAAAGACTAAGTTGAGAAGAAAAAAAATGCACTTTTCCATTTTGACGCAAATCTGTTATGCAGGTAGGAAAATGGGAAGACAGACTCTAGGTTCATTATCCCAGCTCCTTCAAACTCTAGTCATTTGGATCCCTAGAAGGAAATAAGCTACTATGCCAGGCATTGTGCCAAGCACTTTACAAATATTATCTAGTTTGAGATTCATAACAACCCTGAAAGGTACGTGCTATTATCATTTCCATCTTACAGTTGAGAAAAACTGAGGCAAATGGAAGTTAAGTGACCTGTCCAGGGTCACATAGCTAGCAAATGTATGGACATCAATTTTAACACAGATCATTCAGACTCCAGGCCCAGCACTAATTAATGGAATCTTCTGTGAAAGGTTGTATTTCACAGAAAACCCATTCACAAGCTTTGTGTTCCATTATTAATTCCTGTAGGGCATCATTTACTTAAATTTGATCAATATGCTAAACTATATATACAAAATTAGGGTAGGTTTGTATTGAATACTCATTTAATTGTAGGACTACAAGAGCCCATTTTTACTAAATGGCACCTAAAATTGTTTTACAGTAATGTTCCAGAGCACACTATACCCTGAAGGATTTAGTAGTTTTGTACACTGTTATGAAAGTGGGGGAAGGAGTCTGTTTGCTAGCAGAGAGAAAACTTCTAGGGATAGCAATATACACAATATATAAATTAACAGTACAATATAAAAACAGAGAAATGGGCAGTGGCAAAGTTAAAAGGTGCTGCTTTTGGAGGCATAGGGTCTGAGTTGGAACCTTAGCTCTGCTACTTAATTACTTAACCTATGTGACCTTAAATAAGTCACAACCTTTCTGTACCTCAGTTTCCTCACATCTAAAGTGAGGAGGCTGCTGGACGAGATGACAGCTCATTTTGTGTCAGCTCTAATTCTTCAATCCTGCGATTCTATGAAATATCATCCTGCCATATTGCTTTCAAAGCTTTCCTCAGATTTCATAGCTTTTTTCTAAAATCTCAGGTAAGGACTCTCTTCTTTCTGTGGGAAAAAATGAGCCACAAAGGATTTAGATGCCTATTCTGAGTCTATGAAACCAACTGACATAGTAGAGTGATAAAGCTGTGACTCCTGATTCCAACTAGTTTAAAGAATCAATGAGAATTTTCCTTCTTGATCTAAATATCACCAAAGAAAGAGTTAAGGGATAATACTGCAAATGACTGCCACAATCTCAATCTGTACTTAATAATTTCCATGATCTCTCAAAAAAAAAAAAGACATCAAATGAGACACTTAAAATTCATGAGAAACACTCTTCATTCTCCTTGTCCTCCCAAGTTGTCTATTACAATCACACTGACCCCAGGCCAAGGAAATGAAGGATTGAAGGCAGTCCTCAAAATTAAAGACAACTTGCGTCAGATAGTTCCAGAGTCTGGTGACATCACAGACCCATTTGATGTGTGGGCCAGTCTAGTTTAAGGTGGTATTATTAGACTTATTTGGATCACATGAAAGACTGTCAGGGTTTTCAATTCGGATGTTCCAGAACAATGACAACATTCAGATGTCAAAGCCGAATGAAAAATGAGACATTTCCAACATTCATAAACTAGATTTAAAACCCTTTCTCTGGAACCGTTTGTCTTCTCTATGGAGCACATCACAGAAGGATCTCATTAGAAATATAACACACAAACAGGGTATGTGAAGACGTTGCAATCCTCTGACGTTTTCTCAGCCAGTAGGCTGGATGTGTAAAAAACAACACTACCAGAGAGGCTCCTCAAACCAAATCTTAAAATCCTTTAAGATGGATTTATATTTGCTGCTACTGGAGGGGAAAGGATTTGCAATGCTATGTTCAATATGCAATGCTCAAATGGTCAGGTGAAAGAATACTAGGGACGTCCATTTCCAAGTGATAAAGGAGCAATCTTCACAAAACCCTATGATTCCTACTAAAAAATTATCTTCATGATGATGGGAGAATTCCAAGCTTAAAAATGAGATATCAAAGATTCTAACAAACCAATTTAAAGACCGTTTTGGGTGTGGAACAAAGCAGCTCAGCCTGGGCATTTTACGGATCATTTATCAGGGCTGCATACATTTCTCATATGTGGTAGAACTCCATATCCAAGTCCATGCACAACTTAGGATTGCAGTCCTGTTGCCTGAAAGTGCCTTGGGTAAAGAGTTTGGTCAATAAGTATTTCAGTTTTCTATTTCTCATGACAAGACCACATCAAACTGGTTGCTTTCACTGGACCACACCTCCCTCATCCACCCACCCTACTCCACCCTTACCCTCAACACTCCTTCCCCTCCCCCCAACTCTGGACATAGAACTGTCACAGCTACAGGCTAGCACTCCCTTCTCTTGTAACTTGCTCTCAATGTGTGTTTGTCCTTCGTCGCCAAAGAAGACCATGACATCAGAGAAATAATGGCGTGACTTGCACTTGACTTTGTTTGAGTCAGGGAGTGCTGTGCAAGGTCACCAGCCTCACTTCTCCTCCAGAGCCATCTGAATCCAGTGAGCAGATATTCATCAGGATGACTGGAGATGACCCAGGATGAGACAGTTGGGGTTAAGTGACTTGCCCAAGGTCACATGGCTAGTGAGTGTCAAGTGTCTCAATGTAGAGAATGCAATGCTAGGCCTAATGGACATAGTATTGTGATATATTTGAACTGAAAATCATGTGATTATCCTATTTTTTACATACTAATGGTACAACAGAAATTGGGAACCTACTAAAGTAGTATTAAGACAGGAACTCTGTCAAAGTTTTCCACTTTTTTTAAGCAGATCCTTCCTTCACAGAAAATTAACAATGCAGTCTTGTAAAGCGTCATGGTTAAAAGACATAATAAGACTATTTGACCAATATGGAGTACATTAAAGGCATCCATTTATAGACAGAATATTAATCAGAAAGCCATCTTATTTGTTTTTCTAAAATTAGTCAGTGCCCTAAGGACCTTTGCTAGACAATACTTAAATCAGTCTAGTTTGAGGTGCTTGTACCTCAAAGTGACTATTCATTTCTTTCAAAAGATCTACTTTCTTACCTGAAAAATGAGTTGGTCTAAATAATATCTGATTTCCTTTGCACATCTAATATTCCAGGATTCTATTGTGTGATTCCCCCTTTTTTATTCATATCTAAGCCAGTCTTTCTTCCTAATTGGTAAAGTAATAGGATCACAAGGTAAATTGGAAGATACCTTGAAGGCTGTCTGGTTCAGTCTCCTCATTTTACAGTTAAGGAAACAGAGGCCTAAGAAGAATCAATGACTTGTCTTTGCCTCCAAAGTATGTCTTCTTTCTACCGTATCACTAGACCTTGGTAGCTTTTTAAGGGTGTTTTCCTTATATTTTGTAAACTTTCTAACAGTGCGAACACATACATGTGTATATTCTCTATACTCCTAAAAGCAGAGGCCAAATCTACATATACATTATATAACACTGAGTAAAGTGTCTTACATAACTGGTTGGTTGTTGCCCTCCATTCTCAAAGATTAAAATGACATCACTGTGTTGGAGTCAACATTTTGTCTAACTGTGGCTGATCAGACCAATACAGGCTTCGAATGCTCTACCGTAAATAGCCCATGTGAACATTTGGAGTAGAGATATCCCTAAATTTGGGCATCTCACATTTCTTTTGAGCTACTGCAATTCTGCTTCACTCATAGAGCACAGTGCCTTCTTTGATGCTGGCATGCCATGCACGGCAGTCTTTTGCTAGTGCCTCCCATGTCTCACAATTGATACTAAAGTTCTTCAGAGAGACCTTGAGAGTGTCCTTGTATCACTGCTTTTGACCTCTGGGTGAGCATTTCCTTTCTGTAAGTCCTCTGTAAAAGTCTTTTAAGCAAACATACCTTTGGCATTTAAACAATCTGGCCAGCCCATCAGAGTTTTGCTCTCTGCAGTAAAGTTTGAACACTTGGTAGTTTAGTTCAAGAAAGGACATCAGTGTCCAGTACTTGTTCTGGCAAAATGATCTTCAGAATCGTCCTACAGTAATTCAAATTGAAGTGATTCTGTTTTCTGACATGGCACCAGTATACTGTCCAGGATTCACAGGCATATAACCATAAGGTCAGGATATCTGCTCCGTAGAGTTTGTTAGGCAGCCTATTACCGCTTCTTTCTCACACTTTCCATTGGAGCCTCCCAAACACTGAGCAAGCTCTGGCAATGAATACATCAACCTCATTATCTATGTGTACATGCTTAGAAATTATACTGCCAAGATTTGTGAACTTATCCACAGCATTTAAAATTTCTCCATTTGTTGTAACCAATGGTTCTACATATAGATGGTGAGGTTCTGGCTGGTGGAAAACCTGTATTTTCTTGGTGTTAATTGTTGGCCAAAATTAGCACAAGCAGCAGAGAATCAATCCATACTTTGTTGCATCTCAACTTCAGAGGCTGCATTGAGTGGACAATTGTGGACAAAGAATCATGCACCAATTCTTCTTCCACTTTAGTCTTGGCTTGTAGTCTTTTCCAGTTAAATAATTTACCATCAGTTTTCATCCTTATTGAAGGTGTCTGACAACATTGCTGAAAACATCATGCTAAAAGGATGGAAGCAAGCATATAGCCTTGCTTCATTCTATTGGTGAATGGAAAAGTTCAAGAACTTTTAAATGCTTTTCTGGATGACAATAATGAAGAAGTAATTAGGTAACCTTTTAGTCTACTTGCTTTCCTTCTTTTTAATCCTACTTTCCTGAAAGAGCCCATAATAATAACTGAGGCTGTGCTATATTGAAGGGATTAGCCAGGCTGGAACCAGTAGTTCCAGCAGTTTGGATCAAAGTCAAGAATCTAAACACAGAAATAAGGCCAAAGGCCTGAGTTTCAAGGGACAGGTTTAAAAACCAGAATATCATTCTGGAGAGCAAGAGAGAGGTAAGGAGAGAGAAATGAGGCATCAGCACTATTAGATATGAATTTGAACTGAGACTAAGGTCTAACCAAGCAAGGGTGGAGTAGGTGAGCAGCAAAGGTATACATGGACAGCTCTGTCAGAAAAGAGAGTGACAGACCCCAAGAACACAAACAAAGGAATACTAGAGTTCAGAATCAAGTGACCCAAAAGTCTTGGAAAAATCAGCATACCATACCAGGTAGGAAATCTAATCACTTAAAGGCCTGAGTCAAAAATTCAGGAACCCAACTAAATATATAGGGTAGCAAATGTAATTAATAGGGATGATGCCAGCAAGGAACTAGAAGTCAGAAAGGAACTAAAATACAGAACATGAGAACGGTTACTGTAGAACTAGAGTACAAGTCACGGACAAAATAACAAGTTCTCTAGCTGTTGGCAAAAACTGATTTACTATTTTGCCCAGTGAAGAACTAAGGTTTTCTTTTATATGTTGCCCATTCATAACACCATGACCAATTCCCCAACCTAATGTAAAATAGGACCTACAGTTGGGAGTTAAGTGACCCTCACACTTTAAAAGTTGTCAGGAAAACCATTACACTTAACCTAGCAAGTCAAAAAATGGGAAATGTCTTCCTGACCCAAACTGTTAAACAAACTTCAGGCCATCTACAATTGGTCTGTTACCTTCTAGCCCCTAAAGGGTAAAACCTAGGTGATCTATCTATTCTGCATAAAAATATAGTCACCAGCAGTTTTATGTGCATGGGTATCCTCCAACAAAGTAAAATCAAAACTGAGAGCAATATTTCAAATAATTCAAGCAATGGCATCGTTTGCCTAAAACCATTTATGGGCAAGGAATGCTTCATGTTTATTGATATCCTTATCACATATTACAATGTCTGGCAGATAATATGCATTTGAAAAGTATTTGTTGAATTGTATTAAACTGTTTAGTATCAGCAGTACAAGGCAGGGAAATCAACATTCCTTCTAACCATGCAACGAATACTTTATTCAAAACTTAAGTTCTTGGAGCTTCAAACATGTAACGGACCCTCAGTTTACTCAGATTAACAAAAACATCTATAAAGCGATATTACATGAACTCAAATTAATCTATGACAGCATGGCAGTATGGGTTTTACCTCCACTAATGCAGATCTCAGCCCATCCTTGACTGCCTTGACCATGTGTCTCTTGTCTATGTCACTATCAGTTCACCACAAGGGGGACCTTGTGAACATTATGGGAACCTTCCTGAATTTCTCTTACTATCTCAAGGGTACAAATAACTTAAATCCTTTACTTCAGTGTACCTTCTCCTTTCCCAGTCTAACTAATATTTTGAAATGCATGCTGAAGAAGAAACACTGTATTGTAAACTTCATTTAACTCAAATAATTCAAACACTGGTTACAAGTGGCACCCATTCCCAAGGTGTACCAAGTCGAATAAGATATACCATGTTCCATCTTCTAAATGACAGAAACTCTCCTTCCTAGACAAGTTACAAAATTTCCAACACTTCATATAATGAATGGGAGCAACTCACTCAACAGTGGTGTCCAAAACAGAGGAGCCCAGAAGAGCTGTTTCCTATTGCAGTGAATTCCAAAAGAGACTCAGCTATAGATATGGACCCTCATCCCAGCCAATTGTGTTGATAACCATACTTTGGATTTTTCAGTAAGAGAAGTAAGTTGGTGATCACTAAAGTGACCAGTCAATTCTTGGACCAAGTTGAAGGTTCATAAAGCAGTTGAAAGGTGTTCAATCTGCCCAACTGCTGTGAGTCATTGACTCCCCTTCCAGTTTCAGACATTTCTATCAGTGTCTTCTCTGAGGTCTAATAAACAATAAGTGTGAAGACATGGTTACCAGCCAGCAGACCATAGAATGACAGACCGCTTACAGTTCTTAGTCACATTTTGGCCATGAAGCTTCAACCCTAACAGAGTTAAGCCGGTGAGTTGCATGAAGAGCAGCTTGTTTGATCAGCCCAGGAACCAAAGTGCTTCAAGTATAATGCTCTGAAGTGTAATCAAACTTAACTGTAGACAAGGAACAAGAACAGTTAATGGTCCACATGGACACACAGCACCACATCCAAAGATGGAACAACTTTCTACAAACAAATATCTTCACACAGTCACAAGTTGGCAGAGCCACAAATAGCATAGGGCTCCACAAACATGAACTGTAGCCACAAACTAAAGACTCATCTGCATGTATATATAGTATAGGAAGAACTGCCTATCACACGTGGCTCACAGATAACAATCACTTCTGCTGCTGTCATCTCTCAAGGGATGCAGGTCTCAGCTCAAGGAGCACCTCCAAGAAGACACCTTTCTTAATTTTCCCAATCTGTAGTATTCCACACATACATCCAAAACTACTCCACATTTTTGCATATGTTATATTTAGTTATTTACATGTACATGTAGATATATGCATGTACTTGTCACATAATTGACATGTAATACTTGGTGATTAGAAGAAAGCATGATATGACCTGGTCACATATTCACATATATGATGCTGCTACCTAAACCAGGGAGAGTAAAAACAGAGAAGACTACAGACCAATTTCCCTAATGAATACTGATGCAAAAATTTTAAATAAAATGCTAGCAAGGAGATGACACCAATATATCACAAAAATCATCCACTATGACCAGGGAGGATTTATATGAGGAATGCAGGATTGATTTAATATTAGGATAATTATTCATATCAATAGCAAAACCAATAGAAATCATATGATTATCATAATAGATGCAGAAAAAGTTTTCGACAAAATACAAAATTCATTCCTATTAAAAACACTAGAGAGCATAGGAATATAGAGAGCTTTCCTTAAAATGATAAGTAATATCTATCTAAAACCATCAGCAAGTATTATCTGTAATCAAGATAAGGTAGAGAAGTCTTTCCAATAATATCAGAATTGAAGCAAGGATACCCGTTATCACCAGTATTATTCAATATTATACTAGAAATCCTGGCTATAACAAGAGAAGGAAAAGAAATTGAAGAAATTAGAATAGGCAATGAGGAAATAAAACTCTCACTCTTTGCAGACATGATGTTATACTTAGAGAATCCTAGAGAATCATCTAAAAAACTCATTTAAATTATTAACAACTTTAGAAAAATTTCAGGATATAAAATAAACCCACAGAAATCATCAGTATTGGTATATATTACCAACAAAATCCAGCAGCAAGGAATACAAAGAGAAATTACATACACAATATACAGTAGTAAATGACCATAGTAATCTAGTGTTTGATAAACATAAAGATCTAAGGTTGAGGAATGAGAACTCACTATTTGACAAAAACTGCTGGGAAAACTGGAAAGCATTTTGGCAGACTAGGCATAGACCAACATCTCACACTGTATACCAAGGTAAGTCAAAATGGCTACCTGATTTAGACACAAATGTAATGTCATAAGCAAATTAGGGAAGCATGGAATATCTTACCTGTCAGATCTATGGATAAAAGAATTCGTGAGAAAAACAAGAGGATAGCATTATGGGAAGTTAAATGGATAGTTTTGTTTACATTAAAAAGATTTTATATAAACAAAACTAATGCAGCCAAGATTAGAAGGAAAGCAGACAACTGGGGAAAATTTTTTACACCAAATTTCTCTGATAAAGGTCTCATTTCTCAAATATATAGAGAACTGAGTCAAATTTATAAGAATACAAGCCATTTCCCAATTGACAAATGGCCAAAGGATATGAATAGCCAGTTTTCAGAAAAAAATCAAAGTTATCTATAGTCATATGAAGAAATGTTCAAAATCACTATTGACTAGAGAAATACAGATTAAAACAGTTCTGAAGTACCACCTCTCACCTATCAGATTGGCTAAAATTGCAGAAAAGGAATATGAATAATGTTGGAGGAAATGTGGGGAAAATGGGACACTAATACACTATTGGAGTTATGAACTTATCCAACTAAACTGGAGAGCAATTTGAAACTATGCCCACAGGGCTACAAAACTGTGTAACCTTTGACCTAGCAATACCACCACTAGGTCTGTACCCATAGAGATCAGATAAAAAGGAAAAGGACCTACATATGCAAAAAATACTTATAGCAGCTCTTTTTGTGGTAACAGAGAAATGGAAATCAATGGGATGACCATCAATTGAAAAAAAAAGTTGCGGTACTGATTATGATAGATTGTGCTATAAGAAATGATGAGTACATTGGTTTCAGAAAAACCTGGTAAGTCTTATATGAACTGATACAAAGCAAAGTGAGCAGAACCAGGAGAACACTGTACACAGTAACAGCAGTATTATAGGATGATCAACTGTGAATAACTTAATCTCAGCAATGCAAGAATTCAAGGCAATTCTGAAAGACTTAAGATGGAAAATTCTATCCACCTCCAGAGAAAGAACTGATTGAATGAAGATCAAAGCATACCTTTTTTTAACTTTATTTTTCTTATTGGTTTTTTTTGTCTATTTTTTTTTGCAACCTGGCTAATATGGAATTACACATGTACATAAAAGTGAGTGCCTTCTTGAGGAAGGGGAGAGGAGGGAGAGAATTTATAACTAAAATTATTTTAAATGAATATTAAAAATTATTTTACATGTAATTAGAAATATATATTATATATGTATATATTCGTATAAAAATACTTGTTTAATTTTGTGACCCTAGGCAAGTCACTTAACCTCTCTCCACTTCCCTCATTTATAAAGTAAGGATACTAATAGCACCTATCTTCCAGGGTGATTATGAGGATAAAATGAGATAATGTTTGTAAAGCACTTCTCAAACCTTAAAGTACTATATAAATGTTAAGCATTCTTATTATTATCTTAAAATCTGTGGCAAATCTTGGAACAGCAGAAAAATCTAACTGGCCATGGGCAAAAACACAAACTCTCAAAGTGTTCATCCTTGTTGGATCATTCAGTCAATGAGCAATTTACTAAGTGCCAACCATGTGCCAGACACTCTACTAAACACTGGTGATATAAAGATAATCCCTAATATCAAGAAGTTTACACTATAATATGAAAGAAAGCATGAAAATAACTAGGTACAGGTGAAATAGATACAAGGTGAATTGAAGAGAGAAGATAGGGCAATCAAAAAAGGATTCTCACAGAAGACTGCATTTCAGCTTTCACTTGAAGGAAGACCAGGAATCCTGGGCATAGAGATGATGAGTTCGAGTACTGCAGGCACAAAAGACTGTGAAAATGACTTAAGTCTAGAGGTAGAGTGTCTTGCAAGGAGACAAGCCTCACTGAATCGCATGATACTGAGAGTCGGGGAGAGGGGAAAGAAAGGAGTAAAGTATACAAAGATTAGAAATATGATCCTGGGCCAGGCTGAGAAGGGCTTTGAATGCCAAACAGAAGATTTTATATTTCGTCCTGGAGGTGATAGGGAGCAACTAGACTTTATTGAATGGGGGTGGTGTGTAGTATCAACAGATATGCCCTTTGGGAAGATTACTTTGCCAGCTAAGTGAAAGATAGACTGGAGGAGAGATAGACTTGAGGCAGGGAAACCAACCAAGAAAGCTATTAAAATAATCCAGGCATGAGGAGACAAAGGTCCATACCAGGATGGTGGCAGAGTCAGAGGAGAGAAGAGGGCATATAAAAGAAATGCTATAAAGATAAAATTGGCAGATCTTGGTTGAAGGAGAGTGAAGAGTCAAAGACAACACGTCGGTTGCAAGCCTAGATGACTGGGAGGATGATGGTACCCTCCAGAGTAACAGGAAAGTACAGAGGAGGAAAAGATCGTTACTTCATTTTAGGACATGTTGAGTTCAAGATGACACTGGAACAACCAGTTTAAGATATCTAAAAGACAATTAGCTGGAGAAGGAAGTTGGAAGCTCAGGAGACGTGTTGGGACTGGATAAGCAGATGTGAGAATCATCAACTTAGAGATGATAATTGAAATCGTGGGAGGTGGTTACTAATGGTTGTAATTAATCAACCATATTGTAAATTTCTGCTGCTTTCTTCATCTTGTGGTTGTCTTGTTGGGCTCTGAGAAGAGTGCTACATAGTATTAAAAAACAAAAAAAAAGGAAAGAAAAATAAGGTTTTCTCCAAGAAGTTTAACTTAGAAAGCAGGGGCTGTGTTATGTTCCCAGAAAGGCAACCTCCACTTTCATTACCTTGATCAGCATATTCCTCAGTTTCCTCAATCTCCAGTACAATTCAGTCCCCATTTAACCTTATTAGTTCACAATCACCATCTTGTGGCAAAAGTAGATAACTGCAGGAGATTCTCAGCTGGGAATCATGCTCCAATCCCTAAAGGAAAACTAAAAGAACTTAATATAATGCTGCTTTGTCATTGAATTAAAACAGCAAAGAGTTGGAAAATTCCATAATTTATAGCTAAAGTGTTGAAGACATTCTGATTTTTCAAATTCTACGAAAAGAATTGGAGATGGTTTCTTAGTTCAGAAAAGAAGCTGGGAAAACAAAGAAAGCAGCATGATACAGGGGAAAGAGAACTTTGGAGAATGAAGATGAGTCTAAATCCCATCTCTGCCACTTATCACCTGTGTAACTTTGGTAAAGTCACTTAATCTCTGTGAGCTTCAGTTTTTTCATATGTTAAAAATGAGGGCATTGAACCAGATGTGCTCTGTGGTCCTATGATCCTAAGACAATAAAAATAAGGAAATCTTTGAAATTAGTAGAAAGTAGGAATGGTGTTGGAAATGATAAACTAAAAAAGCGATATAATAGAGCACAAAAAAAGGGAGAAATATCTCAGCTAACTAGCTCTGTAACTATAAGGTGACAATAGCAAAACCAAAAGAAAAAAAGAGTTGCATCTAAATGGAAGGGAGTGTCATAGGTGTTTTCTGAAGAGATAGGGAAAAGATTTGGCACAATTGGTTTTAATGTACATTCAAAGACAACAAGAAACATTATTTCATAGCACATCATCATATCATATTGAAGCATTGATGTAGCACGAAATTTACTGCAGCTTATGCATCTGTTGTTGAGGATGAAGTAGAGAAGTTCTACTAAGGACTTAATAAGACTTTCAAATTAAATCAACATATATTCTACTTGAATTCAAGGCAGAGGGAGAAAGTATGGTTAGGAAAAAAAAGGAATGAGACAAGCCAATGACTACACAGAAGTCTTGGGCCTTCACATTATGAATACTTTTTTGAGTGGAAAAAAATGGTTATTATTAGATACAAAAAACAACAAATAAAGATGTAAAAATATTTTTAAGTTATCATTTAACAGATAGGAAAAGACATAACATTATTATTGAATTTATCCCTGAATCAAGTGGATAGTTAGACAAACTTGTCAGGGCAAATATCATAATTAATAAAAGATTAAAGACAAATAAGAAGAAAAAAATATATGTACAATTGAAATAATTCAATCCTAAATTGCTGAAATAAGTTATCGGTGATGAGAAATGGTAGGTATCAAAAATAACATTGATACTGATTATAATAATGTATACAGAAATTTAAGCAATCTAAATGAATGAAAAAGAATTTGTTAAGTATTTAATACATGCTTGGCACTGTGCTAAGTGACAGGGACATGAAAACAAACAAGTAAGATAGTTCCTACCCTCAAGGAGCTTACATTCTCATAGGAAAAGGCAATAATATCATCACTGAAGTAAGGAAGCTAAAGTGGAAAATTAAGGAAGGGGACTGCAGAGTGGACACACATGGTACCAGGGTTTGGAAATGGTCAGGAATTGGTATGGTGGCCCAGGTCTGGGAAAGATAAAGAAAAGCTTCCCCTATCGGTCCCCAGAGTCCCAGGGATGGGATTTCCATGCCAGTAGGAGAGTCAGAGTGAAGATGTAATGGTTTGGAGATGGCCAGGAGGTAACAGACAGCCTTGCCAGAAGAGCTTGGAAAGTGCACCATCAAGAAAGATGAAACTCCCACACTTGGACCATAACATCCCAGTCCCAGATATCTTAGGGTGGATGGAAAAATGGCAGTAAAGAAAGCAAAGAAGGAAAAAGCAGCTGAATTGAACAAAGCATGTATAGATAAAATCTGCCTCTAGGGTTAACACAAAATAAATAAAATGTTTGTCAATCAATGAGACACAGTGGTGAAAGAGAACAGCTAGGTCAGAATCTAAATCTATTTGAAAATCTTAACGTGAGGGTTGATAGATGATTACAAGCGGTATCACCTCATGAATAGAGAAAAATAATGGAGAGTAAATTCAGTTTAAAGAAAATTTGGCAGGAGATACAACTAAGGAAAGTCATTCCAAGGACATTTAAGGATGAAAATGGACAGAAAACAAATAGAAGACAAATGGAAAAGATCTGCAAAGATGATTATCATAATAGTTTTTTTCACAATCAAGGAGAGTGAAATCTCCACACTCCTACTATAACATCACAGTCTCAAATTTTGCTTACAGTAGAAATAGAAATGCACTGAAGAAACAAAGAAGGGAACAGCAGCTGTATTGGACTAAGTGTACATAGATGAAATCTGTGTTGGAGGAGATGCAATTGTGAGAGCACTTGAGAGCTTGAGAGTAATGGATTTATATGTAAGGGATTTGAAGGAGATGTACTAACGGCATCCTATGTTGACATTTCTTGGTTGTTGTGGCCCTCATGGGCACCACTACTCCATAGTCAGCATAGGAAATAAGCCTCTATAACTATAACATGATAATAGCAGGAGGTAAGATAGCAAAAAGAGAACATAGAAGTTGTTTAAAAACTGTAATATAAATCAGAGGATAACAATTACTTGTAAACTATTCAATGAATTAGAGGAATCCCTGGCAATGGCCTTATAAATTAACTGAGGCTACATCCTGAGACAAAGTGTTAAACTGGGGGAAGCTGGCTAGTCCCTAGCATTATGGCCTCTCAGGGCCACTAACTGCCCTCAGCCTAAAAATAGCAGATAAACTCCAGATAAGTGCACTAAAACCAGCTCACACTAAGGTAGCATTCAAACTTTGAGATAATGTTGACATGTTAATGCCCCAGGTGGCATGGATAAGAGTTAGTCCAGGGTAGAGAACCTGCAGCCTTGAAGTCACGTGTTAGAATTCATCTGTCCCCCACCACCAAAACCCTAGGAAAATAGGATCCCAAATTCCTGCCTCCCACTCCTCCCCAGCGCGCCTTCCTATTATGGATCCATGTGGCCCCAATGTTCTCAACTCTGCTCTAATCTGGAGTTATGTACGTGATTCTCTGTGCCTCTCCCTTACTCTCCCTCCACTGCTCCATCCCCTATCCCCATACAGGCAGGCCTCCTCATGCCTCTGTACTCTCTGTGCCTTATTAAAGTGAGATTGGAGCAATACCCCTCCCCCCCAACTTGCTGTTATCATTGTCTTTACCATCAAGTATCCAAAGAACTGGGCATGTTTGCCCCAATCCCAATGGGATCTCTTGTGGTTCCTTTCCCTTAGCTCATAAACTAGAAGCACCAGGGCTGACCTAGTATTATGGCCATTAAAGGTACATAATGTTGAAGAGGAAAGGCCAGGAGGATATGTATGAAATTTGTTCCAGATATTCTCCTTTTCTGAGTCTTTAGTCAGTTTCACCAGAATCAAATATGTGGCATCTAATCATATATGGTTTACCCAGACAATGGTGGGGTGTCTCAGCTCCAGCGTCCAAGACAGTTATAATTGGTCAGTTGAGACCCTGTGGCTCAGAGCAATGAATGCTTTCGTCATACTTTGGGTGCATTTTGTTGAATGGGGGTGGTATGGAAGCCTGAGCAATGTGTCAGTGGTAGGGAAAGGTCCTTCCCTTTGGTGTACCAAGCTTGTATGGGTCCTATCAGGAGAAGAAGAACGAACTTGGTAGCACCTTGTTTCCCAGAAGCTCGTTTACAAAAGATCAACAGGAGAAACTTTAAGTTCAAACACTGGGGAACCCTAAAACCCAGAACTGTCTAGTAATTATTGAGCATAGCTTGCAGAGGCAAAATCTGAGAAATATGTTGTAGGGTAGCTATAAGAGATTCAGCCCTGAGCCAGAAAGTGTTGGACAAAAGAGAAAAGAAATGACTAACTCTGTACAACCCTCTGCTTCCTGAAAGGTAGAAGAATTTCAGAACCTAGCCAATGGAGTGAAAATAGAAAAACTTCTACCAATCCTAGGCTAAGGCACTTTGCCCTTTCTGGAAATGGAAAGTCTCATCGTAGTAGGTGTCAGTTTCTTTCTGAAGGAACACCACTCTGCCCTTGTCATAGGAGGAATTCCGGTCATTATAGTCAGCCTTCTCCTAAGAGGTGCAAATGGAGGACCAACACCCTCCACAAAACCTAACTGGCCATGGCACAATAACTAACCACACAAATTGTCAAAATGCTACTGCCCTGTGCCCATCAGCCAAGGACCAGTAAGTCATAGGGGTTTTGGTCTTCAAGAATCACATGGCCTTAGACCTCCCAGCAGATCAAGGTGAAGTCTGTAAAATGGTGAATTCCTCTTGCTGTAGGTAGGTAGGTAGCACAGTTGGGCCCACAAAGTACTAGCCATAGCCAATGATACAGAACTCCAGGCCAAGTGAGTGTGAGGGCTAGCACAACTATAGAAGAAAGCCAAATCCTAAGCTCTTCTGGGATTGTCAACTGACTGTCCCTGTGGAACGTGGGAAGCACAAAATGTACTGTAGCATCCCCTTGAGATGGTAGTCTCAAAAGTGGTCCTGGTGATCATCTACTCACTGTGGAAATGGCTTCACGACCACATTTGGAAGCAATACAGTGATCAAGTAGCTGCCCTGTTACAGGCTACCCAAGGCCAAGGGGTGGATTGTGATATAATATTATAGGCAGCACAAATAATTCAAATAAATTAATTTCTATATGTCCCTGGCAACCACTTGCATAGAACCTGCAACCAAGAACTGTTCCTGAAGTGTGACAATTTGTATCAGTATCTGTTCTCAGCACATCCTGGAACAACCTGTAGCTATTTGCAACCTTTTGAGAAACCACTCCTTCATAGCTGACCCCAATACCTGAACCTTAACGGGGTATAAGAACCTCTGAGGGTCAAGCTTGCTGTCAAAGGGAAATAGTTTAGCACTACACATGACTGCATCCCTCTGGCTGTGAGTATGACCATGTAACTTTGCTATTTCTGTCTCTGTTACTTATTTCCTGAAGGCTACTGGCTGTATCCATACTCCAGCCTCTGTTAATAAACCACTTACTGAAGCATCAACCTAGTCTGTCAAGGTTTCCTTTCACAAGAATTCCGAACCCCTCCAGACCCTTTCTGAAACATACTCTCAGACATTGATTCTCCTCAGGGGTTAAAGGTCAACCAAGGGGTATGACCTGATACTGCCTCATAAACTATTAAAATTATAACATCTCTCTCATTAACTGGCTCCGAGTCCCAATTCCAGTTTATTAAATACTATTTCTAAAATAAAACAGAAAATTCCTTTCCCCCATAAGTTTTCATGCATCTCTATTATTTATCAAACTCTCTAATCTCATATAAACAAACTTCAAAGTATAAATAAATTTTAAAGTTACCAGTCATATAAAGTTTTAAAGATAAAACAAAGAAATGAATAATTACTTCCAGTGTGTCAGCTGTGAGAAAAATCACAGATAGAGTCACTTCTAATCATTATTGGAAATTCAGATTTCTCAGTTTTGGAAAGACATTCCTTAACATTCAGCTCTCTCAGAATGACAGTTAAAGTTACTTTTCAGAAATTATTTCATGTTTCCTTGAAAAACAAGAGTTAAACTCCATTCTATCAGGAACTAAGTTCTCTTAGTCCTTCTCTCTATCCTCAGACTTTCTCCAGTCATCACAATTAACAGTCTCTCCAGAATGACATTTAATTTGTCATTTTCCTCCCAGAACACCCCACACATGACATCAAACTTTAACTTCCCGTGGTTCCATTTCCTCTTAAAGATATAGTACCATTATTATTCCCTCTGTGAAAAAGACTTTTGAACTCAATAATATCTAAGGTCTTCCTAAAAAGCAAAAACAAAATATTCCAAATGTGGCCTCAGCAGGGAAAGGGATGTGAGACTACTGCAGTGGCATGAAAATTATACAGAAAAAAAATGTTTTATTTATATAAAACAGAAACCATAATGCATAATTTACATAAATTATAATAAATTATCAGATTTTATAAGATTTATGAGAAACCTGATCTATTAGCCGTAAGATTGTGTTTATTCACTTTAACTCCCTCCTACCATGAAACTCTTCTCAGTCTCAGCCTTGATATTAACTCAGTTCTAGTTCCGATTTAGTTGTTTTGTGTTCGTCCTTCGTTTTCGAAGAAGACCAGGACATCAGAGAAATGGTGATGTGACTCACACTAGACTTTGTTTTGAATGAGGAAGGGCTGTGCAGGTCACCAGCCTCACTTTCTGCTCCTGAGTGATCTGGATTCAGTGACCAGATATTCATCAGGATGACTGGGGCCTTTTCAAGTACTCATGTAGAGGGAGGTAGTGCCCATTCAGTGAATAGGCCTCTGAGCAAAAAAATAATAATAATAATAAT
This sequence comes from Bettongia penicillata ogilbyi, assembly GCA_023548195.1. Classification (NCBI taxonomy): domain Eukaryota; kingdom Metazoa; phylum Chordata; class Mammalia; order Diprotodontia; family Potoroidae; genus Bettongia; species Bettongia penicillata. The sequence goes on along the minus strand of JAJHZJ010000522.1, from coordinate 1,212,959 downwards.
AACTAAATCAAAGTGGAAGAGAAAGAGAAACAGTTACTATTGATAATCACTGTAAGCCAGGAGGGTCCAGAGAACAGTCATTATGTGGAACTTGGACAGGGAACTATCATTGTCCAATCTATGGGCTTCAGAGTGCACTGAGTCTAAGGTTCTGGGAAAAGAGAGAAAGAGAGAGAGAGAGAGAGAGAGAGAGAGAGAGAGAGAGAGAGAGAGAGAGAGAGAGAGAGAAGAAAGGAAGGAAGGAAGGAAGGAAGGAAGGAAGGAAGGAAGGAAGGAAGGAAGGAAGGAAGGAAGGAAGGAAGGAAGGAAAGAAGGAAGGAAGGAAGGAAGGAGAGAGAGAAAGACATCTAATCAGTAAATCCCAAGTTAACTGGGCAGCCCCTGACCATCCAAATTTACCTTCCTTTGAAGAGGAGAAGGAAGGGGGGAGGGAGAAAAAAGGAAGAATATGAGCTGAGTTTCCCAGTAAATCCTCACTCAGGCAGTTAGGTCTACTCACAGGTTGTGTTGGTCCCTCATTTTCTATTTAGTGTTCTGATTTAGTATTATCTAAATAAAGCTACCCTTTTACAATTTTCCAAAATATACTTTCCCAAATCTCAATATGGTACATGGGGATCTGGACCTTGGCAATCTGCAATTTTTTCCTCAGCACAAATCATATTGGGACACTTCACTCTCAATCAAATGACCAAGAGCTGGGAGAGGTCCTCCTGAAATGACCAACCATCCTCAACTCTTACACCCACATCATCCTCCCTCTTCAAAAAATTTTCCAATGAGGAGGGATTCCCCTTTATCTTGGTTCTAAAGTTACAGCTCTCAAGTTTCATACATTTTATATCTCCTTCCTCTCAACTCGGAGGTCTCCATGCTATGGAGTTACTGAAAACTACTTGTCTTTGCACATTGCCTCTCTTCTATCTGGTCTATGGAAGCATTCTACAAGGAAGATCCATCAGCCAATTTATCCTTCATGGACTCATCACCACTCTCCTCAGTGCCATACCGAACTCAGTTTCTGTGAATTTGGACCTCTGATAACATGATTGCTTATCTCAGACTAATTGACTCTCATTCTGAATTTTTGTTCCAAGATATTAACCTCTATCAACCAGCTATTAGCTAAAATAATGAGTGATACCCAAAGAGCAAAAAAGACTGTATTCTCTTCCCTAGTCCTCAGCTGGGTCCCATTATTTCCTCATCTCAGAGCCATAAGTCACTGACCCTATTTGTACCCCTTCCTAGGAATCCTCAATATTATAGAAAGATCTGGATTCAAGTTCTGTCTCTGATGTATGCTAGATGTGTCACTATTGCTGTCATTACATCTCTCAGGCAACTCTCTAAAGCAACTTAGACAACCGGTTAAGACTCTAAATTGTTGAATAGTTGACGATCTGCATTTGAAATGTTTCCACATATAAGTTTCTAATGCCAATGAAAAAATAAGTCTAGGCAAAAAAAATAAATAATTTTTCACCAGACCTGTAAAATAGATATATAGCTATACACAAACACATGTGTATGTTTGTGTGCACTTGCAATCACCTATGGAATTGTGAAACACATATGTCCCTCACCTACTGACGGAGCACATCACACACAAGTGGAAGTATACCTGTCTGTACCCTTTGCTGACTTATTCATGCAGTGGTTAGCAAAGACCCTGAAAATTCTTGCAACATTGGTGTGATGTAGGAAACTGTGCGTAAAACTCCTTCTGCCAATATAGATAAATCACTGTTGGCAAGTTACAGATTTAGAGTTGCCTGGATCACTGAGATTCAAGTGACTTGTCCAGGGAAGTACAAATATGTTACAAAGACAGGCTTCAAAATGCTAGTCTTATCTATTTACCACATCATATTTTACTTCTCAGTTATAATAATAGTTAATGTTATGGAGGGGGTGGGTCTCCATTTTGAGTTAACAGGATTGGTAACTGCTGCCAAAATTGTTCTGCCACAACATATAACTCAAAAAGGAGATTTCTTCCATAATCCTAACATAGGTATACAAGGAGTGTTTGCATTAAGGTTTGCAAAGCATTTTAGATATATTATCTCAATAATAAAACTATTTGGACATACATGACCAATACTCTCCATCTCCACCTTCTTCTTTACATGCCCCAGTGATTAGGTAGAGCCTCTCAACTATGAACCCAGTTTGAGGTGGACAGTTCCCTCATAACAGCATTAAACAGCGGGAACTCAGAGATGACAGAAGCTCCCTATATCTCTACATTCACATCAGAGAGAGCTCCTTCCTAGTTAAATTATTCTCCAAATATTCTGAATTGAGGACGATTGCTCCTGAGGTGGGTGGAGAGATTAGAGAGCTAGCTATCCAGCTGGTCAAGAGGCTAGAATGAACCCAGATGCTCTTTCTTCTAAATTACTCTTACGCCTATTTGTTAGCTTGGTTGAGGACTGCTACATTGAGTCATTCATTCAAATTCAAAACTCTCTTTCAAATTCAGAAAAGCACTATTAAGGGCGAAAAAAGCTAAGGAAAATTGAAGTTCAAAACACTTCATTTTTTTCTGATATTAGCAAATCCATTAAAAAGATTTAACTTAATTATCAGAGACTTTAATGAAAATAAATCTCTGACAACAGTGAAATGGATAAACCAGTTGTAATTCTTTCTTAACAGACCTGTAATAATTTAAAGAAAAAAAAAAGAATGAGAAGCTTTTGGCTACTGTTGCATGGAGTCTAACTGGAATAACTTTTGTGGTCATCCCATGACATTTAGAAAATATGTATTAAAAGGTATGTTAACTCTCTTAGTAGTCTCCTTTCTTCTAGGGATTTTTTATGGGTTAGGTTAGTCATGCCCTCCATAATTCTTGGTTCCAGAGTAGCTGGCCCTCAGCTTCAGCTTTTCTACTTGGAATACCTCAATGAGCCTGAATGAACTAACACTATCCTACTACTCCCACTGGGTAAAGAAGCCCTAGGCCTAAGTCCTATGAGCTGAGAAAAAAAAAGAAACAAATCAGAAGAAAGGAAGAAGAAAATAAGAGAAAAACATAAAGATAAAAGGATAGAAGAATCAGAGAAAAGTAAGGGAGACAGAATGGGAAAAGAGAAGGAAGAAACATGATGTTTCATTATACACCTTATTTAACTCATCACTGTTCTCATAATGTTAGTTCACACGTATATGTGAACTTTACAATTTGAGAGTTTCACCCCATGAAATAAATGTTATTATTCCCCTTTTGTCAGGTAGGAAATAGAAATGAAGTGACTTGTTCAGGGTAGCTTTGCAGACGTCTCTTTTGTATCTACTGTATCCATAATGTTTTGTTTTTCGTTTGTCACTATTTTATTCCATGTGCACAGTATATGAAAAGATTCCTTTCACAGAAAGGAGACACAACCCTTTCCAATGATGAGAAGTCTATGAAGACAGCATATCAATACAAGCTGTGTTTTAAGGGCCGCTCTGCCCACCCTCCAAAAAAAATAGTAAAAGTTTTAATATGAACATGAACCAGGTGTAATCGAGGCAAAGCATAACACTAATAAAGAAAGCAATAACACATGAGTACAAAAACCTTGCATAAGACAGTGATTCATTACTAACACTTTAGGAGAATAATATTATAAAATATAGATCAATTCTGTCTAAAATGAAGAGGAGTGAGAGTCAAAGGTGGGAGTTAAACCCAGAACTTGCTGACTTGTAACAATAGGTGGGTCTTTTCCTCTGTGCATTTCAGATTGCAATTTATATTTCATATAATATTGTGTTATATTGTTCTCTGTTGTGATAGCTTCCATTTTAGAGTACAAACTCCATCTGTCCCAGTGCCTCAAATCATATTCTGCACACATTAGGCACTTAATGCGCATTGACTGAGTGCAACAGACATCCATAGACAGATATCTCTTAGAGTTATGCCTTTACATCCCTGGTCAGACACCTTAAACAAAGCACTTCCTTGGTTTTCCCATCTATCAAATGATGGGTTTAGAACTCAAAAGTTCCTTCTGGCTCTAAATCCTGTGATCCTGCAGATGCAAAAACCTCATTGGGACAGCCAAGCGCTAAGCAAGTGTCTTAATGACAGATAAGTTCGCACCCCAGAGTACACTATGTGATTTAGAAAACATGCTCCACTTTACACCCATTTCATCAGTTTTCCACATTTATTTGGATCATTCTGGCCTCTTTAATATGCTACCCAAGAAAACAGAAAAATTAGAAATGGGCTGGGTAAGACCCAGAATATTAATAACAATAACTCCACAAAGTCCAAGCCAATGACCATGTTATGAGGGGCGAGAAGAAGCCCCAGCAAAGCAAAAGACTGGCAATCAGGATGATGCCCAGTAAGGACTCTGTGTCCTCTGAGGTTCCTATAGTATTGGTGAAGCCTTGGCAGTCACACTGAAATATTAGCCAGTTGCAGTTTGCCAATACTATTAATTGGGTTAGCCCCCCAACTAGTGTGGCAAAAGTATTCCCATAAATCTAATACACAGAGTGGCATGGGTTTACAGGCTGGCTCCAAACCATCACAACAGTTTAACATGGAGGACATGGGAGTAAGCAGTGGTCTTTCATGTTCTGATAGCCACAGAAAGGCAAGACTCATGGGAACAAATCAGAAATAACAATACTGGACCTGCTCTAGAAATGCTTCCAGACCCATAGTACTGGCCATAGTACCGGCTGTCAAACCATGAGTGCACATGGAATGGACTGAGGACATGAACACTTTTATTATGTGCCTGTACTATATATGAACAAATTGGAAACAGATCTTACCAGTTACAGAGTCAAGGGCTCCATACTGTTTTTTATCAACAGAATCCTCAGTTCCAAGTCAGAAGAAAAACATATGGCCAACAAGTGAAGGGTAATCATAAAAAGTAACATCATTCTTAAACTTAGCTTAATTGAAATAAGAGTTGAAAATCAAGGATTTGCTAAATTATGAATAGGGAAAAAGCTGGAGAACCTAAAGTTGCTGAAAACCTTCACAATGTATAGTCCCAAAGTATACCTAGTAATGAAATGGATGACAAAAATAGCACCAAAAAAACTCAAATGAGTTTGAAAAGGTGAGGAGAATGCTCAGAATGAAATATTGAAAAGTCCCGTTTGTCTTTGATGAATCCAACTAGCAGACCAATTATACTAAAACAGGATAATTGTAAAAAGCTAGGGTAGTATCCACTCTAACCATCATAAATGAATGCCTTCTTCCACAGTATTTGACAAAAGGAATAACAGACATTTCAAGTATCTTCAAAAAGCAGTATGCCCAGTGGTCATTAACATGGTAATTAACAGAAGAGGAAATGTAATGCTATTGAAGAATAACCCTAAGGTCAGGGATCAAATACCATGTCAGAAAGTGACTTGAGAGAACTCTTGAAGATCTACAGAAAGGAATCAAAAGGTTGCGTCAATATCTAGCTGGTATGTCTAGTAGGTAACATGAACGTTACATTGTCCAATTAAAGATGACAAAAAGAAACGTAGAAAAGAAATCTGGAAAAATTCAAAATTCTAGATTCCTTTAGTCCAAAAGTCTAAATTTTTTGGAAGCAAAATGCAAAAGGTTAAGGTGATAAAAGGAATCAAAGCAGTGCACAGAACAAAATAAATAATTCAATGTTCATCAAAAACATGAATGCAGAGATTTGAGAGGTAAAGAAATCAGAAGTGAGAGAGAACTCCCAAAGAGGAGAATATGGAAAATTCCTAGTCATCGATGTGGTTACAAAAGGTCCAACACAAAGAAAACACCATTTATATCAAACAAGAAAAAAAAGTTTGAGCAGCATTAATATAATGAATGACAACAGTTATATCAAGGAAAGTGACTGAAATTCTGGCTTCTCTAACTGGAAAGATGCAAGGTCAGAAAACATCAACCATCAATGACTGAAATGTTTCAGTGGTAAATAAACTGTTAGCAAATATCAACTCCTTTCCTTGAGTTCATAGGACCATAGATTTAGAGCTGGAAGGACCCTTAAAGGCATTAATATTTTAGATACAAATCTAATGCCATTTATCATTTACTTGTTACAAAAAAAAATGAAAACACCAGACACCTCTCCAAATACAGGCCAGTTTGGTGTCTCTGCACTTTATGCAAAGCTTTCATAGTTTATAGACTTAAAAAAAACCTTTATAAAACACTTTTACGAAAACAATAAAGTTATCTTAGGAGCAAATAGGAATAGGTAGATGGAGGGGAGTTTGCAAACTTGGATGGGAAAAAATTGTATGTTTATTTTTACTAATTACTAATTGAAATTTAGTAATTCTTTCAATAATTTTAAAGCCTTATTCTGAAAAGAAGTGGTTCTACCATGCAAGGGACTTGTAATACATCAAAAGGTTAAGAACACTTGATGTAGCGAAAGCTGCAGGAGATTATGCTGCTAGAGTGGGTCAACTATTGGAGAACTGCAATGCAAGTGAGTTAATATCTCCCATAGTCTGTCTAGTCACATGAGGTGGGGTAAAATTAAAATGTCTGGTTCAAAGGAAACACCATGCAAGGATAAAGAAAAGGAGAGAAGGCAAAAAAGGGGGAGAAGGGGGATAAGTAAGAGAGGGGGCAAAGTGGGACAGAAGAGAGGTGAGGAAGAGTGAGAAAAGTTGGTTTTATCAAGTATTTTCTATGTGTCAGACACTAGGCTAAGCACTTTACATATTTAGATTTCATTTGATCCTGGGAAGCAGGTAATTTTATTATTACCATTTTACAGATAAGGAATCTAAGGTAATGGTGCTTAAGGTCACACAACTAGTAGCTGAGATGGTATTTAAACACTTATCTTCCTGACTCAAGACACAGTTCCATCTTTTCTGCCACTTGGCTGCCTCTAGGCAGGGACAAGTGGTTTTGTAATTTCTAAAAACTGTGTCAGCCTTACTGCATATATAAATGCCTTTAATGCTGATCCCCAGTTTCCTTCAGTAAGAGAAGTACCTTTACCCACCCCACAAAACAAACTGACCACAGCATTTCAGTCCTCTCTGATAGTAGGCTAAGCCCTTGGGAGGAAGCAATCATTTCTGATGATGCCAGAGTGCCATTAACTAGCCTCATCTGCCCCTCTATTTGGAAAAGGAAATGAAACTTAAACCACTCACTTTTGATACTTGTTAGAAGCCCTAAAGTAAAGACTTGCTAGAGAGGGGCGGATGTTGTTAACTTAGGTTTTGAATTACCTGGGGATTTCCGTGATTCCTGCTATCCCTGATTTCCATCATGATGAATAACCTCAAGGTGGCTGCATTAGCATTCACCAAGTGTTGAAAGGCAGCACTAACACAACAGTGACACAACAGAGATAGGCATGATTCCCTCCTGGTGGTCCTATGACCTAAGATAGGCTCACAAGGCAAACAAACCTAAGGCTTGAGAAGGTGGGGCAACTGGTCCTGGTGAGTGGATAATTGACATCTGGTTTCAATTGACAATTCTTTATTGATAACTTGAGCCATCTGTGACACAAAACAAATAGGCATGATTTTCCTGATACCATAATAATGAATAGGGGAAGGAGGGGTTTTTAGGATGTTGGGGAATTACCTTTTTGCCTTGGCTCCAGATAATGTGAGGAAAGGGAAATTAGACAGAAACAAGAATGATAGATAACGTGAAATGTATTAACAAAATATTTTTATAATCTAAATGTCATAACCCCAAGACTCATTCTTGATGGCAATTCTCTAAAAAGTGAGATAGGACTCTAATTCAAAAACTTCATTTATAAAAATTATTGTAACTATCTGTGTGCATATGCATTTGTATATGTGTATATGCATATATACATGTGTGTATGTATATATGTGTGTGTATAATGTGCATGTGTATGCATATATGTGCAGGTGTATTGTGTATGTTATGTGTATGTATGTGTGTATGTATATATGTGCATTTGCATGTATGTGTGCGTGCATTTGTATATATCTATATATGTGTGCATGTGCATATATGTATGTGTGTATGTGTGTTTGTGTACGTGTGTGCATGTGTATGTTTGTGTGTGTATGTATGCACATGTGCGTGTATATATGTGCGTGTGAATATATGTATGTGCATGTGTATATGCATGTGTGCATATGTGTGTATCATCTATAGTGTGCATGTGTGTGCATGCATGTGTATGTTATGTATGCATTTGTATGCATGCATGTGTATATGTGTGTGCATGTGTGTATATGCTGTGTGCCTATGTGCATGCATGTGTGCATGTGTATAGTGTATGTAAACTCGTATCTTCCTGTCTCCAGGCCCAGTATTGAAATGAGTAGGAAGGCAGAGTCAATTTTTCTATTCTCTATGTGGCCTCTCTGAGCTCTCTTCTGCCTCTCCACCTTAGGAGCCCATAGTAAACATGGTCCCCAGGTCATCTAGAATGTAAAGAAGAAAAGGGCAGCTAGATGGTACAGTGCATAGAGTGCCAGATCTGGAGTCGGGAAGACTCTTCTTCCTGAGTTCAAATCTGGCCTCAGATATTTACTAGCTCTGTGACCCTGGGCAAGTCACTTCACCCTGTTTGCCTCAGTTTCCTTATCTATAAAATGAGTTGGAGAAGGAAATAGTAAACCATTCAAATATCTTTGACAGAAAAACCTCAAATGAGGTCATGAAGAGTCAGACATGACTGAAACAACTGTATAAACAACAAGGAAGAAAATGAGAGAGTCCTGCTTTAAGTACCAACATGGTCTGCCCATTCCTTCTGAGAAAAGAGTCAACCTTGCCTGTTTCCAAAGAAATCCTTTCAGTTCATTTTTATGAGATACCACCTCACACCCACCAGATTGGCTAACAGAAAAGTAAACAATGAATGTTGGAGAGCATGTGGAAAAATAGGGATATTAATGCACTATCAATGGATAGAAATCTACAGGGGCAAGTGGTTTTATAATTTTTTACAATTTTATAATTTTTAAAATTTCTAAAAGCTGTGTCAGCCTTAATGCATATGTATATATGTATATAGTACATAAATATACATATATACTACCTTAATGCTGATATTATCCCTGAGTTTTCTTCACTAAGAGAAATCCTCTCTCCCTCTTTCTTCTTATACTTCGGGGGAACTAGGCAGCACATTAGAGTGCTAGGTTTAGAGTCAGGAAGATTCATCTTCCTATGTTCAGATCTGGCCTCAGACACTTAATAGCTGTGTGACCCTGGGTAAGTCATTTAACCCTGTTTTCATCAGTTTCCTCATCTATAAAATGAGCTAGAGAAGGAAAAAATAAACCACTCCAATATGTTTTGCCAAGAAGACTCTGAGTGGGGTCACTGAAAAACAATTGAAAAATATGTTACGATTTCCACTGAGCAAAAGCCGACAATTAGCAATCCTGAGAAATGCGCATTTATTTAGTTTGATGGTGACATTGTGGACCAAGAGTTCTGAAGTCAGGAGCCAGCTGGACAATAGGATGTTATTTTTCCAATTACAACCACTTCTTAGAGGAGAAGAGTACCCCTAGGAGGAACCAACCACTGAATTTAAAGAAAGGATTCACAAAGCCAAAGTCACACTCTGGCTGGTCAGGAGATCTAGACATTGTGAGTTATCAGCCAGTGCAGATCCAAGGTGAATGTGCAAGTGTTTCACAATCCCACAAAACTGTCTTTTTTTGTACAGTCAATGTGATGGTTTATTTGTTCATGTAAGTTTACATTTTTTACTCATTTTTGTATATATAGTAAAGAAAATAAACTAATCACAAAATTTTGGAGACCCTTGCTCTCCATTGGATATTCAGTGGATAGGACAAGTGAGGATGTTTTGTTCTCTTTTCCAATAATGGCAATGACAAAGCTGTTTATCTTCTCTCTACTCTCTTCCCTCCTACCCAACTTCCAAAGAAACACAATTCCAAGGGAAAAGAAATGTATGCATTAAGAACAAAACCATAAAGTTTATTCAAGTGACCAGGGAGTTGTCATTAATAAGAAAAAATCATATCTAACTAAAAAAACATAAAATTCATTTTCCTGAATCTGCCACTGATTAACAAGATGGCCTCAAGTACAGTTGGTCAATGAAGTCTTTTCTAGTCCCAAGGGTTAACTTGTGTCTGCTTTGTGTATGATCTCTATGCATCTATATATGTACTATATTATCCCCCTAGCTAAACTATAAGCTCCTTGAAGGCAGGGACTGTTTCACTCTTGTCTTTGTATTTCCAACCTAGTACAATGCTTGGTGATATAGGTACTTTAATTAAACGTCTATTCATTGGCTGGTTGACTGACCTTTCATTTTCTATTTTCCCAATGGCAAAATGAGATCAGTTGTCTTTCCAATATAGGCAGAAATAATTTCTAGAAAAAGATCTTTGTTTCTCTGATGCAGTGATACAAAAAAAGTAATGAACAATTTAATTTCTAAGGCCTGATCTTAACAAGATAGGATTAGTGACTCTTGAAAATTATCTTTTGACCTTTGGTTTTTTATTTAGGAGGAGCTCCAAATATGATTAGTGTTTCTTTTTGAGTGTTGGCGATAGATTTAATGCCAAAGCCCTGGAGATGAACTAATAGAAATTAGATGATAGAGTACATTGTGTTCCTCATAGGAGAAAAAAAAATAGTATTTCACAAAAACAACTTTACAACTCAGCAAAGTTAATTGGAACAGATTTCTTAGATCATTTAGCTGATCTCCAGAGACCAGTAAATGATTATGCATTATCATGTATCTCATTGTGCTTGATGCAGTTTGGTTTCAAATGACTTAAATAATGGGGCATCTACATCTTTTGTGGTGAAAATTACTCCATAGTCCATTTTTGGATACAGGGATGATCTTTAAAAAATTAATTTCACCCCCAAATATAATGTGTAACAAACAGAGAAACATGCCAGCACAAAATGACATCGCCATATCCTCCCCACTCCAGCATTTCTCTTTTTGTCAACATTGCATTTCAAATCTTCCAGAACTACAATTCCAAGACTCACTAATGACCTTTATATTTCTGTACCACCATAACTAAACAGCTCAAGAGAATACTTTGCACTTTACCCTCTATCTTCATCCTGGTTCTCTACTTGCATTTTCTCCCCACTTCTTCTCTAACTCCCCTGTCTCTCAAGTGTACTGTGTCCCTCTTCCCACCAATAAAAAATATAAAATGTGGTTAATTACTCATGGTCCTACCTTTTTCAACTGCTCCTTCACAAGCTGACAAGAGGAAAATGGTTCTTCAGGCTACAAGAGAAGCACTCCAGTCTCCCTAGGGTCAACATTTTAGCAACAAAAGTTTATCCACACTACTCCCTCCTCCTGCAACACTCCTGTTGCAGACACACTCCTGTCTTCAGTTAAGTGGAGTTAATCAAGGAACCAGAGAATGACATGACTTGCCCTAGGTCACACAGGTAGAACCAATAGCAGTGCTGTAAGTCAAAGTGAAGTCCTCTCACTCCAGATTGACTGATCTATCCACTACACACCAAATTCTCTCTCATTGGTCACCTTCATGACCCAGTGTTGTAATAAACAAGAACTATTCACAGAATTACAAAAGCTCAGACTGAAAAGAGATCTCAGAGGCCACTAAATCCAACTCATACCAAACAAAATTACCCCATGCCACCCCAACAAGTAGACATCCAGCTTGTCCTGGAACTCCTCTACTAGAGAATTTGCCCCACTACCTCCTAAGGCAGCCTACCTCACTTTTCTACAGCCCAAACATGAGGAAGTTTTTCATGACAAAACCAAAATCTGATGTAACTTCTACTCATTGTACCTTGTATTGCCCTCTGGGACCCAGCAGAAAAAATCTAATAGTTTCTCCATATGACAACCCTTTAAACACTTGAAGACATACCATGTCTCTCTTTTGCCTACTTTTCTTCAATCTAAACATCTTTAGATCCTTCAATTACCCCTTGTATGGCAGATCCCTTCAGGTGACCTTCCCTGAATTCTAGCTCATCAATGTCCTGAGTCACATTCTGGGGAGTGAAGACAATACTTCAAGACATGACTTGATCAGGGCAGAATCAAGCTAGACTATATGACCTCCCTAATCCCAGACACTATGTTCCTAAAGCAACCTAAAAATTCCACTAGCTTTTTTTGTTTTAATACTATAAAGTAATATTTTAAATACATTATACCTATCAATTGAGGAATGGCTAAACAAATTGTGGCTTACGGCTGTGATAGAATACTATTATTCTATAAGAAATGATGAACAAGATGCTTTCAGAAAAAAACTTGAAAAGACTTACATGAATTGATGCAAAGTGAAATGAGAATAACCCGAACATTGTACACAATAACAGCAGTATCGTACAATGATTAAGTATTAATTACTTAGCTATTCTCAGCAATGAAATAATTGATGACAGTTCTGAAGGACTTACGATGAAAAATGCTATCCACCTCCAGAAAAAGAACTGATGGAGTCTGAATGCAGATCATAGCACACTTCTCTTAAACTTTATTTTCCTCGGGATTTTTTTTCTGTTTTCTTTCACAACATGATTAATATGGAAATATATTTTGCATGACTGCTTGTTACTCTTAGCTTTCCTCCATACTCTCAGCTTATTAAGAGTTAGCGTTCCTAGTATCATTCCTATGGAATGTCCCATGTTTTAAATTTTTACAGATCTCATCTGTCTTCTACATCATCTTCATTTTTCCAAATATATTCCCTTCCCTAGCCATGCAGTCATCATTCATAACAAGAATAACAATGGGGGGCAGGGGGAAACTTCACTTGAGTAAAATTAAGAAAGATACCAAGTGAGTGACAGGATATGCAGTGTTCCCCAAACTTAGCCCCTCATATCTGATAAAAAGGGAGGTTGGCCCAATGTTTTCCATCTCTTCTTTGGCACCAAGCATAATCATTAAAATTATAAAACAATTTCTATTTTTTATTCACATTATTACAGTCGGAGTGTAATGGTTTTC